>SJYO01040405.1:33962766-34501315 GCA_006410555.1 Capra ibex | reverse complement strand
CCACCACCACCACCCACCACCACCACCACCACCACCACCCACCACCACCACCCACCACCCACCACCACCACTCACCACCACCACCACCCAACAACACACACACACACACAGACCCAGACCGGAGTACCTAGGACTCCGTCCGTTTGGGAAACTTCGACCTCCAGGGAGTCCGTGCGTTCAGCTCCGGCCGGGTACGCACAGGAGAAACACTGGCACCGCACCGACACTGGAACGCCAACCACCGACCGAGATGTCCACGACTGAAGTAAATCTAAACCCACAGAGACCCGAGTCCTTTCCGAGTCCTTGACAGTTGGAGCCACCGACGAGTTGTCCAAACTGCCGGGACGAGAACAAACACTCTTGTCTCGGGTCTCCTCTCCGAAAGGACTTACGACGAGAGGAGACAGGTCACGGTTCCCCGACGCGAGTCCCCTGTTTCGGGTCCTTGCGAGACAGAACTTCCTTACTAACACCACGTCCGTACGACCGAAGACCTTCGGAAGAGTAATCGGATTGCCCCGGAGTCACATCATGTGGGAACACGGAGTCGTGACACACGCGCACCTCCCGAAAATCCCGTGACCCTAACGACATCTAAAACATTATCACGGTAGATTTGGAGGGATCCACGTATAAGTCACTGACTTCTCTAAACTATAAAAATTATTCTGTCAAAAGGGGACAACTGACCTTTTTTCTTCGGGTTGGATTTTTAACTCGTAATACTAAAAAAAAAAAAACCAGCGTAGTGTACTGAACGTCCTAGAATCAAGGGACTTCTCCTGACTTGCGAAAAGGGACGTTACTATAACGTCTCATGATTGGAGACCTACGTGACGGTCCCTTAAGGGGTTCTTAATACAAAATAAACCCCGTAATGACTCCTGAAGTCAGACCCTATGTCGAAAAGTCTATCGAGACTCCCTAACAACTCTTCGGTCCCGTACATCCTCAAAAACGTTTTTGTTGTTGTGTTTTGAGGTCATCAGCTTGTAGTTTTCTAACGACGATTAACTCCTTTTTGGTCTGTAGTGTTCAATTATTTAAGTCACGAAAGGACACATACCCTTCTTCGTTCTCAGACCCGAATTACTTTAATGAGGAAAATACACGTGGAATTAGACCCCGGTCACAGGACAAAAAGAGGTAGGACTTAGGAGAGTCTCAAGTGACGGATCCCACCCATGTCACTGAGTACTGAACTACTGTAGGAAACAAATGACTTTACTCTCCTCCGTAAGAAACAGACGTAGGGAACTCTAAAAAACCAAAAACCGGAATGGTGTACCGAACACCCTAGAATCAAGGGGTTGATCCCTGACTTAGGACCCGGGGTAGTCACTTTCGCGGTCCAGAATTGGTGACCTGGTGGTCCCTTAAGCATTCTGAAAAGAAACAAATTTAGTTTGAAAGACCTTTCCACGTTTAAAATTCACTTATTTATTTGGGAGAAAATTGACGGGAGACCCAAGATATTTAATAATATAAAAAATGATTTACGTCTTCAGTCTAAGATCGAAAAGAGACATTTTCCGTTATATCTCTTCATCAATTCTGACACCGTGATCTGACGGACCCTAGTCTAGAATCAAGACAACCAACAATCAACGAATGGTCAATAAAAACAGAGAGACGTGGACAAAGGAGTAGACATTTCACCTTTATTATTAACATTCAATGGAAACCCAGGACCTAATTTTCTCAAGTAGACATGTTTCAAGAAACTTATTACGGTTTGTGTATGATCGTTTGTGACTACAAAGAGAGGCACTTATCATGAATTGGAGAAATCCGTAAAAAAACAGGAACAGACCACTGTACGCCTTAGACAAGTGGTCGAAAAGTGGTTCCCACCCCTGCACCTCACTTTCCCTGGACAGTCACCACCCCTAATCTGGAAAAGACAACCGAAACTCGTTCACACGCTTACTGTTCTATTTAACTCCTCTCGCTTTTTGGTGGGTGGACCGAAAACAGAAGTGTCGACTTTCTCACTCTGTTCTCTTAGACTTGGAGCAGACGTAAGGGTGGAGGAAGGTCCATACAGGACGAAAGGGAAGAAGTAGAACCGTCAACAGTGACTTAGAAGGTCCAGCGACTCCTGCTCCCCCAGACCGAGACCCAACACGTGGTCCCACCAAGACCCACTCTCTCGGTCCTCGTCCTCCGATCAGATAACTACCCTCTAACGAGGAGTCTTCGTACCAAAATCTCCACGAGGAAATAAATGAGACTTATAAAATCGTATAGAAATCATATAACACCTCATATATCTCTATTCGTGTACCAGACGTAGGAGTTCTTCATAATAGACGTAAATATCTACTTTTTTGCCCGATGTCTCGTAATTGACTACACAATCATTATGTCCCTATCATAAAACTCAGGTACAGATTACGACAAACTGGTATTTTATCATCCCGACCACTTCCTTTCGTTGTCGGTTAATTTACATCCCTTTCTATGCCCTTCTTATCTGAAGTCCTTCCCTCCCCTTCCTCCACAGGTCTATCTCGGGAAAGGGAGTGGACCGGCAACACCCCTCCAACACAGATAGTAGAGAGTAACTTAAGTACCTCCTCCATGACACTCGACCCCAATTTCCGACCGTAACGACCGCTAACCACGAGGACACTGTAACACCTGAACTAATTTCTTTGGGAGTCAGGACCTCCGAGTCGTGACGTCCATCGAGACCACTTCCCTGTCTCGACTTCCCTCTCCTGCCATAGGAAAACCCGAAGGTAACACCGAATCACCATTTCTTGGGTAAACGGTTGCCCCCTCTGAACCAAACTAGGGACCCAGTCCTTCTAGGGGACCTCTTCCCTTACCGATGGTTGAGACCATAAGAACGGACCTCTCAGGGTACCTGCTTCGTCGGACCACCCAATGTCAGGTGTCTCAACACTTCAACCTGTACTGACTCGCTGATTTGTTTTCAAATCAAAGGAAGGAAGGATTTCTTTCAAAGGAAGATTCAGTCCACACACGGGGACGGACAGTCACCCCTTACCTCCTCCTCTGTCCTATCCTTCAATCCTATCACACAGGACGGTCTCGAAGGAATTTCAATATAGAGAACCTCTGAGACTGGTCGACCCACCCGTGGTTCCCATGATTTCTGTCATGGTATTAAGAATACCACCCAACCCTTCCTTCACCAAAATGGACCGGATAGAACGAAAACTTTAGACCGACAGGACTCCTCTATGAGAATTCAGTCTTCCCAACACTCCCCAACGGAACCAGAAAACTTTTTAGAACACACAGTAAAACGGTTTACTTACCTAGTGGATCGTAAAAAGAATAAATTATTCAATAAACTATGACCACAAGTAAAAATTCAACATATACTGTAATCAACGAGTCAGTGCAGGTTGAGAAACACTGGGGTACCTGACACCGGACGGTCCGAGGAGACAGGTACCCAAGAGGTCCGTTCTTATGACCTCACCCAACGGTAAAGGAAGAGGTCCCCTAGAAGGGTTGGGTCCCTAGCTTGGACCCAGAGGACGTAACGTCCGTCTAAGACTTGGTAGACTTGATAGCCCCTTGGGGTGTCAATATGTATGTACATCTCACTTCTCAGTTTATTAAGGTCAAAAAAAAAAATTAATTTTTCGTTTTGTGAGGGAATTAAGAGAGGGGCAGGGGGGTCGGGGGGCTGAGGTTGGTGGTGAAAGAACGAGAAATCTGTCTGTCTGAAAAAAAGAATTAGCAGTAAATAAACCAAGAAGACCCAAAATCAACACCGTAAGCCCTAGGAATTAGAAGTAATGCCGTACGCCCTAGAAACACCGTACGTCCTAGATCAAGAGACTGGTACCTAGCTTAGGTCTGAGGGACGTAACCCTCGAGTATCAGAATCGGCGACCTGACGGTCCCTTCAGGGTATCCACCTGTATGAAAATTTTGATAAAATCAAGTAACCTACAAACGAGGTCTTAGACCTTTGATGTATGTAAAGAACGATAAATGTAAAAAAAAGTTGAAATCCATTATTAAGATGTGACTTACCCACTTTCCTTCTACTCGTAAACTAATAGAGAAGGGAGGAACAAGGGTGTCAAGTCTGTGAGAAGAGCGTCAGAAGTCCTGTCAGTACAAGACCACTCCGAATGACTCACGAATGTCTTTCCACTACAGGTTTGATGTCGACTCGACATGTCACACGATACCAATGTGAAGGAATGGACGGGTAACAAAACAAAAAGGCTTTCAATTCATTTAACGGAAAAAAAAAAAGGTAAACGGTCCAATAGATGTATGAAGAATGATTAAGTCGGAGTTTGAGAATCGAGGTACCTTTCAGAGTGGACAGACCGGCCACCTATAAGACGAGAAACTGAAAGTAGAAGAACGGGCCCAGAGACCAACGATCGTCGACATGAAACGACACCTAAACCTCCACAGAGGGAAGGACGAGTCCTTGAATGGACAAGACAGAGCAAAACCTAGTAGGTCAGGGAACCAGAACAAGGAGGAGTGATGAGGGGGTATAGGAAATCAAAACAAAGGAGGTTGAAATCACTTTGTGCAGAAAGTACAGTCCCCAGGGGTTGTGGACCCGGCACCTGATTGACCCCTTCGAAGTAGAGATAAATATCGGCGAGGGGTAACGAAGTAATGTGGACTCGAGGTGGAGGAGAGTCTAGTCACCACCCTAATACCACTCAACATATTAATAAAGTAATATATAGTCCAACATTAGTTTTCAATCTTTCACTTTCAATTCAGCGAATCAGCACAGACTGAGAAACGCTGGGGCACCTGAGATCGGGTGGTCCAAGGAGACAGGTACCCTAAGAGGTCCGTTCTTATGACCTCACCCAACGGTAAAGGAAGAGGTCCCCTAGAAGGGCTGGGTCCCTAGTTTGGGTCCAGAGGGCGTAACACCCGTCTACGAAATTGGAGACTCGGTGACTCCAAATGGGTGTAACATTAGTTTTACGTCTCATTTACATTACACGAACTTATTAGGGGTTTGGTGGAGGGGTGGGGACACCCTTTTGGTAGAAGGTACTTTGGGTAGGACCACGGTTTTTACAACCCCTGACGTCGAAGTCTATCGATGGATTCACGTACCCCACGGTTGAACAGCCGTGAAACCTACAGACTTTTACAGAAATAAGATCGGAGAGACCTTGAGTCCATAAACCCATATCTTTAGACACGATTTAGTAAAGAATCAAGAACCAAGACAGACAGACGACCGAAAGTTAAACGATAACTCCTCGAACCACGGTAACTAAGAACTAGGAAACATACTTCAGATAAAAAGTAAGAGAGACTTGAGAATGTGGCAATATAATAGAAATAGAGGTCACAAAACTTTAAAGTGAAACCACACCCAAATAAAAACAGGTGACACGACCCGCGAACGACCCTGTACAGTAGATGTTTAACTGGTAGAAGTCAAACCCCCAGAAAAGAAAAAGGGACAATGAGGAAACTAAAACAAAAGACAAAAGAGACTAGAAAGAAAACCCTGGGAACAATTCAGGAACCACGAGTACCGGACAAAACAGGAAAACAGAAAACCCGAAATAGAAAAAGATTGGAAAGATAACTCGAAAGAAACGAAAGTACACGAATTAAAGTACATTCTTGAGAAAAACAACAAGAGACTCATCAAAAACAAACAAAATAAGTTTAAAAGGTCAAAGAAGAGATTCGAGGGACTCCGATAATTACGAAAACAAAACCAAGATTCCAGAGAAGACGGAGAATAGAAAGGAGTCTTAAAAAAAAAACAACAACAACAACAAATGTCAAACAACCTTCATATTAAATGTCTGTCATGTTAAATGAGAAAAAGACCATGAAGGGACTAACAGGTCACCAATTCTAATTCTTAGGTGTGAATAATGAAGTCCTTCGTGTTCAAACTAGGGACCAACCCCTTGAGTCTCGAGTGTACGGTACACCACACCAGTTTTTTTTGTTTTTTGAATGGGAAAAAATCGTACATTAAGACTCAAAACTGACTACATCAGTTCAGTGTTGGTTGTGTCTATAACAATCTTACGAACCAGAAAAGAAAAAAATCAAGACCACAAGAAGTCGACAGACGAACAAAACTTGTGATCATCTGATTCTTCGACTAACCTTTCGTCGAGAGTGCCACTCCCATCAGGAATGAGAACCGAACAGACGGTTCGGGAATAGAACCCCCCCTAGAAGACCTCAGTCTAGTAAAAAGAAAGGAAACTGACCAGTCCAAAGGGTCTCATCTGACGGGTCACGGGAAAATCCTCCCCATACGTATCGACGGTACAGGACCCTTGGTTTATCCTCTTCTCCCACTCTTCTGTAGACAGCAATAAGTTCTGTATTTGGACGAAGACTAAAGAGGGTAAAAGTCATAACAAGAACACGACCTACCTTTTCTTCATGGACGATGTAAAACGTCACACAGAAACTGAGACCCGAACTAGTATAATGAACAAAACGGTTACCTTGTACAGTAGTCACCCAACTTTTCATGAAAACGAAACCCCCGAACCGGAAAAACGAAGACTTTAGAAAGAACAACGGAACACTTATCCGGAGTCGATTGAGGGGACCTCCCATTCTCCGTACACTCACTCCAGTATGATCTCTGAAAAGTCAGACAGGTACCTTAGTACTCTTAATTATTGTCAAACGAGAAAATTCGGATAATTAGAACCCCATCGACGAGGTGTCGTTTTCGAGTGACTACCTCATGGGGTAGAAGTCGAGACGGACCGTCGGGTCAGGGCTCGGGACGACTAAACCGGAAGAGGTCCCTTATTTGTACGATGAAACCTTCTTCACCTCTTTCTACTTTTCAATATTGTCCAAAAGTTTATCGGAACGTTGGTCGAAAGGGAATAGCGAGGGTGACAACACAGACTTCAAGTCACAGCGACTCAGGACCTTGGAAAACCCTCCAACGAAGAATCGAAAGAGGTCATGCCCAAATCCTAAAGAGAGGGAGTAAAGACAGTGAATAGTAACAGGTAGTCACCAGATTGAAATTTTTTGACCAACGACAAAAGAGGAGAAAAACCAAATACGGCAATTCTCTTTAAGGAAATAGTATTTAAATCTCTCCAAACCCCTTTCTCGACTCGATTTATGTCCACAAGTACAAGTTCTTCAAGGTTAATTTGAAGAAATCATCCTTCCTTCAAACTAGACACAAAAAGTCTATTGCAGGAGGGTCGCGTGGACACACAATACTACCATTAATTATCGTTCTGACCTTTTACTGTCGGTCAAGGTCAACTAACCAACCTTCTCAGTAAGTGTCAAGTATCCTGAAATTTTTTATTTGAACAAGTCTCCAAACAAAAAAAGAGAGGGAGTTTAAGTTTGAATAAAACACAATGCAAACAGGTCGACATCAGAGGACTTTACTGACTTTCCTTCGGTTTTATAAAATACGAGATAGAAAATTTGTTCATTTGGGGATCCCTGAATTTCCTAAAAACATCTAAAAGCGAAGTTTCAATTTTCTAAACCACTCTCCTTTTATTTTTATCATAAATTTTCGATATAGACCAGATTCGTTTTTTTCGCAAATAAGTGTTACCGGAAATCAGAGGGAGAATCCACTATCTTCCCTTCTACGTTTCAAAAGTCCAAAATAACATTTGACTACTTTTTGTCCTTACGAGCGGACGGTGTACGGTGACAGCAACTAGTGTACTCCGTAACGTCCGTGGTCGACACCTTGACGTAACTCTTCCGTAACGAAGGACAGAAAAAAGGGTCTTCATATTAGTAATCGAAAGGACGAGGGACGTGAAAATTCTCGATCTTCTCTGTCGGTCTTCAACAAAGTAATGTAAGAGTCCTCGGGGAGCCGTACACTCGGACATCATATACTACAGTCGTCTATGATTAGAGTCAACTCGTGGACACCGACTCGGTCGGTACCCAGGTATAAGGGTGTCATCCCGACACCACAACTTAATTGTCGTAACCAAAGAGTCCCAACGACACTGTTCCTTGGTGTCTACCTCGTCGAATTTTTTGTCTTTAAGTAACAGAGATCCAAGACCTCCGATCTACAACTAAGGAAATCTCCGACACTTCCTCTTTGATACGACAGAAAGAGGATTGAAGACCACCAAAGGATCGTCAGAAACCGTAATGAACCGAAACACCACGCACAGGAGTGAGAGTCAGAAGTACAAGTGCACCGTAAGATGGACACCCGGAGAGGGACACACATGTTTAAGGAGAAGATTCCTGTGGTGAACACAACCTAATCCCGAGTGGGAGTACTGAAGTAAGACTGAACTAATGGAGACATTTTCGGGTTAGTGGTTCCTTTCAGTGTCGGTCTTCATGACCCTAAATCCTGAGGTCATATAGAAAGGAAATTTTTTTAAAAAAATAAAAACCGACACGACTCAGAAACAACGATGTACCCGGAGGAGAGATCAAAGCCTCTCGCCCTCGATGAGAGACTAAGACTGTACCCCGAAGAGTGATGTCACCGAAAATAACAACACCTCGTACCGGAGATCCCACGTACCCAAGTTATCGACGTCGGGGACCCGAGATCTCGAGTCCGAGGTATCAACACCTCCCACCCGAATCAACGAGGTGTCGTACACCCTAAAGGACCGGGTCCTTAACTCGGACACAGAGGACGTAACCGTCTGCCTAAGAAATGGTGACTCGGTGATCCCTTCGGGGTTATATAAAAAAACCCCCCCTCGTGTCATGTCACGTAATGTGGGTCCCTCCTTCCTCAAATACGGTGAGTACTACTACGAAGACAGGCACACGTCCCAACACGTGTCTCCGGAACGACCCCTTAGGTCACTCTATACCCCTCTTCCCTCCCAACCTCCTGGACGACTACCTTCGTCCGGACTTCCCAGGGAGGACTCACCCTAGGAACTCCAGTAACATGTCCCGGGAAGTGCAACACTGACCCCTAAGTCTGACAAATTTCCCTTTCGTCAACCGGAGGGTCGGTGCATTGTGTCCGTCTTGAATGGACGACCCAAGGAAAGTGTACGTCTGAGGCCTGTCCGTAACTGAGTCCGTCGACCACCGTCACCACTTCTCCGTACACCTTAGATCAAGGAGTTGGTCCCCAGCTTGGGGCCGAAGGGACGCAACCCCCGTACCTCAGGATCGGTGTCTTGGTGGCCCCTTCAGAGTAGTAAAAAAAGGTTCGTCCTCAAACATGACGACGACGATGACGATTCAGCAAAGTCAGCACAGGTTGAGACACGCTGGGGTATCTGCCGTCGGGTGGTCCGAGGGGCAGGGACCCTAAGAGGTCCGTTCTTGTGACCTCACCCAACGGTAAAGGAAGAGGTCACGTACTTTCACTTTTCACTTTCACTTCTACGAGTCAGCATAGACTGAGAATCGCTGGGGTACCTGACGTCGGATGGTCCGAGGAGGTAGGTACCCTAAGAGGTCCGTTCTCATGACTTCACCCCACGGTAACGGAGGAGGTCTCAAACATGATCCATTGAGGAAAAGCTTACTTGAGTGTCATCAATGAATGAGTTGACAACCGAGTCGATTAGGATTGACGACCACTTTTCATATATATTTTCCACGAGAGTGTACGAGACTAATGGTAGATCTACCTGTTTATCTTGTAGGAGTACTTTGTTATTGTGACCGTTCACCACGTCAGTCAAAAATTCGAAGCCCAATTTACTTTTACTATATGAAATATGTCTAAAGAAAGGGGGTATCCTTAGTACTATCTTAACAAAGGAAGGTAGCCAAAAGCACATTATCTAAACTTACATCAAATCATAGCAAAGATTGATCACCCAACCGGTTTTTCAAACAAGTCTAAATGTAGTGTGCCTCCTTGGACTTGCTTGAAAAACCGGTTGGGTTTCATATGTGAATTGTCCCCAGTATCAGATATATTACCCGAAGGGTCCACCGAGTCACCATTTCTTAGGAGGACGGTCACGTCCTCTACGTCCTCTGTGTCCAAGCTAGGGACCCAACTCTTCTACGGGACCTCCTCCTTTACCGTTGGGTCGGGTCATAAGAACGGACTTTTTACCTGTACCTGTCTCCTCGGACCGTCCGACGTCGGATATCCCAGCGTTCTCAACCTATGTTGACTCCTCGACTCGTGGTCATCATATATATTGTGTCAAAATAAACACTATCTTATAGTGTGACTCGATGTAAGTCAAGTATAGCAATAAGGTCGTCGTAGACATAATCTATAGACAGCGACCTTATTTAATGGGGCTTTGAATCATCGAATCTTGTTGTTTCTAAACATTCGAGTATCAACGGTCCCCAGTCCTTGGATCTCACCAACTCGACCCACAAGACCGGAACTCAGGCTACTCCGGCGTCGACTTACAACCTGTCCCGACGTCCGCGGAGTCGAGACGAACTTCCTGGACGAAGGTACGAGACAGTTCACCCACAACACCGGAATGAAGAAGTGTCCGACACTTCACCCGGAACAGGGGTCCCGAGAGTCACAGAAGTCCCGAACCGTCGTCCAAAAGGACCACACACACACGCGTTCCCACTCACCTCCTTCCCTCCCTCCTTAGAACACCCTCGTGCGGGAAAGAAAAAATATTTGACTAGAGTCGACCCCGAACGGTAGTGGAGACGACACACATCAACTATTGTGTCCTGTTAGAACCCTGCAGTACCCGTCCCTAAGGGGTTTCCGTACTTATGGTGTCACACACCCCCCGAAACCCCCGAGTAGAAGGTTTACAAAAATATCGGATTTCCAGACACTAATCATAGCAAAGAGGTTATAGTGCAACCCTCTTTGGATCCTTAACTCTTTACTTGGTCGTCATGGAAAAAGGAACAACAAAAGAGGGAAGTAATACATAAAGAGAAAGTTTTAGTACTTAAAAAAAGAAAACTTGAACTAAGTGAGTCGTAAAATAAAATGGAAAAATAATACCTTTTAAAGTTTGAAGTTTTTCCTATGACTTCTTACGTTACTTGAAGACACATGGGTAGCGGACCAAAGGTGTCACTAGTTAAGTACCGGTCAGAACAAAGTAGACATAGGATAAGAGGAGATGGATACAATAAAACTTCACTTAGGGTCTGTATCATACCAAAGTAACATACATAAAGTAATACAGAGAGACTTTTTATCCCTCAGAAATTTTGTAGAGGTGTTATGAATTTTTTAATTCGTCAATAGAAAGTATCCTATTCCATTTCAGATCCTAAGTTTACAGGAGATAACAGAATAGGAAATTTTTATAAAAAGATGTCAAACAAACTTAGTCCTAGGTCTATCCAGGGTATATAAAGTTTCAGGTCCCACAAACACAAAATAACAATTCAGAATCCTAAACTTCTAACTGTAACCAGTAATAGATAGGAGTAGAAAAATATCCACTCTTTTGAACGATCCCCAGTACACTGACCAAATAAATTCTAATCTTGGTTCTGGTAGAGTAAGAATTAGAGTCCACCAAAACTGAAATCCGTCTTCTATAAAAGATCTGTACCGAAAACCATTTTTCCAAAGGTACGAAACCAACGAGGTATATCACATTCGTATATCAGTCACCACGACTGAACCGGTGACGACGACGATTCAGCGAAGTCAGTACAGGCTGAGACACGCTGGGGTATCTGCCGTCGGGTGGTCCGAGGGGGCAGGGACCCTAAGAGGTCCGTTCTTGTGACCTCACTCAACGGTAAAGGAAGAGGTAACGTACTTTCCTTTTCACTTTCACTGCAACGAGTCAGGACAGACTGAGAATCGCTGGGGTACCTGACGTCGGGTGGTCCGAGGAAGTAGGCACCCTAAAAGGTCCGTTCTCATAACCTCACTCAACGGCAACGGAAGAGGTCTGAACCGGTGTTTGTAGGACTAAAAAAGGGCCAGACAAGAAAGGCAAACGGCGCGAGGAGTGACCGTCAGTAAGACCACACGACGGAAATGTAGGAGAAGAGAACGAATAAAAATAAGTTGTCACACCGGACCTTTAACAGTGACACATAGTTAAATATCACTAGTAGAAGACAGTAAAAAAAAATGTTGTAATAAATTTTTTTTTTGAATACAAGACATCTAAACCGAGAATCAAAGTCAAGTCAACGAGTCAGCACAGGACGAGAAACACTGCGGTACCTTACGTCGTACGGTCCGAAGGGACAGATATTGTTTGAGGACCTCGAACGAGTTTGAGTACAGGTAGATCAGTCACTACGGTAGGTTGGCAGAGTAGGAGACAACAGGGGAAGAGGAGGAGACGGACACAATAAAACTTCACTTGGGATCTGTATCATACTAAAGTAACATAAATAAAGTAATACAGACACACTTTTCATTCCTCTGAAAATTTGTAGAAGTGTTATGAATTTTTTAATTCGTCATTAGAAAGTATCCTAGTTTATTTTTGGGTCCTAAGTTTAAGTTAGAAAGGCTATTAGTCCAAGAAAAGGCCACTCAGTCAAGAAGTGTAGTCCACCGGTTTCATAACCTCGTAGTTATGGCCAGGAAGGTTACTTATAAGTCCGGACTAAAGGAAATCCTAACTGACCAAACTAAAGGAACGTCAGGTTCCATGAGAGTTCTCAGAAGTTGTGGTGTCAAGTTTTCGTAGTTAAGAAGCCTCAAGGCAAAAGAAATACCAAGTTGAGAGTTTAGGTATGTACTGATGACCTTTTTGGTATCGAAACTTATCTACCTGGAAGCAGTCGTTTCACTACAGACACGAAAAATTATACGACACATCCAAACAGTATCGAAAAGAAGGTTCCTTGTTCGCAGAAAAATGTAAGTACCGACGTCAGTGGTAGACGTCACTAAATCCTCGGGGTTTAGAATCAAATCCTTCAAAATTTTTCATTACAAATCCGAGAATCGAATCCTTTAAAATTTTTCATTACCATCAAAGGGGGGAAAGGGGACGGGGGAGTAAGTACCTCTTATGTAAGGATATGGGGGTCACCGACGGACTTTGTCACCTATGTCGACTTACACTACATATGATATAAAAAAGTATATGCATCTATGGACACTACTGTAAGTCAACCATTTAATCCGTACGATTCTCTCTTGTTGTTGATTATTATTTTGTCCTGTTAACATTGTTCTGTGACTATTTTCAATACACTAGTACCAAAGAGAGAGTTTTATGCAATAACATTTTAAATTAAGGAAAAGGTATAATTGATCCGTAAATACGTGACATCAGTATTGAAAACGTCAAACCCGACGTTGTCACTTTGACCGTGTCTAAAGAAAAAGGAAGAAACGTCGAAGTTCCTACCGTCTAAACAAGAATGTCAAAATCTAGAATCGTAGGAATCGAATATTAAAAAAAAGGAAAGGAATGATTCAATTGTTGAAAATGACAACGGGAATTCTTTCGTAAAATACTTTTTTTTTTTTTTTTTCGTAAAATACCGAACAGAAACCACATAGACTTAACGGTCGTAGTCATAACACGAAAACTCGAAATGGAACCTCTATAAGGTCCAAACCAAGGTAAGGTGGTATTATCTCATACTATGTCTCACTCGATGAACTTAAAGGGTCACGTATATCTTCAATACAGATGTGAGGTAATATAAGATCATTCACACGTCATCGTAATACAGATTCTTTCGTTACCTGTATTGAATCAATTTTTTATAACGAGTTTTTTACGGTTTCGTCATTGTCGTCATTACACTTTCGAGTGACCAGTGTCCGATGGGATTGTTTACATTACTATTACTTTTTCAAACTCTATGACACTCTTGAAGGTTTTACACTGTGCGTTTCCCTCGTTTACGACAACCTCTTTAACGTCGGAATCCGAGGGACCTCCGTCCCACCGGTGCCGGAAGCCGACCATCGTTTCGTGTTATTTCGTTTCGTGTCATTTGGCTCCTTACGGACATACTTCACGCCCTTCCCAGACAACTTGTGTTCGTGACACTGTGACACTGTAGTCCGACTATCGACTCTACCGACAATTCACTGATTGTCCACCCCACACGACTTCTTTTCCTACTAAGTGTAGGACCTGGTCTACCTCATCCATCGTCTCTAGAGTAGCACCATATGAGTCTTACCACACGTCAAATTTTGAACACTAAAGACCTTGCAATGTACATTCTAAAAACCTAGCTCCAGCGGGTATCCATTGACTTTGGTGTCTACTCCCGATGGACGACATGACATGACCCGAAGGGACCACCGAGTCGTCATTTCTGACGGACGGCTACGTCCTCTGAGTCCAGACTAGGGACCCAGTCCTTCTAGGAGATCTCTTCCCCTACCATTGGGTAAGGTCATAAGAACGGACCTCTTAGGTAGAGTACCAGTCTCCTTGGACCACCCGATGTCAGGTACCTCAACGTGGCTCAGTCTGTGTTGAGTCTCTCATTTTGTCGTTGACATCACATAATGGTCTCGAAAGCCTCCGGTACTTTAGTAGAATTCATTGTCCAGTGTCTCCTCCCTGAGACAGATCACGACCTCGTCTCACAAGTCATCAACGATAAACGAAAGAAGGTCAAGGACCTTACCTGGTTGCAAACGGTAAGAGCCCCGACCTAGGGATAGAGAACCACCATGTCCAACCTAAACCCTCCCCGGAACCACCATGACTCACAGACTGGGAATCTAGGTTCACTGAAGACTCCGAGGAGTACGAGTGAGTCTCTACTACTAATGTCCATGAAAAAGGACAAGAGGTGTCCGGGCAGTCGAGTAGGACGTCATACCGAATTGAGAGTCACTGGACCTGGCTGTGGGTCTCCATTCTCTCCGACGGCCCAAAAAGACGGAGGAAAAAACACTGACAACGAACAAGTACGTGAGTCCTATAGACTAGTTCAGATCCTCCATTCAGTCAGTCGGTATGATGGAGAAGAGGACCCTGAAATCTATAATTAGGACCGACTCCAGTGTTCACCCCTCCAACAATTAAAGGTCCTACAAGGGACACCAAATTACCTCCCCCGAGTCCCTGGGTCTACCTCTTCCTCTACCGTGGCGTGAGGTCATGAAAACGGATCTTTTAGGGCACTTACCTCCTCGGACCATCCGAGGTCAGGCACCCCAACGCTTCTCAGCCTGTACTGACTCACTGAAGGGAAAACGAAAAGTGAAAGTACGTAACCTCTTCCTTTACCGTCGGGTGAGGTCACAAGAACGGACCTCTTAGGGTCCCTACCCCCTCGGACCACCCGACAGCAGAGACCCCAGTGTGTCTCAACCTGTGCTGACTTCACTGAATCGTCGTCGTCGTCGTCGTCCCTGGGTCCTGAAGGACGTCGGGAGTGTGTCCGTACATAATACTCGTCCGACCGGGAACCTCAAATGGCGATTAACCTCTCTTCTTCGTTAACAGACTCCGGGTACGAATACCCGGAAACTTTTGTCTTCAAAAAACTAATTCTGCTAGCTCGCGTGCTCGTTAGGTCTCCGACTGCAACTCCTCTCACACCTCGTAGGAGTGTCGACCGTAAAGAACTCGGGAGTGACACATGTCAATAAGATGATTCACGACCAGACATAATTTGGTGTCAGTAGGGAGTCACAGGTTCCCCGAACCAAGGTCCTGGGTGACACTTTTGGTCTTAGGTGTCTACGAACTCACGGTATCAACCGGAAGACATAAGCACCAAGACGTACACACATAAATCGGTTGGTACCTAGTGTATCATGACGTCACGTGTACACCCCCTGTCTTAGACGGAGATTCACCTGGACGCGCCAAGTTTGGACTGGGACAACAAGTCCCAGTGGACATAAATTCGAGGACATCAGACCTTCCACCCTTGATAATGGGAGGGTAATGGTAGGGTAAAATGTTTACACTCTTTCCGTACCTCTTCCGTTTCACAAACGGACTCCGGAACGAAGAACATTCACCGTCTCGGACTCCTACTTAAGTCCACGAAGGTCGAGATCTCACGACGACGAATCTCCCCCAAACACCCTTCTCCACTTTTAAACTCGTCTCGACACTACCGATCCACCGTTCCCGTCCTCTCTCGTAAGGTCGGTCCTACCCTTGGGACCCTCGTCGAGGTCCGATCGTACACCCGTATACACCTGTCACGGGTCTGACCGACCCCACAGATCCTGGTTCACTATCTTATGAAACCCGACTTCGACCTGTACCCTGGGTGCGTCTTTTCTAACGGAGGGAGGTCAGGGGTCTCTCGACCGACACCACGTCGTCCCCAGTCACGTCCCACTCCTCCTTGTAGTACCCGACAGTGAAGTAGGAACATTTTTCCGCCTTCACTCCGACGGGGTGACTTCAAAACCACCGAGGTATAGTCCGTTGAAGACTGAACGTCGAATTTGACTTAAACGTGGGACTCCGAAATACACACGAGTCAGCGAGTCTGGACAGGTCGAGACACCGGGGTACCTGACATTGGGTGGTCCGAGGAGACAGATACCTTAAAAGGTCCGTTCTTATGACCGCACCAACGGCAAAGGAAGAAATATGACTACAAAAATCTTTTTGGTAAGGACTCCGAGGGTATACCAGGTACGTCTCAGGGTCCTCACTACTCTTCATAGTTATATAGAGAGAAGGAACTGAAGTCTAAAACTTTGTACTTACTTGGATAAGAGGAGGAAGTGACGAAAACCCGACCGTCACCTTGAAGGGCAATTTCCGTCACCCGTTCGGGTCTGTCCACGAAATCACCCTAGTACCCCCACCCTAGAGTCTTTAAAAGGTTAAAATTTAGTGTAGTCTACACACAGTGGTATGGACACAGAAACGGTATAATCAAGTCTGTAAAGATTTAGTCACGAAGAGTCTGAAAAAAGGTAATAACGGACGAAGGTTCCTTTAAAATTAGGGTGTCTATATGATATATAGAGAAAGATATGAACCTCCACTTCAATGAGTGTGACTCTAACGTACGAGTCATTAAGGTCGAACAGGTTTCTCTTAGGGTAGTTTCTCATCTCCTTCATATTTCATTACCTACTCTCGACGTGGGTCCACACCAGGTATACACAAAGGAGTACTGGGATCACCTTATTGAATTGGTGACTCTCAGAATCAAAGGATTGACCAATTTATCCTTATTATTGACGAACTGATTGTCCCGTCGACCCCAGATTACTCGACAACGTCCAACTACGAATCGTGTCTCGGACGGGAGTCCTCCCAGAGTCACCAAAAACATAGAAAGAAGTTGTGTCTAGCTAGAACGGTAGCTACCACGACTACTTCAGCTGCGACTGGAGTTGGAGTAGTTCCCACCACCCACTCAACACCCCGGAAAAAAAAACGGTTCATAGACGGTCAATCAGGAATCGTTTCGGTTCACCTTACGTCCTATTCGTGTCACGGAGACCCTACGTGTGCTCAAACAGAAAGAAGAACCTACAACTACCGTATTCGGACATCTCGGTCGACCCGTAAAGACCAACAATCATCGTCAGACCACTGTCCCTGGGCTCGGACCAGTTACTTCACTAAGTAGAATTACCCAAGAGACAGACGACGGAAGACGACTAAGGTTGAAATTTTTAACATGTCGGTTTTGTTTTTTTTTAACGTGTCGGATTTCGTTTGTGTAATGACCCTGATCTAATGATCCAGACACCCGAGACTCGTCCCTCACTACACACATAAGTAAGGAAACCTTTTGTAAATAACCCACAAAGAACTCACAATTAAAACCCCTCAATCCTTCACCACTCGACTTCTTCCACTTCAGGGACAGAGGAGCAAGAACATTAGTTGGTCTGAGACCTCACTGTGTTTTACACGAATTTCAGAGTGACACGAAGGATTGACCGACAGTCTACCGACTTTCCCGTCCAACAAGTTTCGAACAGGAATGAGGAGGGGAAGTACGGTGTCAGTGTACTGGAGGGGGTCCGTGTCACGAGGAATCGTCTACGTAGAACCAACCCAATACGGACACCGGGGTGACCCTTGGGAAAGAGGGCCTGTGTCTGAGGACGAAGGTGTCAGGTAAATGACCTTCGTCGTCCAGAATCGGGTCCACGGTATTGTTTTTAGAATCTGCACCACTGAAGTTCCCTTTTTAAACAAACAGTGTCAAGACTTCGGGACCCGAACCTTTACCGGTGGAAAAGTCACATCGGAGGACACCACCTCCCTCTCTTTCTCGAAAAACCATAGTAGAATCTTCCTATAGGTAGGATTAGTCTCGTCTCGGGGTGAAGTCATTGGAGTAACTTGGTGTCAATGAAGGAATCTCTGGAGCAGAAAGTGTATATCAGTGCAATCCCCAATCCGGAAGTGGTCCACTTAAAACCCCCCGACTCCCGTCCTCTGTGTTAGACGTGCCACACTATCTCAAGCCCCCGACAAGGAAATTCTTAATTTTTAATTTAAAGATTCACAGTTTTGACTTACCTAAAACCAAAGGATATAGACTGAAATCAAGGGTTTAAGTCTAAAACAGAATGAATCGGGGTACAAACAAGGAAACGAAGAAGGGGTAAGGGGTCTCCGACGGATTGGGTCCTCTTCTAACACCGACCGTTACGGTCAGCTAAGTAACACTAACGGCTAAAGTCCATGCTACAAGTCACAAAGACTTGACAGGTGACTCCTCCACGGAGTCTGCGGTCGGGCGTAAAATACCTCCTCTTTTTCTCGACCTCCCTCCCCGTGAGGAAGGACACTGAGTCCTCTCACGGAACCTGTTAATACAAGACGAAACCACGACTTCCTTCTATGACGATAAAGAACACAGGCGACCTTTCTCCTTTGTCTACAGTGTGAGCAATTGTCTCGTACAGGAATAACTGGTGAGTAACCGAGGTAAACGAGGGACGTTCCTCAGAGCCTCCTTCGTCCAGTTCGGACGGGGACCCGTGGGGACGGAGGGGACACGGTGTACACTAAACACAACACCTGTCAGAAACTGGTCCGAGAGTCTCAGATGATCTTCCGTGAACACGACTCGTACAATTAATTTTTTTTTAATGTCGACATCCTTCTCGTATTTACCAATACAAGGAGTGTGGACAAATTGGTGTTCGGTCAGTATAGGTCCAAAATTGTAAAAACAGTATAAATGAAGTGTATGAAAAAAATTTTTGTCATCTCGTGTCGGTCAGACAAATTTCGGGACATGTGAACCGGGACGGGAGAGTGGAGCAATCATTGAGGTACGGACTTAAACCGTACAGACATGGCGACTCGAATAACTGTAGACAACATGAAGACTGAGAAAAGAAAGGTCCTTTCTAAGTTTCTTGGAGCCCCTAGTCACCGTGTTCCCGTAGGGGTAACTCCAGTAGGGATACCGGATACAGGGTCACTCGGCTTGACACTGGGTCTTCAAACCCCCACACTAACTTGAAGCCTACCGGCAGTTGTTCCGTCACTCACCGACCTTCCAAAGACCCTCCACAGGGTCCGAGAGCCGGACAGGAGGACGAAGGCAATCCAGAAGATATGGGTCTGACCCGTCCACCGAAGACACCTAATAAATAGCCGACGTGACACAGAAGTAACGACGAGTTCCCGAAAGAAATCACAACCGCTCAGTCCCGATGAGCTCTGCGCACCCGAAGAGCAACACCACCGAAGAGAACAACGTCTCGTGTCTGAGATTCACGCACCCGAAGTCATCAACGTCGTGTGCCCGAGTCATCGACACCGTGTACCCGAACCAACGGTACGCCGCACACCTTAGAAACGTCCGGTCCCTATCTTGGAAACAGGGGACGTAACCGTCCTTCTAAGAATTAGGTGACACGGTGGTACCTTCAAGAAAGACAAATAAAAATTAGTCGGATAACCGAATAAAAGTCTCGTGACCGAAATAGTCAAAGGTATAAGTTTGAGTACATCTGTTCTGATATGAATTGTGTGACATATAAGGGACATGTTTACCCGTGTAAAAGACAGGGAACCTTAGACTACGAGGAGCCCACTAGACTAGAAACATGGACCTAGAGAGATTGTCGACGATTTTTACCCAAACCCCTCAGGGAGGACCCCGTCTCTCAATAAGTCCAAAACACCATACTAAAAGAAAAAAGGAGAAAAGAGTAGGACACCAATTTACTTCATCTCAAGGAACCCCCTACATTCGAGGAGGGGTCTTTATGTGAGGTCTATGAATCAGGTTTGTGAAGTGAAGTCGAAGATTTCACCCAACTTGTCTTGAAAAAAAGAATGTGAATTTGTCCGTCTTCATTATTAAGTTTTTAATTGACATCAACGTCTGTCTTGATATATATTTTTAAACTTTGTACGTCCTCTCTTTCGTTGAATAGACATTGAGAATGGACTACTTGAAAATAAAATAAAATTACATAAAAGAAGGACCGCAAAACACTGAAAAATTTTTTGGTGTCAGAATTAGTATCAACAATGTGGCTCGAGGTTGAGACCGAGGGACTCATCGACTCCTAAGTTCTTCTCCAACAGTCCCAAGAGAGAGTCTCGACCCCAAGGAGGTGTGCTCTCGGGTCGTAGAACGAAAACACACAAGAAAGACCCGAGGGTGAGGGGGTAAAACGTCTCGTCAGAAACACAAGACCGTTGTAAACACCAGGATATACGAAAGATCACGGGTTTCGACGACACACTATGACCCAATTAATTGATTTTCATGGGGGTCGGCGACACTGGGGTCCTGGGGAGTGACGAGGTAGAAAAACAACCCAGACGGACTAGACCCCCCTTTCAACAGAGTGCAACGTAGTGACTACCAAGAGTCACATTTCGAGACCCTCGTGACTCGGTATAACCAACAGACAAGAGAACGACATCAAAGAGTGAGATTACTACCGATTCGTAGTGACACGGGAGTGACACCATTTACGAATGGGTACACCAAATACGCACTCGACGGCTTCCTCCATCCAAAGTAATAGGGAAAGAACGGTATCTCCTTAGACTCCGAGTGTCTCCTTTTACCGGGGACACTCTATAGACGGAGTCACCGAAGTCCTGAGGACGAGTAATGACGAAGTATCGTGACGGAAGATCATTATCTTTCGTACTCCACCCTCATGACCAACCTCACCTAACGAATTCTATGAACAGGAACCAATAGTGCAGGTGAGAGGACGGGGGAGACGGACGGACTTAGATATAGTAGAGCAGTAACACCCGTTAATAGAAGATCCCAGGACACCACTGCCTATTACCCTTGAAATAGGACCTGACCTTCAAACTGGCCCAGGTGTTTACCTCACTGCACTTGTATCGGTAGTTTTACTAGGGTCCATTGTATATAAGAACTCACATCTGTGGGTCCGAGAAGTATCGGCAGGGGACGGAGACCGGTACCCTTCGTGTCACCGAAACCGAAACTCTGAACACACCCTTCTTAAACGAAATATTGTACAAACCTTAAAGATTGAAACGGAAAAGGAGGACTTTTGTCAATGACGAGTGAATCGTCGAAACAATCAACGGTAAAGTGTTGGGCAAAGTTAACCCCGGCCGTACCCCGGCTACCACACAGTCCCCCGAACGGAACTTTATTTGTGTGAGAGACGTTTCTCGAACTGACAGTGGAGAAACTAAGACCGGACAAGAGACCTCTTCTTACTGAGTCAAGTGGGTGCGAGCAATCTAAGGACGCTCCACGACCTCCACGACACGGGACACAATGTCCCTCAAGAAGAAGGTCCAGCGACAACTATTAGACCTTCTTAATCGGGATCGCTATTACGTTTGCGTCCCCCGGGACACCCGTCCTCATGAACGTCACGGGTGGTCCCCCGAGACCACGTGGACGGGTCTGGAAAGCTCCGATTGACTCCGTGACTCTGCAGGAAACTGGAGTCAGTCGTCTTCGATGTAGGATCTCTTCAAGTCTCGAAGTAATCCTTGTCTGTCACATTTGTCTCTTCGATCTACGACTTAATAAATCGTGTCACGGAGACCCAGTAGGTACACCAAACGAGAGAGTAAGAGAAAAAGAGAAGGAGAAACCAGACAACATTATGTACTACGACCTGGACCCAGTTCCCTCCTCCCCTCCCTTGCAAAGGGACAGATAGAGACAGTGGGACGGACACAGGGTACGTGCAGGTAAACACACTCCTGTGGATCTCCCGTCGTCTTGACAGGGGACCGACGGTGTGGGAACCCACAAGGTGACGATGTGGGCCTCGTCTCTTCCCGGTTTCGGTCACCCCAAGAAAGGGGGACAAGTTTGGTTCGGTGGAGGGGGGAAAGGTGATTAGACCCCTACCCACATCCTTACCCAATCAGTGAGGGTCGTAGGACTATTGGACTTCTCTTCACCGAGAACTCTAGTCTGGAAACTGTCGAAGGGACGTGGAGATGAGAATTTAGCAACTTCAGAGAAGACTTGAGTCAAACCGAAAGAGAACTTAGTCCACCTTCGACAGTGGAATACAATATAACCCAACCGGGTTTTCAAACAAGTCTAAAAGGGAACTTTACAATACCTTTTTGAGATTCCTTGAAAAACTGAGTCATCTCAAAAACTCTTCGGACCCAGAACCACCGGTGACCCGTACAGGAACCCTCCGGGGACAGTACAGCCGCGTCACGACCCTCGACTAAAGTAAGTACATACGTCCCGAGAAAAACTTTTAAAAAAACAGGAAAACTTAAATGTATGAAGTTTTTAAATTCTCATATATCACTTTTCAGACAGAAGGTAGGGAAGTGAAAGGGGGACAGACTTCTGTCGGTCACGAAGGTTTCAACACACAGGAACACACACACGAACACACACACGGGATCAGACACACACAGGAAGAACTCAACTAGAATGTATTTGTCTTCAGTCGAGGGGGTGGGGCTAGAGAAACAAATGTGTCAACTGTCGTATGAACCGCGTACAAAACGAAGGACAAAAAAGAGACAGAAGGATAAAAGGACAAAAAAGGGGGTGAAACTTCCAATAATATATTACCAAGTGTTTTCTTGAAGGAGTAAGAAAACAAAGAATTATTATTATACGTAAGGTAGAACACTGAGAGTGTATTAAATAAATCCGTCTAGGTACACTCGTCCATAAACCAAGGTTGGGAAAGAGTCTTCCCCTAATGGTCAACTTTCTTGTTCACATAGACTGAAACGGTCTCTCGTGTCTCGACGGAAGGTACCTACCGCCATCAGAGGGAAGACGGACTTCACGCACGACCACACGAAGCGATGTGCGACCCGGGTAGTCCTCGACTTGTCATAATAGAGTGACATCATACACACAAACACTTTATAAAAGTCATTTCGAACGATTGTCAACATCAATTAAACGTAATGACTTATCATATGGCAGTAAAAACACACACTTTTTGGCAGACATATAGGTAAGCTGAGAATACCCGTAAACCCACAAAGATCAAAAATCGACAACCCTTGTAAGAGAATGTATAGAACACTCCTAGTATATGTATATAGACTATATATGACTCCTCATCTCAACGACCTAGTAGTCCATACTTATACAAGTCGAAGTCTTCTATCTGGCTCTTTGTAAAAGGTCGTACCAAAAGAAGTCTAAATGAGGATATCAGTCACACACCCTCACAGAAATGTAAGATCAGTTTAAAGTAATATGAGTAGGACAACTCACACATCACCATAGAACTAAACGTAAGAGTAAAAAATTTTTTTAGGAAATAAAATAAGGAAAAAAAAGTTAAAAAAACGGTGTGGAACGTCGCAGACCCTGGAATAAAGGGGCTGATCCCTGTCTTGGGTGTAGGGGACGTAACCGCCTCGTCTCAGAATTGGTAACCCGACGACCCCTTCAGAGACGTAAGAGATAACTGATCAAACTCGTGACAAAAAGATACAAATAACCGACAAAACCTCTTCATAGAGAAAACACTGCATAGAGAATTCAGAAAACGGGTAAAAAGGTGATCTAACAGACAACAGAATGACTAGACCTCTCAAATAAGTAGAACTTATACGTAACGTTCGATAGAAAGTCGGGAAACACCCTTTTCGAAGATTCCGACTATCACACTAACTCGTAGTGCCCTTACCCTCGTGAATCTCAGTGCTACCTCCCCGAGAGACTCTTCTACTGACCAGGTCTATTTCCGTTGTCACACTTATTTCCGGGACTCCGTCCCGTAGAAAGTCAAATCAAGTCAAGTCAAGTCAAGTCAGGTCAGTGAGTCAGCTCAGACTGAGAAACGCTGGGGTACTTAGCGTCGTGCGGTCCGGAGGGACAGGTAGTGGTTGAGGGCCTCAAGTGAGTCTGAGTACAGGTACTTCAGTCACTACGGTAGGTCGGTAGAGTAGGAGACAGCAGGGGAAGAGAAGGACGGGAGTTAGGGAGGGTCGTAGTCTCAGAAAAGGTTACTCAGTTGAGAAGCGTACTCCACCGGTTTCATGACCTCAAAGTCGAAGTCGTAGTAAGGGAGGTTTCTTTAGGGTCCCGACTAGAAGTCTTACCTGACCAACCTAGAGGAACGTCAGGTTCCCTGAGAGTTCTCAGAAGAGGTTGTGGTGTCAAGTTTTCGTAGTTAAGAAGCCGCGAGGCGAAAGAAGTGTCAGGTTGAGAGTGTAGGTGTGTACTGGTGACCTTTTTAGTATCCTCGTAGAAATCTACATAGTAAACAGATCACGACAACTTCCACCAGTGAGGATGCGTGGGTCACTAGGACCAAAAGAAGAACGGAACCCTCCGACTTCGAATTGTGAAGGAAGACGGGAAGTAGGGTGTCCACACCACCTGTGCCCCAACAAGTAGTTGTACCGCCTCTCTCAGATGAAGCCCTACGTCCTGCCGAGCCACTTGTACTCCCTCTTCGGCAAGACTTGCCCGGGACGTCCTCACTTCACACAAGGAGAGCGCAGGGGTCGGGTGGCGGTTCCACCGGTGCGGAGAGACTCGGAAACGGAATTACATAGACACGGTCCACCTATCGAACCGTCCCACTCCCCAACTCCCAATTTAGGTCAGAAGACTTCATAACAATAATTTACAGAAAAATTTTTCTCTCTATATTTGTATATATATAAAAATGATAATTTTTACGAGTCAACAAAAAAAAAATTATTTCACCTTGAACTAAAGTACAAAATATACTTTGTAAATGGTTTTTTTTTTTCCTGACAGAAAATTTGAAAATTGAACTCGGACGACCAATTCGAAGACTTATAACCCAAACGACTCTTTATATTCAGTTTGCAAAGAAGTTTGACCACTTTACTTCCCGTGTCGGTCGTCGCTAGGGGACTACGGAATGACCTTTGTATCCTCAAGCAAATGAAAAGATGGTGTAACAAAACAAAAAATCAAAAACAACGTTAATGCGTGTTATGCATCAAGATTCTCCACTTGATATTTTTATATTCAGACCGCCCATATCCCACACCACACACTACTGAGTCTTACACACTTGATGGTCCCCTCCCGCACCCTCAAGAAGTCGACTCCAGTACCCAAGTAAGTCTGAGAAACACAACTTCGGTAACCTGTCTTTATGAACGGTCTTGACGGTTTCGTGACGACACTTCGTGGAAAGTTACTGACAGAAAAACAACAATTATCAAAAAAGCAAGGAAATAACAATAAAACGTACCAAACCGTAGTCTTCAACAATGGAGAAATATAACAAACTTCCAACTTTATTTTGTCATACCACGGTAAAACCGAGAAACAGAAACAATGTCTTAAACACAGGTAAATGTCATTTTATGCTTAGTCAAAACGAGTGAATTAAATGTAACCTAGAAACTATTCCCCACCCTAAGTGAGTTTAGAACTCGGTTTCTCATCTATTTATAAAGGAAATAAAGACTCTCTCGAACCATTGTCGAAATAAAGTATCTTGAAAACAGTTTGTTCTGTAGCTAAAAGAAATAATTACCTCTGATTGTGTCGACTTGTTTTCAGTGTCTAATAGGGGTTCAAAATACGATCAGTCTGGGAGTCAGTACCTTCGACTGTTCGTCATTTTACCCAGTGGACTGAAAGGACACAAGAGGGTCACACATTAGAAGTGTCACCCGGGTTGCTCGTCACTTAGTAGGTCTTTCGAAGTGTCTACCGTTGTCTTTCCGGCACTCGTTGAGTCACTACTAAGATCTACCCTGAGTAATTAGGTAGGACGACATTTCCACAAACACAACTCTCGGGATTAGGGGGTCACGACTGAAACGTGTTAGGAATCTGCCAGTACAGTGAACGGAACGGGAGACAAAACTTCGAACCTAATATCGATGGTTTGGATCTCCGCAGTCTTAAGGACGATTTAGTTCAAAGTCCGAGTTAGTTAGTCCTGACTCGAAACTTCTTCGAAAGAAAAGGAACGACTTAAGGAAGAAAAAGTGAGAGTTCCACCAGAAATTTTTATCAACCGAGTGTGTAACAATCCTTTGGACGACAAGTCAAGTCAAGTCAGAGTCAGCACAGATTGAGACCCTCAGGTACTTAACGTCGTGCGGTCCGGAGGGACAGGTAGTGGTAGAGGGCCTCAAGTGAGTCTGAGTGCAGGTACTTCAGTCACTACGGTAGGTCGGTAGAGTTGTAGACAGCAGGGGAAGAGGAGGACGGGGGTTAGGGAGGGTCGTAGTCTCAGAAAAGATTACTCAGTTGAGAAGCGCACTCCACCGGTTTCATGACCTCAAAGTCGAAATCGTAGTAAGTAAGGTTTCTTTAGGGTCTCGACTAGAAGTCTTACCTGACCAACCTAGAGGAACGTCAGGTTCCCTGAGAGTTCTCAGAAGAGGTTGTGGTGTCAAGTTTTCGTAGTCAAGAAGCCGCGAGTCGGAAGAAGTGTCAGGTCGAGAGTGTAGGTATGTACTGATGACCTTTTTGGTATCGGAACTGATCTGTCTGGAATCAGCCGTTTCATTACAGACACGAAAACTTATACGACAGATCCAACCAGTATTGAAAGGAAGGTTCCTCATTCGCAGAAACCCGACGTCAGTGGTAGACGTCACTAAAACCTCGAGGGTTTTTATTTCAGACTATGACAAAGGTGACAAAGGGGTAGATAAAGGGTACTGTACTACCCTGGTCTACGGTACTAGAATCAAAAGACTTACAACTCGAAATTCGGTTGAAAAAGTGAGAGGAGAAAGTGAAAGTAGTTCTCCGAAAAATCAAGGAGAAGCAAAAGACGGTATTCCCACCACAGTAGACGTATAGAATCCTCAGGAAATAAAAAGAGGTTCTGATAAAACCAGACCTACCATGTATCAAAAATGTGTTTGACCTGTGAACCAGAATCAACTCTTTTGAACTATTTTGACGAAGAACTATACTAGGAATTTTAGAGACTTCAATTTAAGTCCCTATTTCTATTTGTTGTTTCAATTTGATGTAAAGACTTTTTGTGGACGTACAAGGTGTCGTGTTCATTTACGCGTCACCCAAAGTATCCGGAAGTGTGGACACTCGGTTCACGTCAAGGGAATTGACTTACACTCCAAAAGGAAGAAATTTGTGGACGACACAAAGTCCATGTGTATCGTCAAACAAGATCTTCATTTAAAACTAAATTCAAAGAAGTCACTTCAGTAATCATTTACACCAGAACAACCTACCTGGGGTAAACGTCCAAACACCAGTCAGGGCCCCGTGTCCTCTTCGACGTTTGGACCACAAGCCCTTTCCAAATATAGGTTTAATTCGACGGTGTATAGACCCTCCGTAATTTCCCCTTTTCTTTAGTGAACTTAAACTTGGATAAGTTAAAACTAAAGTCGACTGAAAAAAAAAAAATTCAAAGTAATTAAAAACCAACAGAACCCAGAAACAACGACACGCCCGAAGAGTAACGAAACCGAAGAGAAACAACGCCTTGAACCTGACATCTCGTGTCCGAGTCATGAACACTGAGTACTCGAATCAACGAGAAGTCACACATCCTAGAAGGGACTAACCCCTAACTTGGAGACAGAGACGTAACCGTCCGGTTGAGAATAGTGACTCGGTGGTCCCTCCGGGGTCGTGAGTTCAAAATATAAGAAGTCAGTAGTTCGGAAACGACTCAGGGGAAGTACACGGTCAAGAATCACCCCTGATCATCTCCCAGCCTCTTCCGTTACCGTGGGGTGAGGTCGTGAGAACGGACCTTTTAGGGTACCTGTCTCCTCGAACCATCCGACGTCAGGTACCCCAGCGCTTCTTAGCCTGTGCTGACTCGCTGAAGTGTAAGGGAAAAGTGAAAGTACGTAACCTCTTCCTTTACCGTTGGGTGAGGTCACAAGAACGGACCTCTTAGGGTCCCTGCCCCCTGGGACCACCCGACGACAGATACCCCAGTGTGTCTCAACCTGTGCTGACTTCACTGAATCGTCGTCATCGTCGTCATCTCCCATCTCTCGTCTCTGTTCATTCTGTGGAGGACCCGGGGTCTACGAAGGTCGGAAAACCCACTCTGTCTCACTGTCTCCTTGACAGTCAAGTCATCCCTTCTCCCCGACACTCCACCCTTCGCAAAGGTTCTCTGACCACTGACTCGGGATTGGTAATGAAACTTGTCCAACACAGGGTCCGCAAATCAGACATTAGAGTGTCCTCAAACCACCACAGACAACACCTCGGACACCCTTTGTCCGAGTCAAATTCATTGAAAAAGTCGTTGCAAGTCTGTGACCTTTTGTCCTGTCTGAAAAGACCGAGTAGTAAGGTCAACCAACATCCTGAGACTTCTCAAACGCAAGGAATTACGACACAGGTGGCAAACATTGAACTTAGCGTTCATTAAACATTAAAAATTTTATGACTTCAATCACTTGCCCAAATAACATATACACCCATCCAAGTACCCATTAGGATATTATAATTATTTAAAGAGAAAAGATTACTCGAAAGAAAATCACCCTCTTTCCGTGTCTTCTAACGTGTTAGACCCCAACCGACACCCTTCCGGGAGACGTGCTCAGTCAGGAATGCGACGGTGGTTAAAAGAGGGGAGGACACGAATAAAGGAAAGAGGCGAAAGGTCCTATATCCGTGTCCCCGTCGGTAACCGTGACGATCGGGCCCTTCCTACAAATACCGATTCCCAAAAATCAAGGGACATCAGTTTCTGAAGTCTTGTGTATTGACTTGTTTCAACTAAAACAAACAAAAAATACAAAATAAATAAAAAGAAAAACTGCCACGACTCAGAAACAACGAGAAGTCCGAAAAGAGTTCAACACTACTTCACATTAACGAAAGGTCAACGCCAAGAGTCCGAAGAGTAACGCCACTGAAGAGAACTACACCTCGTGGTCGAGACCCCGTTCTCCCGAAGCCATCAACGCCGGAGGCCCGAGATTTCGTGTCCGAGTCATTGACCACGAGCCCGAATCAACGAGACGTCGAACACCTTAGAAGGACCTGGTCACTAGTTTGGACACAGAGGACGTAACCGGTCGACTAAGAAATAGTGACTCGACGGACCCTTCGGGGTTTTACCCAAAATGACTAAGCAACTTACTTCCTGCAGTGTACGGTACTCCTCAGAGTCGGGTTCCGACAATCCTGAAATCTCCTGAATTCACAGACCCCGAAACCCCTTCCGAAACAAGACCCAACCTACAGTAGTTCTTCGTCCTCTTAAGACACTGGGTCGTAGGATTAAAAGTGACTCTTTCATTCCTGACCCTAACATTTCGACCCTAACATTTCTTCGTCGTCAGTGAGTTGTCGGTCCCTTCCCTCCACAGACCAGGATAAACACCAAACCTACTGCAAGTACAAAACAGGCAAAATACCTCTGTTTTACTAGTGTCTCAGTAGACCACAAACATAGTGGCAGTGGGTCGTCGGTACTTTAATTTTCTGTGAGGAACCTTCCTTCCGACACTGTTTGGAACTGTCGTATAATTTGTCGTCTCTGGAGTGAAACAGATGTCTCTAAGTATATCAGTTCCAATCCCAACGTACACACACGAATCAACACAGGCTGAGAAACACTGGGGTACCTGACATCGGGTGGTCCGAGGAGACAGGTACCCTAAAAGGTCCGTTCTTATGACCTGACCCAACGGTAAAAGAAGTGGTCCCGTAGAAGGACTGGGTCTCTAGTTTGGACTCAGAAGACGTGAAGGACGTAACGTCCACCTAAGAAATGGAGAACTCGGTAACCAAAAAGATCATCAGTACATGACGTGGTCTACACTCTTGACCTGGTATTTCTTCCGACTCATGTCTTCTTAACTACGAAAGTTTAACAAGTCCTCTTCTGAGAACTCTCAGGGAACCTGGAGTTCCTCTAGGTCGGTCAGTGAGGACTTCGTTTACTTGGGACTTATAAGTAACCTTTCTGACTACCACTTCGACTTCGAGGTTATGAAACCGGTGGACTACGTTTCTCAGTTGAGTAACCTTTTCTGGGACGACGACCCTTTCTGACTCCCGTCCTCCTCTTCCCCCGTTGTCTCCTACTTTACCAACCTACCGTAATAACTGAGCTGGACTTATACTCGTTTAAGACCTTTTATCACTTCCTGTCCCTTCGGACCGTACGACGTCAAGGTACCCCAGTGTTTCTCAACCTATGTCGAATCGTTGACTTGTTTTTATTGTGACTCATGGGGACAGACCACTACCATACACTCTAACAAATACTAGGTGTCCTCTCGGGTCATCAGAACAGCACCCACGGTCCGATCGAGCATCGTTGTGGTTTCAACATGATACCTCGGTCCGGTCAAGGACTGACAGTAAAGAGAAAGAGCCTTAGATGACTGGGGTCCTTGACCTCCGGACTCACAAGATACTAGATGAGAGAGAAAGGGAAACCAATTGTCCGTGACTCGCGAAAGACATACGACCCGTGACCCCACCGTCCCAGTCCGGTGTCTACCGGATACGACACCGAGGCCGGAAGTTTCCGAAGTAACCACGGCACATCAAACGAGTGAAGGACGGAGTGGATCGTCGACTACGTCGGTCTGCATCTTAACGTAGTCAGAAGTGAGAGGTGATTGGGTCATTAGTCTACTACAAAAACTCTCCCCAAGTCACGGAAACGAAAAAATCATCGGTCCAAAAATCGGCGTCCTGTCGTGTTGTGGGGTTATATCGGAACGTAAGTCAACACGGACTCACCTGGAGACACCTATTTGTAGACATTACTTCGAGGTTCTCCCTTCCTTTACACTACTGATTATACCCAGAACCCCACCCCACCTTAGTTTCGCTTCCCTTCCAGGTGGGGTCACAAGACATCATTTCTTGGGTGGACGGTTACGTCCTTTGGATTCTCTGTGTTCAAGCTAGGGACCCAGTCCTCCTAGGGGACCTCCTCTCGTACCGTTGGGTGAGGTCACAAGAACGGACCTTTTAAGGTACCCATCTCTTCGGACCGCCCGATATCAGAGACCCCAACGTGTCTCAGTCTGTGTTGACTTCACTGATTCGTACGTACGTGTAATCCGTTTGACGACTACTTATTTTATTTAACACAACCTTGAGGTAAGTGACTCTTGTAGAGAAGAAATCGTCGTTCCACCTTCTTCGTCAAAGAAGACCCTTTGCTTCGGGACCGACGGACGTAGAGACAGCGGAATCGCATGGCCGGCACTCTGGGAGGTTTACAGAGGGACTAATGCATTGATGTGACCTCCCTCAAGGGTCCAAGTTCCATAAGGTTGGACTCAACGTCCGTCTCCACGTGAGTAGGAGTAAAATAAAGTCTTTGACAAGAACCACCTCACAACCCGGGTAGAGGTCAGGGACTACTAAAGTCAAGTCTAGTCTTGAGACTCGACTCAAATCGAGATGAGCCGGAGACAAGGACACAGTCACCACACGGAGCCCAAAGAACCACTTGAACACTCTCGTCGGTGTCCACTCTCGGGTGTCCCTCGACCGTGGGTCCCGACGTATCGTGGCGGGTTGTTTTGACACTCGGTGTATGCATCAAGTTTGTAAGATCATCGACGTGACTTTTCCAATTTGTTGTTTTTTGTCTTGTTTACTTAAAATTATCAATTGGGTTCTCTAGATTTTATAAAGATAAGACTGATGTAAGTTAGTCATAAAATGTAAAAACCCCATGATTCCGAACTCTCAGGGAACCTGACGTTCCTCTAGGTTGGTCAGGTAAGACTTCCTCTAGTCGGGACCCTAAAGAAACCTTCCTTACTACGATTTCGACTTTGAGGTTATGAAACCGGTGGAGTACGCTTCTCAACTGAGTAACCTTTTCTGAAACTACGACCCTCCCTAACCCCCGTCCTCCTCTTCCCCCGCTGTCTCCTACTCTACCGACCTACCGTAGTGCCTGAGTTACCTGCACTTAGACTCACTTGAGGCCCTCAACCACTACCTGTCCCTCCGGACCGCACGACACTAAGTACCCCAACGTCTCAGCCTGTGTTGACTCACTGACTTGACTTGACTTGACTTGGCTTCCGACGTACACACACGATTCAACGAAATAAGTACAGACTGAGAAACGTTGGGGTACCTGACATTGAGTGGTCCGAGGAGACCAGGAATCCTAAGGGGTCCGTTCCTATGACCTTACCTAACGGTACGGGAGCAGGTTCCCTAGAAGGGTTGGGTCCCTAGATTGGACGTAGAGGACACAACCGTCCACCCAAGAAATGGGGATCGTGGTTGACCCTTCGGGATTCAGAAATATAATGTCACACATAACATAAAGTCATGTAGAACAAAACCTGATCCGTGGAAGGTGCATAAGTAAGCAGTCACTGGGTCCTAACCCCTTGTGGTCAGGATCTTAACTTTCCCTTGAGACCATAACAGGAACAAGACCGAAAATTTTATTATAAATAAATACCGACACAACCTAGAATCAACGGTACACGTCCGAATCAACGGGATATCGTACACCCTAGAATCAAGGGTCTGGTCCCTATCTTAGGTACAGGGACCACAACTTTCCACCTAAGGATTGGTGACCTGGTGGTCCCTTCAGGGACAAGACGAAAAATTTCCGGCGAAACTAAAGGACCTCACTCGGACCCAAGATGACACCGGGATCTACAAAGAATTGTGAGTGTCTTATACCTCAGTTTACCTGCCGGAGGCTCCCCCAAGGGAAATCGACGGGATTAAACTTGACTCTGGAAGACACAGAGTTCGTCTACCAGAGAGACTGGAATATTCACCGGAATTGAGGTCCTTTCTCTTGGTAAGAAAGTCGAAGATTCAATTGACCAATAAAATCAACTTTCACAATCAGTGAGTCAACACAGACTCAGAGACGCTAGGGTACCTGACATTGGACGGTCCGAAGAGACAGGTACCCTAAGAGGTCCGTTCTTATGACCTCACCCAACAGTAAGGGAAGAGGTCCCCTAGAAGGGTTAAGTCCCTAACTTGAACCCAGAGGACGTAACGTCCGTCTAAGAAAAGACTCGATGGTTCTTTCGGGATAAAATCAACTCCATATGAAAAAAAAACTCTCTCTAATTCATACTAATCATTGGAACCAAGGAACCAAACCTTAAGGTAAGAAGACCAACGATTGAAAACCTATTCAAATAAAGTGGGTATTTGGAACTAAAGGAGTCACATTTTACCGACGTTTTTTACAATGGAAAAGTCCATTAAAACTTCAATTTACTTGATTAAGTACGGTTCACGAATCTCGTCAATAACCGTGTATTTTACGATTAGTTAGAATGTAAAAATAATCTGAAGACACCTGAAGACCTTTTATATTCAAGGAACCCAGAATTTTTTACTTCTTACCAACCTTACACGTTTTTATCGAACGACTTTTATTAAACCCCCCACCCGTAACCTACCCCTTTGGTACTTGACTCAGTATCCATTTACCCTCAAGGGACGACAGACGAAAACACACTATAAAAGACATTATTTTTTTTTAAAAAAATTATTGAGCGGTTGAAAACAAGACCTTAAACGACTTTCTCTTTTAACAATGTTATTAAAATCTATGAGGATACTTCACGGTACATCCTAATAACTCTACACACTCATATACACACATAAGACGGACCCTTTCAATCCCTTTCGGGAAATCACATCCACTAGTAAATCGACATTGAATTTTTTCAAAAAAAAATTAATTTTTAAAAAATAAATAAGAAAAAATTATTTTTTCTTAGTTATAACTATTTAACATATTCTTACTTTTGTATTACGATTTATTCTATGTTCAATAGTAATAATATTCTGACGTAAATACACTTTAAGATCTTCTCCGTTTAAATATCTGTTTTTCACTTAAGTACCAACGGATCCTGAACCCCAACCCCCACCCTACGTGACTCCCCCTTTATCCTTCACTGACGATTGTCTGTTCCCCAAAGAGAAACCCTTTTTAAAGAGTAATAAATAAGAAAAAACAAGTATGATAACATACTTATACGGTATAAAATAAATAAGTAGTCAACTACCTGTAAACCCAAAAAAGGTAAAAAATACACATTACGACGATAACTACATGTTCAGAGACATACCTATATAAAACAAAGTAATAGACGAACACACAAACATGAAGGAAAAAAACTAAATTTATTTAAAATTTTATATGACAAGATTAAGAAGACCAAAAACAAACAAACAAAGGAAAGAATGACAAATATAAAATCACTGAGAGATTCCACCAACGAGGTCGACGACTTAGAACTTCCTCATTTCCTGGGGGTCGTCCGTCACAACCCACCCCTTCCTCTACTCCTCTCTCCGCAAAGTGCTTCCCTTCTGTTACACGTTTCCGTTCCCGATCACTCCGGGACCACCCGTGTCCATCGGGACTCCGCGACGCCCCCCACTGTTCAATACCACTGAGACTCCTCCTCGACTCTTTTCCTCTCCGTCCTTGGTGAATGACTTCCCGGTACAAGTAGTCTCGTTTCCTGAAACCAGACTTGGACTGTCACCACAAAATCCGTCATCTCTCCATACTAGGTAGTGACGATCGACGTCCCTCCTCCCACCCTACTTAGTCCATCTCACACCCGGTCTCTTTAGTCAACATTCAGATATCTTTTCCAAGTCTTTATTTCTCCCTTGTGAAGGTTTGTCACAACGGTTTTTTTAATTTTCTAAGTCTTTCCGAAGGGTCAAATAAACTTCGGAAAAAAAAAAAAAAAAAATTTCAATCATCTTACAAAAGAAAAGTCAAAGTCCTGTGTCGTTCAGACCCAACACTTTCTACGAAGATGACGATCCTTTGTGAGAGAGTATACCCATGAAAAAGACTCACAGTGATCTATGAGACCCCCGTCCTTGAAACCGTGAAGGATTTAGGTCAATTGAAAGTTTCACAAAGGTAATCTTGTTAGGTAACAAATCCTTAGAGTGTGTGTACTACTCGATATTTCACTTAAAACACCCTCCTCTGTGTTACTAGTCACAGACAGGTCACTCTAGTTATATGTTTTTCCCGTCTGTACGTCTCCGTCTATTTTCCGTCCATAACTCAAATTGTCTAAAAAAAAAAGGAAGAGGTCGTAGACTCGGGGGATAAAGAGAGACCCCTTAAGGAGTGACACCCTTGAACGACACTCCGTACAGAAAGATGATGTGGACTTCGTAGGAAAGAAGGACGAGGGACCGAGGGTCGGGTACCTGGATCCGAACTAGTTACCCGACAAGGACGGATCCTACACTTGTAATTCCCTTGTAGAGTTCAATAGATGACGACACATCATTTGGTGGAGTATTTCCTCGTTAAATTCTGGTAATGGTCGTAAGTAACCGAGTGTCAGGACGTTCAACTCGTCTCGAACGACCTGAGCAGTGCTAGTGCATACTGTCACACACTGAAGTTGACCCGTTTACACCGTCTCTAACTATACAGACCCCGAACGGACCCGGAGAGTGAGAGATACCCGGTAGAACCCGAAGGATTCTCGTTCCGCCGACCTAAGATTCTTCCCGTAAAGACACTTTCGATCTTCCGAAAGAGTCTGTAACATGTTATAGAAAAAGTGAGTATAATGGGTTTCGTTTACTTTTACGGTCTGGTTTAAGTGTCTCCACCTCTTTATGTGTGGCACAAGTACGACTACCATCGCAAGTCGTAAGTCACCACCACCGCCGTTCCGGTCCTTGTTGTAATTCCCATCGTTGGTGTTATGTCGTGGAATAAATCTAGTCAAATCCTAATCTAGAACCGGTATAAAGGTGACAATCGTCCATAGGAACCAAGATAAAAGTTGTACCTGTAAAAAATCAGAAACAATTTAAAACAATTTTATGAAAAAGACAAATGTACAAAACCATAAAACCGGTACTCTTTACACCCTAGAAACGAGGGACTGGTCCCTAGTTTGGACGTGGGGGTCACAACCTTCCACTTCAGAATTGGTGACCTGGTGACCCCTTCATGATAAAAGATTTGGATTAAAAGGTCGGAACGCTAGGTAAAACCTCTACATAACATAGGAAATTTATTTAGGGTAAAGACGGATTAAATCGGTCTTGGTTAAAGACAACAAACGTAGATTCTTGGAACTGACTATGGAGTCAGTTATTCTCTTAGTAATGCCTGACCAGTCATTTACCATTTCATCTATTAAATGTTTTCTCATTTACGTACACCGATTACTTGTGGTCTTTTTCCAGATAAAGTGATCGTTACTTTTGTTTTGTGTAGATTTAATTTTGTTATCGATCGTCTACGGAAAAAACCAGACATTTTAATCGTTTATTAGATTAGTCACAACATCTCCCGTTCCACTCTGTTCGAGATAAATCTGGAGACCATCCTGACATTTAACCAGATTAGAAAGACCCCTAAACCTCCGTTATGAATGGTTCTTAGAAGTTAACTTAGTTAGAAAAAGTCAATGTAGGTCCTTAGCTTAGACTAGTTCATGAATCTTTACATCTATCCCCCGTGGAGAGACCACCAGGTCACCAATTCTCAGGTGGAACCTGACGTCCCCTGAGATCAAACTAGGGATCAGTCCCTTGATTCTGGGGGGTACGACTCCCCGTTGATCTGAACGTACGGTGCTGATGACTCGGGCGAACGGTATTGATCTCTTAGGAGTATGGTGTTGTTTTACAGGGGTGTACTACATTGTTTCTAGGACGTAAGGTGATGATTCTCCAGTGGACTACGTTGGTTTCTTGGGTTTTTGGTTGCGAGGAGGGGGCGTTTTTTAGGTCAAGACTTACAAATCTCTTTTTTTCTTTACATCTATTTTTAAATAAATGTTACTACAAGTATGGTTACAACGTTAGATCGTTTGTAATGTTTAAACTTGTTGTGTTTAGGTCATTCCACAGTACAGTACTCTGTAATACGTCGTTTATTTCTAAAAGTTTCTTGTTTTCTGTGACTTTTTGGAAATATCTTATTATAACTCACTGTTTAATTGGCTTTTCGTATCCACACTCACTGTATACAGTCAGGATCAGTCCTTTCATTTCCCGTAAAAGAACGGTGAGATCCGTAAAGTTCGTTTCCCTTAAATAATACCCTTTACTAAGTGTCCTTCACCTTCCCGTCTCTTCGTTAGGAACACAACTTAACTGGGTCTCTACTCACTGTCGGTGTTCGGTGACGTGAGGGTCCCGTCCTTTTCCACTGCAGTAGTCTTGGGTCTTTGACCCGTGAACCACCTTCGATCCTGGTGTTCCCTCTACATCGGTGACGACCTTTTAAGGAGGGGTTTCGTCTCCCCTTGAATTTCGAAACGAAATTCGAAAGAAGGGTGGGATTGGAAATCGGTCTCGGAGGGTAGTCGGCTGATTGGTTACCGCGGTTCCCGTCTTTACGTAGACGGTCATCCACCTCGTACTAGAGCTGGTTATCTTTTAATACGTATAATTTATCACAACTTTCATTATCAATAAAACGACTACCCTAGTATACACTGAAAATAAAAGTACACAAAAAGACATAAATAAAAAAAAACCGGTACGACACACCGAATGTCCTAATTAAGGGGTTGGTCTCTAACTTGGGGTTCGGGAACTATCACCAGGATTAGTGACCTGGCGGTCCCTTAAGGTCACAAAAAGACATAAAAGGCTTCTTAGGTTTGTTATAATGATTTGATTTTTTTTACCACTCATACGCGTCCCCTATACAGTTTATAAAATGTTTCCAATATGTATATATTCCTACCTACACTGCGTCAGTCTGTTACCTCAAAATCTATACCTCAGAGAAAGCAAGTAGAGGTCCGAAATCCCTCAGTAGGAGGTTCGGGACCCCGAAGGGTCCACCGAGTCACCATTTCTTAGACGGACGGTAGGGACCCAGCCCATCTCGGGGACCTCCTCCTTTACCGTTGGGTGAGGTCATAAGAACGGACCTTTTAGGGGTCCTGTCTCCTCCGATGTCAGGTACCCCAACGGTTCTCGACCCACAACAGAGAAGTGCTATCGGTCGTCTCCCGAGAGGTCGGGGCGTGTGGTCCGAACGAGACGGACGACCGACCGGCTGACCCTAAGCGCCACCGGGAACGACTCACCCTGGGTTCCCCGCTCGAACGGGACAACTGATAGGGACCGGGGTCGTCCAAACAGAAACCGCAAGGGGTAGAGTCTTGACGGGGAGGGAAGATAAAATCTGTTCAATAACGGTCCTAAGTTCTCTTTCTGTTCCGTACGTGGTAACCTTGACCTCCCAGAAACTAAAAAGGAAACCCCACAAACTGTGCACACAGGTGACTTCGAACTCGGGGTGACATGACTATTACGTCCCGGATGTCTCTGAAAGGGCCTACACGGTCACCAGTCTCAAGAGCCAGGATCTACAGTACATTATCATTTACGACAAACTTAGTCGGAAAGGAACTTAGGAATAGAGTTTAACGACACACGTTTAGAGACATAACACGTCAAAGACGACCAAGAAGTTTGGTAGAGTGGGTTTCACTGACTACGATCATCTGGTTGAACCCGTTTGATTGGTCGGTTCCCAGTCTTCATCAAACTCGACGTAATCACTCACCGTCCCCTGAAAAAAAAAACGTCAGTTCTGTTCTTTCTATGGAGACAAGTAGATTGGGAATGGAGGTAGACAAGGGGACCTACGTGTCTCGAAAGGGTACCGACCTTCACGTCCGATCCGACCCGACTCGACCTTAAGGGTGGAGTGGTTTTGAGGAGGTGCTGGAGAAGTCCGTCTGACAGAAGGGACCTGTCGATGTATGTTCAGGGATCCCCAGTGTCCTCTAACGAGATCCCTCGCCCCTTCGAACTGACCCCCTCTTTCTCGGTTTGAGACTTATCAACTGTGACATTTTACATCGTCTAGAGACCATGTCTTCCGTGGACGTCGGGGTACGTCCTCGGTGAGACCCGACGGTGGTCCGGAGGGTGTCACTCACGACGGTTGGACGACGGGCACGTCTTTGAGACCCCATTCCCGACCCGGGACCCAGAGTGGGTCCGACACACACACACACACACACACACACACACACATCCCCACCCACCCACCCAAACCTCTGAGGTCTCCTTCGGGTCCCTCCACCTTTGTATTAAAGTATAGTAAGGTCCATCAACCAGAAAAGGTTAAATGAATGAAAAGGTTGAATGAGGGGTCGACTCTCTCACACGAAAGTAAACACACCAAAAGAAAGGGAGTGACTCATATTATCTTACGAAATGTTGAAATACGAAAAGACTAAACCCTTTGCTCATTCCTTTTCTAACTTTTGATTTACAAGTTGATTTTAATTCAAAGTTCAAATAAATGTCATACAATCAAAGTCTACATGTCGTTCACACATATGTATATACATATATATAATAAAAAGTTTAATAAAAGGGAATATCCATCTGCGTTAAAATTAACCTCTTTTATTCGTATCAAAGTAGTTTCATCTGATAAAATTCGTACTTTTCAATTCAGAGACTTATTCGTACTTGGTTCCGACGATTGTGAACATTCACACCTGGACCTTAAAAAAAAGAAATTGAAAAATAAAACATAACCCCATATCAGTCAATTGTTACAACACTATCAAAGTGTACTTGTCACTTCCCTGAGTCGGTATGTATATGTACATAGGTAAGAGGGGGTTTATGGGAAGCTATACCCTTTAAGACCTCCATGAAACGTCTCGACTCTCAACCCGGGAAACCCGACTACCGAATTTAGTCGAAGAAAGGAAGTTCATGTTAAAGAACCCAAAATAAATTACGTATGAATAAAAAATAACTCTATATTAAGTGTATGTCATTTTAAGTGATGTTACTTAAGTAGAAGGATTTTAACTACCAATAATACACTCTACACCGGTATTCATCGAAATGTAAATTCAAATTTTCAAAACTCCTCTTTTCTCCTGAGGAAGAAAGAGATTCATTAGAGTAACTGAAAACAAAAGTTAATACCGTTCATGAACAATTAATATTAAAAAATAAACAAAGATATAAAAAAAGAAAAACTTTAAACTTCACATCACTAAATGTTACAAAGTCCGTTTGTCGTGTGACCAAGTCAATATGTGTATATGTATATGTATATAAGAAAAAGTGTAAAAAAGGGTAATCTTCAATAATGTTTTATAACTTAGGTCAAGGGACACAAAATGTCAACCAGGAACGAACAAAATATATATCATTACATATCATAAACAATTAGGGTTTAAGGATTAAATAGGGAGGGGAGAGTAATTCATATTTAAGTAAATTACCCTATTTTATATAAAAGACGTACGGGGAAAGATATCCTTGGAGTCACCTAGTAGAGTAAGTACATATAGTCTATATTTGTTGTCGTTGCTTAACGATAACAACAAATCAGTGAGTCAGCACAGACTGGGAAACGTTGGAGTATCTGATGTCGTGCGGTCCGGAGGGACAGGGAGTGGTAGAGGACCTCAAACGGGTTCAAGTACAAGTAACGTAGTCACCACTACAGGTCGGTAGACCTGTCGTTACTTATTTGCTGGGGTTTATAAATAGGTTTATTCTCTGACTTAAGATCTTGAATAAAAACCTTATGCAAAGACTTTAATTTATTAATTGTGAAACTATTGAACTTAAAAATATAATTCCTGTTAAGATTTTCTTAAAGTTTTCAAAACCAAAACCTTCATCTTCATAATGAAATATACCTCTCCAATATGTGACACATTGAGATTCAGAGCGAAGAACGATACTGAAAAGATTGAAAAGTCCAAAACCAAAGTCAGGTGAAAATAAATTTTTACATGAAATCTCGATTTTGCGAAACAATTTTTAAAGAATTAGACCCCTTGTACCTCACCCTTTATCTCTAAACGAAAGGTACTAAAAAGAAGACATGACATACTTGCAAAATGGTTCAAGTACCTAATGAAAAGGTCGTTAATTTACCTTTGTAAAAGTCATTTTATAAGTTACGGGAAGTCACAAAAAGTAATTGGATAAAAAAGGAAAAATTCATGAAAGGTCTCACCTTGATCCGTTTACTTACACTCTTCAATCCCTCTTCACTGAATTAACTGATTTCGTACACAGACAGGGAGTTGTACGTTACCGTTAAATAAAATCTGTTAATAGATTTACATCTCATAAAAGTCAAAAGTTAGGTCTTACCGACTTGAATAGAAATAACAAGTACACAGTGAACTATTATTTTCTATTAAAACCTAAGACTTTTCATAAAGACATTAACCATCTTAAATTGGAAAGTTTAGTGAATCAAGTTTGACAATCCTTCGTCATTCGAGGGTACAAACAGTCCAATTTATTACCACGAAATAAAGAGATCCGTCCCAGAGGTACCGACCTCTTACTAGACAGGTCCCGGAGATTGTCTCGACACGAGTTCTCCCTAACACACACACATACGAGAGTCAGCTAGTCAGCACAGGCTGAGAAACACTGGGTTACCTGATATCGGACGGTCCGAGGAGACAGGAGCCTTAAGAGGTCCGGTCTTATGACTTCACCCAATGGTAAAGGAAGAAGTCCCCTAGAAGGTCTGGGTCCCTAAACTTGGGTATAGAATACACAAAGGCTGTCACCGTCCACCTAAGAAATGGTGAGTCGGTGGACCCTTCGGGAAACTAGATAGGTTTAACCTTTTATTTTGTTACCAAATTAAGACTGAAGGTGACACGTTAGAATCGTTACAAAAGGGACAGGATTTACAATGAATAACCTTTTACTATGAGACTATTGTTTTTGAATCTTCCTTCTTTCAAGTATTTAAAAGTGAAATTATCTTGTCGAATTACAAAACAGATACAAAAGAAAAGGTCGGAACGAACATCCGTGTTCGTAAAAATGTATCTTGTTTAACATGTAAACTAACCCGAAGAGACCACCGAGTCTACTATTTCTTAGACGGACGGTTACGTCCTCTGGTCTTAAACTAGGGACTCAGCCCTTTTAGGGGACCTCTTCCCTTACCGATGGGTGAGGTCATAAGAACAGACCTCTTAAGGTACCTATCTCCTCGGATCTCACGATGTCAGGTACCCCAGTGTTTTTCAGTCTGTGCTAACTCATTGATTGGGTGATATGATCCAACTATAATTAGAATAGATTAGTAGTCTTAGTGTCTTCTTGTCTGTTTTTCTTTTTACGGGATCAAGTCTTTAGTGTCCTTGGGGAATGTTACCACTTCGGGAAATATCAAATATTTTGAGAACATGTGAGTCTTCATACTTATATATTTTAGTTTAAATAAACGATAAAATACTTTATCAAAGAATTAACCGGTTGTAAAAAGGGGAAATATCATGATGGTATTAGAAAACACTCTAAGACTTCACTGTAAACGAAATGGTTTCTTTATTTTAATGATCTCTTTCCTTTGGTCTAGATGACTAAAGGAAAGGAAGGACCAAAATAAATCAAAGTCAACACTAGAAAATTTTAGATAAATTAAATAAAATTCATCTTATTGTCTAGGTAATCCATTCCGTCGTTTTTCCCTTAAAAGACTCCAAAGAATTGTTTAAAACCGTTAAAGGAATCGGGACGTAGCCTACAAAATTAAAGCTGAAGACACTTTCTTTACCCCAAACACCTAAAACTATTGCCGTGTGTTGTCTATAATTTAGTAGTCCAAAACTATCTTGGTCCTTCAGATTACTGTCCTAAATTTGACTCTAAGTGTCTTAGGAAACTCACAGTCCAAGAACCCTCCTCCTCCTCCTCCTCTTACCATCTCTCATAGGACGACATAGCAATCACCTCGAGACTCCTACCCTAACTAACGAAGACAAGGTTTCACTTCTTTGAGGTCCTTCATCAAAAGATTTGAACGGTTGTCATTTCGTTACGAACACTAATCCGACCATATTTCTTGTTCCCATAAAAGAAAATTGGATCCGGAACCTGAGCCAAGAAAGTACCACAGTGATAAGAATATCATTGGAATTTCTCCACCAGACAATTATAGAATTTTAATGTCTGATTCTTTGACTCGAAAACTTTCACAGTGAATGACCGAGTTTCGGTCAGTGGGTTCAATATCGTCTCAACCTAAGTTTCAGTCCAGACGGACGAGACTTCAGGTGGTAGAAAAGTAACACGAAAATAATAATATGACTCCTTTGATACTAACTTCAAAAACAACAACAACAAAAAAAAATGAAAAGAACTGTTAAACAAGGTTCTAGCTTACTAAAGGAAAAAGACCTGTACTCACCGAAGAATTAAAGAGACGGAGACTGGATACCGACCTGACCTGGTCTGGACAACAAAGGACAAGAAGGACGAATTGGGTGTATACCCCCACCCCCTCCCCCTGAGACGTACTCGGTCCCATAATTTGTTAGGGAAGAGACTGAAAAGGAACCGAAGGGACACTGAGTCTACAATTTCTTTGACGGACGTTACGCCCTCTGGATCCAAACTAGGAACCTAGTCCTTCTAGTCGACCGTTGGGTGAGGTCATAAGAAAGGACCTCTTGAGACACCTGTCTCCTCGGACCACCCGATGTCAGGTACCCTAACATCTCTCAGTCTGTACTGATTCGTTGATTGTGAAGTGAAGAGAAAAAGAATGAAAAAGGAACCATAATTCTCCTGTTTGAAACATCATTGACTTTGACCCTTAGAATCCTCCTTTCCAGGGTGAGCACCCCATGTGTAGTCGTTGTAAAACGAGGAGGTAACACCGAATTCGTTGGACACTCACCTGGGAGTGAGGTCGAGTTATCACTTTTCTCGGACAAAAGTAAAGAAGAAAATGGTTCGGGTCGACATATCGTGTCCACGTCCCGACCCGAGAATTTTATTTTCAGAAACAAGGTACAACTGCACCGCGATACCTTTGGGGGAACGACGAAGTGGACAACAAGTCTAATTACTTTACTACTAGACAAAAGGTAACACGGTAAAAGTTGAAGAGACTCTGGAAAGTAAATAGTCACCTGTAAAGATGATAGAAGTGAACAATTTATGTCATCCGAATACCTCTTCCTTTACCGTTGGATGAGGTCATAAGAACGGACCTCTTAGGGTCCCTCTCTCCTCGGATCACCCGACGGCAGGTACCCCAGCGTGTCTCATCCTGTGTTGACTTCGCTGTATCGTCGTATGTACCATTGGAACTCCTAGGGAAAGTTCGAAACTATAAGATACGGGCACAAAGACTACTACCGAGTCTAGAATCTTAAGTGGCAGAAACAAAGTAAAGGAATCGTTATAATAAGATCGTCCTCATCGACCCGGACGTTTACTCAGAACCACCAATCTCATCCAATAGAGTAATAAAACTGAAGGGTAAACGAGACATAGTCGTTGGGAGACCTTTCGTTCCCAGTTTGTAGTAGATTTTGGAACTTCTTTAGAGGTACACATACACACCCGAGTGTCTTTTGTTACCTATAAAATTAAATTGTAGTCCCTCCCATAAAGGTACTGTTACCAAGAAGGAAAGACTGAACTCAATTTCTAAGGAGAGTTTTCAACATTTAGATTTCTTTAATCTAAAATTCTTTACCTATAAATGTATAGTATACTGTAGGGAATATACACTTTAGATCTTTCTTTACTATGTTTACTTGTATGAATTTTTTGTCTTTGTCTGAGTATCTAAATCTCTTACTTGATTTCTAATAGGGCCCCTTTCAACTCCCCTTTCCTATCAATCTCTCAAACCCAATCTGTACATGTATGAGAATATAAATTTACCTTTTGGTTCCTGGATGGTCTCCTGTGCACCTTGAGACGAGTCATAATACACCGTCGGACCTACCCTCCCCTTATACCCCCTCTTACGTATGTACAGAATTATATACCTACCGACTCAGGGAAACAATAGGTGGACTTTGAGACTTTTGTAACAATTATCCGATATGGGGATATGTTTTATTTTTCAAATATTTTTTCTTTTCCTATAAATATTTTGCCGATACCGTAAAAAAGACTACCAATTTAGTTAGTAACTCAGAATAAGAGGAGAAAACCCCCCAATCAAAGGGACCACCGGGTCAACCATTTCTTAGACGGACGTTACTCCCTCTGAACCCAAGTTAGCGACCCAACCCTTCTAGGGAACCTCTTCCTTTACCACTGGGGTAAGAACGGACTTCTTAGGGGTACCTGTATCCTCGGACTATCCGACGTCAGGTACCCTACCGTTTCTCAACCTTTACTGACTCACTGATTCAGTTTAGTTAGAAACTCAGAATAAGAAAAAAAAAAAAAACATTAAATCCTTATCATTATGGAGGAAATACCCCAACAACACCATTTATGTACTCTTTTTCCTACATCGGGACGAATCGTTTACACGGAAACTGTGTAAAATCCGTAAGTCTTTTACAAGTGAATCCCAGTTTATTATTGAATATAAAAAAGACGAGTACTCATGATCGATAACTAATTGGAACTCCGATTTTTTAACCGGGGTACTAGAACTCTTCGATCGTTATAAAATTACTTTGTTTTATTTGTATACACTTTGTTAATCTCTTGTCGACTTCAGTCCTGTACTGGCCAACAACAGGACCTCTGTTTTATGGGGTTGGTCTCGTCTGTCTAAGAGTGTCACTACCAGAGACTCAGTCTAAAAGTTCCTCTGACCACACGGTCGTATCGACTGGTGGGACTCAGTTCCGGTGTCCAACACCCAAGGTTGTTATTTCTTTTCTGATTCATATTAATGTGTGATAGTCATTCTCTCTTGCTACACATAGACAGTCCTACTAGTTCTATTATAGATTCAGTTTTCGTGTTCACGACCGAACCTTTGTATGCCCAATAAAAGTTTATAGAAAACTATTACTAAAGATTACATTAACGTGCCACTATTCTCTTGACTGAGACGTAGCTAAAGTCATGTAAATCTAGTACTTTACAAACATGGAACAAAATACAGGGACCTATACAAGGTCACAGAGGATCAAATATCAGATACCCTTGAACTTATCTTAAACATAGAATGACAACACACTTTTAACATGTTTAGAATTAATACAACTTAACCAAGTACCACGAAAAGTCCAGACGATATAGGAAGATGAGAAGACATATAAGTAAGATAATTAAAAACTCTCAAACTAAAACTTTGAGGTTGATTTTTAGAATTAAATAGAGGAATTTTTATTGACATTATATATCATCTTGATATACATTGGAAAAAGACATAAAAGGTTCAGAAGGCATTTACAATAGTACGAAAATATTAAATTTTCTAATTTTTTCCTCTTTTTTGTCTTCACGACCCTTTATTTTCATTTACTTTCTTCAACATGTGTTTTAATACCATTATCACACTTAATGAGGACAGTCCTACTTACTTTATGTATCTATTTATAATCTTTCATTATACTGTACTCTTTACTTCTATCATCTACATAATCCTAATACCTTTACCTATTTTAAAGTTTTGGTAAGAGAAATCATCCCAAAGTGAATATTTTTAACTGTATCTGGTTTATAAAATCTATTAAAGTATGACCTATTACCGAACCTAACTTATAGTATGGTCAGGTGCTCACTTCCAAGGTCGGAAGAGACCCGATTCTGAAGGAGAGACCATAAACTAAGTAACACTAGACAGAACTGACTGAGTTAAAAAAAAAAAATTCTCTTTTTTTATGTTTAGGTCATCCAACTCCTCGGGAGAAGGTAAATCTAAAGACACCGAGAAGGAAGACGTTGAACAATCACTTAGGTTTCCTTCCTTCTTCGGGATCTTCGAGACTAAAACTCGAAATACTTAACAAAACGATGAAGACATCTTTTACAGACCAAGGTGATTCTTAGTCAGTCGGGGTTGTCTCCGAGTATAGGGAAATCCTAATTTTTTTATATGAGTATCAGTTGAACCGTTTAAATACAAAATAAAACCATCTACCTGGGAAGTAAAAGTTTTCTTAAGGGGTATTTACAGGGAATTTTTATATAATTGGAAAGTCCCTGTGTAACTAAGGTACGTCACTAAACGGGATATCCAGTTCAGTACTTATGAATCCTGACCAAGAAGGTATCAAACTAATCCACCCAAGAATAATTCCCTTTCTAAGACTCTTTTACGTCGTGTTGACCCTGGGAGTCAGTTTGACTAAGTTGAGATACGTTCGGGTAGATTACTTTCGATTGGTTAGTCTTTTGTACACCCATAAATTCGGTCATTGAGACTCCTAGTCAGTAAGGGAAACCTAGTCTTCAATTGTTTCGTCGGACCGGGTCCACCGGGAGATCAGAAAGGACGGTGGAGTCCCTTCGGACTCCAGGAAAAGGTGAGTTAGATACACGGTTGGAAAGTTTCGGAGGAACGGATTCAGACGAACTCTTACATCTCCTTCCTCTTTACCTGTCTCTCGGAGTTTTGACTGAAGATCACAACCGAGTTGACGTTGATGATTTAGTAACCTTCAATTCGATACAATGACAACAAGTCAGTGATTCACACAGACTGAAATTTTTTTTAATTGGATAAAAAATTAACTTCCTATTAACGAAATGTCTTAAAACAACAAAAAGACAGCTTGCTGTTAAACTGAGTCGGTATCCACATGTGTACAAACTGAAAAACACTGGGGTAACTGACTTCGTGAGGTCCGAGGAGACAGGAGGAGTCTCAAACGAGTTTAAGTACAGGTAACTCAACCACTACGACAGATTGGTAAAGTGGGAGACGACGGAGGAAGAGGAGAACGGGAGTTAGAAAGGGTCGTAGTCAGAAAAGGTCTCTCAACCGAGAAACTTAGTCCACCAGTTTCATAACCTCGAAGTCGAAGTCGTAGCAGGAAGGTTACTTATAAGTCCCAACTAAAGAAAATCCTAAATGACCAAACTAGAGGAACGTTAGGTTCCCAGAGAGTTCTCGGAAGAGGTGTTAAACTTTCGTAGTCAGGAAACCACGAAAGTTGTAAAACGTCAATTGATCAATTAATGAATCAGTTGATGTTTCAGTCAATTGGAAAACTCCCGAATCAAAGAGAGAAGAAAAAAATAGACTGACTAAAAAGACCGGTGAAGAGAAATCAGGATTATAAGACACTCAAGTGGAAATTGAGAGAATAGATTTGAAGTACTAATTGAGTTTGGTTTAGGGTTAGTGAGACTATGAAAATCGACCAAGAAGAACCCCACTATCACAAGTTAAACCGGGACGAGATTAAAAGGAACAAATATGGGTAAAGTCCCTTACTCCCAATACAAAATAAAAAATGTGTCTGAAGAACTCCTATCTTGAACACTGAAGGTGTAGGAATATAGAGAAGTATCACTAAACTGTAGAATCCCGGTAACAGTTTACTGTAAAAAGGACCACTCAGATAGGAAATATAATCTCAAAAAGAGTACAGATATTTTGTAAGAATTGAGTTCTTCTCTTACAATAGTTTTAAAATTTATTTAGAACCTTAAAAATATTGAGACTGTAAAGAAAAACCTCATTCACAACCTTTATTGAAATATGTGTGTAAAAAAAACTTCTAAAGAAGAATATTGAATCCAACAAACTATTTAGACAGACCACTCTTTGTATTCGTTAGGAAAGGTCAACACTTTCTCGTCACTAAGAATCAGTAAGTCACGTTTATTCAAGAAAGGACAGTTGAGTTACTGAAGAATGGAGACCAGTTTGGTAAGATGGGTTTTCACATGAAGGAAAGGTGAGTTTCTCCTTTACGGGTAGTACACACGTGTCTCATCTCTTTCACCGTTCCACCACCCGCCCTTACCACAACCACCTAAACTCGATCTTATAACCCCTAACACTCTTTACTACGAATTAAAGATCCACCGACCGAGGTCTTCCACGCTAGAGGGTAGGAATGTACTTTAGTCTTGAATGTACGTAACACTGACTTCCGTCGTATCTCGTCCGTGTGATATGTACCTGTCGTTTCGTTCTTCTGCTCAGGGACTTCCAGTGAAAACCTTCCACCTAAGGTTCACGTTACCCTGAGAAGTCCTTCTGGACGTACCAGTCTAGGTCACCACAAAGTTCGTCCACCAACAAAACTCGTTTTCCTCCAAACTTTAGTCTCCCGTCCATAGACTCTCTGCCGAAAAGGTGAACCCGTTCAAAGAGTTAGAAAGGGCAAGATAAAGAAGTAGACATTTGACCCCATTATTACAGTGTGAGATACTCAAACAGATAGGTTTATTATTTATTCCCGTTAGTGTGTGTCTCTTTTTGTTGGGGATATTATCAATGTGTTTGTATATAGTTGGTATTTATTAAGTATAAGTAAATGAGTAAATAAATAAATTGTTTACGAAAAGTTGGTTCCGCGACACGGAGTATGCTCCGTGACTTTGTACATACGTTGACGTATTTCTACTTCCACGTTTTTAAGATCAAGATCCAAAATTATGTACCATCTACCTAGTAGTTGGTTTCATCCTCTTATTTCTTTCTGAAAGTCAACCAAGAGTTCGATGATAACACTAGAAGTTTATGACAAAACAGTGTATCAAAAGTTCGTTTAGCGATAGTCAAAGAAATATTACCTGTCTTACGGGACGAAAAATCCTCGAATATAAAACTATCCTTTATTTCTTTCTTTAGAAACCCAGAGTGTGTTTAGTTTATGTACTTACTACCTACCATACATGACTTGCGTCACTACGTCCCTGAATTCTCTCATCTAACCCACTTTAGTCGTCTTAAAGAGTAAAAAGTCCCTACTAGAAAATCTCCTCTACCCTAGAGACCTCCAGTCGACTTTTATCTTGGTTCAAAAGTAACTAAAAGTCTGTATGGACGTCTATTTATCGATTATTTAATCCCTCACTTGTTCAAACTATAATACGGTAACGTGTTTAGTGAACACGGAGTAATAAAACCTCACACAGTACTTAGACTGTCGTGTCCAACCTTCACATAAACGTTGACAGTATAGTCTATTAGGATACTTTTGTGTTGAACAAACTAAAGTGAACAATTGAGACTGACGTCTTATGTCATTGACCTTCTGTACGTAGACAAAAAGAATGTATTTTTAGTCCACAATGACATAAAGACTCGTCTTACGTGTCGACTTTCGGTACAACTCCAACTCCCACCTCTACGAGAACAGTCTATGGTCAGACACCCAGACTCACACACAATCCACCTCCGGTCCTCCCAACGTGATACAGTAAAAGTAGACAGACTAATCACAGAGGACAAAGTTCTTGCAACCTAAAAATGTCAGTTAAACCCTCTTCTTAGGTTCTTATACACAACCCAGTCTTCAACATTGTCTCACTCAAGAAGACTCAGGGGTTCAATGAATAGACAAATAAAAGAACTTTACAAGACACTACAAATAAAAAGGAACAATATACAGAAGTTCGAAAAAGTTAGGAGTTTCTCACCCTTCCCCCTCCCCTCCTCTTCTGTTCGAGTGTCTTCTCGTCCTCCGGAGTCTGGGTTGGTTCGAAGACAAACCACCGACTCCTAGAATTTCCCGGGTTCCACTCACAAACATCCAGTAGACGTCGGAGTACTTCAATCCCTGTAGACACAGAAGGAGAAGTGACACGTAGAAGGGAGTGGATGGGTGGTCGGGGGAACCCGAACCCCGAGAGAATCGTTGACGACTTTAGTCTCCTTTAGAAAGATAAAATCCCACCGACGAGACCAGTTATTTCAGTCACCTCTGAGAAGCGATCTAGTGGCAATGATCTCATAAATTAACGATCCAATGGCAGATCGTCACCTTGTGATCTACTATGTCACGTACCGTCTGTTCGACTAGTGAGGGAATTGTTTCTTCACGAGTCTTCGGACACCGGACCCGAGAGTCCCCTTTCTGGATTACTCGTGAGAGAACTCTCTATGGGTCAAAGAGACAAAGAAAAACATAAAGAGAAAAATTAAGGGTAAAGATAATAGAAAACGGAAAGAAGGTCGAGAGAAACCCGAAGGGACCACCGAGTCTACCATTTCTTAGACGGACACTACGTCCTCTGGACCCAAACTAGGGACCCAGTCCTTCTAAGGGGACCTCTTCCCTTACCGTTGGGTGAGGTCATAAGAACGGACCTCTTAAGGGACCTGTCTCCTCGGACCCCCAGTGTTTCACAGCCTGTGTCGACTCGTTGATTGTGAAAGAAAGTGTCGAGATAAAAAGGAAAAGGGAGATTAAAAAATTTTTTATATAAATAAAAAAACTGACGTGACCCCAAATCAACTAAATGTACCCTAGAAACTAGAAGAAACATCCTACCTCCTAGAAGTCAACGTCGAGTGTTTGAGAATCAAAGTCGTACACCCTAGATCAAACCGCTGGTCCCTAGCTTGACCCGGGGGACGGACCTTCAGGGGACAGAATCGGTGACCTGATGATCCCTTCAGGGGAAAAGGGAGATTAGAAAAAGGTTTACAAGAAATTAAGTTGTGTGATACCTTAATTTAATGTTTGTAATTAAACAATTTATTTTGTGACACATGGGTGTGTGTTTTATAAAAGACAAACAATTTTGTCTTCTTCTCTTAAATTCGTCGAGGGGGTCTTACATCTTCAGATCCTATCTAATAGGTAAATCTAACCACTAGGAGTTAGGTCTTAAAGGAGTAAAGACCTAGTAACAGAAACCACCCGTTACTTTCTTTTGTATACACCCTTCGAGTATGCACCTAGAAACTCAGACACCACTCATGTCTCTGTACTTACCCTCATCCCTTTCCAGGAATAAAATAAGTCCAGGTCCCTTGTACAAGTTCGAAGACAAACCACCGACTCCTAGAATTTCCCGGGTTCCACTCACAAACATCCAGTAGACGTCGGAGTGCTTCAATCCCTGTAGACACAGAAGGAGAAGTGACACGTAGAAGGGAGTGGATGGGTGGTCTGGGGTCCTGTGTCTGGGTTCACGGGTATTTACAGATGTCTTACTTTCTTAGGTCCTTATCCATATCCCCGTCTTCAACATTCTCTTACTCAACTTATATAAGACTAAGGGGTTCAATAAATAGATGAATAAAAGAGTAAGGAGAGATAGACACTACGAGTAAAAAAGGAACAATACACAAAGAAAGGTTATCCCTTCCCGTTCTTTTGGGTCTAGACCAATAATCCCTGAAGTCATTTACTCGGCAGTGGACACAGGTACACTTGGTTCACCCACTCTTCGGTCCAGAGTCGACCGTTCAGCAGGTTCTTCTCAGACACTACCAGAATCTGAGGTCTCGGAGGAAAGGTGTTACTATGTTTGTGTGAGATTCAAGTGGTAGGAAGACCACTCTTCTCTCGACTTAACAACCTGGTGAACTTTGGTACACGACTACAAACCTCTCGAGTAAAGAAAAAAAATTTAAAAAAGGTCATACTTTAAAATCAGAACACCCTTTACGTGGAAGGTGGAATTAGGATGTTGTGAATTTTATAAAAATAAAACATAACCCCATATCGACTAATTGTTACACCACTATCAAAGTCCACTTGTCACTTCCCTGAGTCGGTATGCATATGTACATAGGTAAGAGAGGGTTTGAGGGAGGACAGGTCCCACGGTGTATTGTAACTCGTCTCAAGGCACACGATGTCATTCCGATGATAAGAAGTCCAGTAACTCACGTCTATTTTAGGGTTTGGATATCCTAATACTAGTCTTTTCCTTACTTTAATTCCGAGTCTCGTATTAAGGAGTTTATCGACGATGACAACGACGATTCAGCGAAGTCAGTACAGGATGAGACACGCTGGGGTATCTGCCGTCGGGTGGTCCGAGGGGGAAGGGACCGTAAGAGGTCCGTTATTGTGACCTCACCCAACGGTAAAGGAAGAGGTTACGTACTTTCACTTTTCACTTTCATTTCAACGAGTCAACACAGGTTGAGGATCGCTGGGGTACCTGACGTCGGATGGTCCGAGGAGGTAGGTACCCTAAAAGGTCCGTTCTCATGACTTCACCCAACGGTAACGGAAGAGACGGAGTTTATCGATGACAGGTCATTAAAGTTCCTGACAAACGGCTAGGACGATGTAAAAATACAAGGTGTCACCACAGTCCGTTCTACGGGAACCCCTCCTTTATGTGACTTGACTTCAACTAGGGATCCGGACACCCGCTCTATAAGATTGTTATTTACCAAGATGAAACACAGAGTCATAAAGGTAAAAAGTCTTCCAACTCTCTTAAAAGAACGGAAATGTATAGTTGATCCACTTCTCCTTGTCTTCCTGACACCACATAATAACGTTTAACCTTCTTTACTTCTAAAGTGTATTTTGATTTGGCAAAGGAACACCTTAGTGACGTCTCTCTTATAGGTGACTCGAGTCGGCACCTTTGGTTCTTAGATACTTTGTAATTTTTAGTCTTTTCTAACACCTAACTGGTGTAAGAGACACTGTACGGGATAGGATTCACTTAATGCATGTTATAAAGTAAATTACAAGTACCATTATGACTCTGTCTCCAAAATAAGGATAACGAAATAATATCTGTTTCTTGGAGCTTGATCTTTCCCATTTATTCAAAGATTCACTACTTAGGGGTACAGTGTCACGGAATCGGGTACCGAAGGGTGAGTTTCCCAACCTCGTGACCTCACTAAGTACTCTTGTAGGACAACAACGAATCAGTGATGCAACACAGACTGAGAAAACGATAGGGGCACCTGACATCGGACCGTCCGAGGAGACATGTACCCTAAAAGGACCGTTCTTATGACCTCACCCAACGGTAAAGGAAGGGGTCCCCTAAAGGAGGTGGGTCTTAGTTTGGACGGAGAGGGTATGACTGTCCGTCTAAGAAATAGTGGCTCGGTGTTCCCTTCGGTCTCTTGTGGGACCCCACAAATGGACCCCAGTCCATTTAAGGTCCAACCGATGACAAACCCGTCCTCCTAGTTCCATACATAGAAAGGACTGGAGGTTGTACACAATACCCGGGTAGGACCCTCCAAGGTGTCCCGAGATATCTGTACGGTGACGAGACCACTCTAAAGACGATCGAACAAAGGTGTGATCCGACCCTCGAGGAACTCCAACTCTCGAGATAGAACAAGTGGTACAAAGACGTCTTGTATCGTGTCTCGGTCCATGACTTCTACGATTATTCTTTTAAACACCTTACTTCCTTCCACCCGTAGGTATGTTTACTTATAATGGATATAATCAATCCCAACGATCCACATCTTCACGTTTGTTAATTGGGACACTGAACTGACTCCTGGTTGTGTACCGACTTACCTACACTTACACCGATGTACGTATCTACCTTCCCCCTTTTTCACCTCCTCTTACTTACGAAGACAGGACCCTCGACCCTTTAAATGACTTTACGCTAGACTTTACAAGGACACTTAGTAGGGATACAAGGGTCGGAGGATAGGGACTCTACGAGTTTGATAAGTTGTACTTACCAAAGAATTTTTTTTTAAAAAAAATTAAATTGGAAAAATAAAACATAACCCTATATCGGTTAATTGTTATGACACTATCAAAGTCCACCTGTCGTTTCCCCGAGTCGGTATGTATATGTACACAGAGGTAAGAGAGGATTTGAGGAAGGGTAGGTCCGACGGTGCATTGTGACTCGTCTCAAGGAACACGATATGACATCCTGGAACAACCAATAGGTAAAATTTATATCGTCACACATGTACTGGTAGGGTTTGAGGATTTATAGGGAAATGGGGACCTTTGGTATTTAAGTAAGAGATTCAGACAACTCAGAGAAAGACAAAACATTCATTAAACAAACTTAGTAAAGAAAAATCTAAGGTGACTTAACAAAGAACAAAGAGAGGCTGTGAAGAAGGACCCGGAGAACTCCTTGGACCAACGAGTGTCGAAGGAAGAGTGTCCATCACATACACACAAGACAATGGTATAGTTCGGTGAATCTCCTACGACTGGAAAGACCCGACTCCAAAAGTTCGGAGATCCTGACCTCTACCCCGTCACCCCAATCCATCATACCATAATTTGTTCCAACCCCAGGCACAATGAAGGTAGGATCACACCCTGTGTCTGAACCAGTCCACGACACCCCCAGGGTCCACGTCCCCCGGTACCTTTGATCACGTTCCCACACCTCACATACTTGGTGGGTCCGACAACTTCCTCCTACCCTCACTTTGGTCGTCTACACGAATTCCAAGACAAAAGTCAAGGGGTTTTCTAGAAGAGGAACTGGTTTCGTGACACTGGCAACGATACTGTCAACGATAGAACCAGGAACCCGAAGAGGTAACAATGCTAAAGTAATGAAAAAACCAGAATCCGGTCAGTGGTACTTTGAGTCATTGGTCAGACCCCAACCCCACCAAACCCATACCAACCCCGGACTCATGACACTACCACCTTTTGTGACCCCTAGGTTTCTCCCTGGAAACCAATTACTCAATAGAAAGGTTTGATCTGGTTGTGAGGATCAACAGAACCCGAACCTACTGAGAGGTAAAAACGACTCCCAGTACTTAAGGAGGGAACTCTTCAGAAATTAATCAAGTAACGACGTAGACCATTTTTGTTTTGTCCATCTTTCTTATGACTGAAGTTTAGAACTAAGACAGAGACTCACTGGTACAGTACGGTATGAAAAATCAGAGATTTAGGCAATTTCTCTCTAAGTTAAAGATCGAGGAGAGTATATTTCAAGTGACTAAGAAACGGGGACTTTTAACGTTGGTACTTATCATCAATAGTTCCCTGACGTAAAATCTTAAACCCGAGAACTAGTCCGACGGACTCAAACTTTTGACTAAAATCATAAAGGACTGAATCCTTTACTGGGACCTACATCATACATGATATTCAGAATTAAACGAACATTATGTTTGACGTTTACCCAACAACCACCTAAGTCACTGTACTAGAGACAGTCACAACTCTGTAATGATACGTAATGAGATAGTCACATGTTTAGACAATGTTGAACCATACACAACTCGGTGGTTGTCATAACGTCTTCCAGAAGAGACACATTAAAAACAAAGGATGGAACTGGTAGTCATAAAACAATGACACAGTATCCAACCTCCAACAAGAAACTCGGACATTACTTTATTTTTGCACAAAAAAGGTCTGTTTTAATGAATGTTTTTTTGTTTTTGTTTTTGTTTTTTGTCTGAGTGGTTGAATCTCTCGCTGGAACACCAACGGTCCTTCCTTCTCTGACATTCCCTTAAGTCCTACCTGTACATGTAAGACGATATAAATTTTACCCATTGGTTGTTCCGGGATGACACATCGTGTACCTTGAGACGAGTTACAATGCACCGTCGGACCTACCCTCCCTTTAAATCCCCTCTTACCTCTGTACAAATACATACCGACTCAGGGAAACGACAGGTGGACTTTGATAATATTTTAACAATTAGCCGATATCGGGTTCTATTTTATTTTTCAATTTTTTTATATATATATTTATATAAAAAAGACTCTTCCTGATTATCTCTCTTTTCTAGGTATAAGTTGACAAAACAATCATAACTTTTCACTTTCACTTCAGTGAGTCAGGACAACTGAGAAACAATGGGGTACCTTGCACCGGATGGTCCGAGGAGACAGGTACCTTAAAAGGTCCGTTCTCATGACCTCACCCAACGATAAAGGAAGAGGTCCCCTAGAAGGATTGAGTCCCTAGCTTGAGACCAGAGGACGTAACGTTTGTCTACGAAATGGTAGACTCGGTGGTCCCTTCGGGAAACAATCATAATCTCTTCAAATTAACTCCGAATTGATCATGACAATGTTTGATCATTGTGACTTTTGAATGTGTCTTGGACGGTACACGTTTTGATACTCTTTTTGACTACAAAACCCGAATCATTAGTACCAAATTCAGTATCAAGATGGAGTATACTTGAGACATTAGAATTCGTGTAATGTATTGGAAGAATCATTGTCAAACGCGTAGGTGTTCCGTTCCAATGACAGTAGTCACGGGCACCTGTGGGGAAAGAGAAGACAATGACCCACTCGACAGACACAAGGACCATTCCCATTGTAGAGGTGAACACGAGGTTGAAAGGGTGGAGTGTATGAGCTATGCGGAGTCGTTAAAAAGGAAGAGAGAGAATGTCGTGGCTAGAAGAAAGAGACGATCTACTAAGAGTATACGAAAACAGTCCTTCTTTATGTAAAAGAAGATGACAAAAATCTAAGAAGACCGATCAGACTGTTAATTTAACTGGACTCTGTGTAATTGTCCCCTTTTGTATCAAATTAGTGTACCCATTCACCCTCTCTAGATCTTTTTGACTCATTGAACGGGTTTACCGACTCTGGCAGTAGAATTTATAGTAGAAGTCGATTTCTGTTTTCTCCTACAACCTCCATCACTAAATTGTGAAGTTTCCTCTCCTTCCGTTAAGTATACTTCTACCTTTTCATTACAAATCATAGTGAAGTACCGTTTATCTACCCCTTTTTCACCTTTGTCACTGTCTAAAATAAAAGAACCCGAGGTTTTAGTTACGTCTACCACTTGCGTCGGTACTTTAATTTTCTGCAAGGAACCTTTTTTTCGATACTGTTTGGATCTGTCGAATAATTTTTCGTCTTTGCAGTGAAACGACAGTTTTCAGACATATCAGTTTCGATACCAAAAAGGTCATCAATACATACCTACACTCTCAACTTGGTATTTCTTATAACTCACAGACCTCTTAAGGGTACCTGTTCCTCGGACCACCCGATATCAGGTACCCCAGTGTTTCTCAGCCTGTGATGACTCACTGATTGTGAAAAAGAAAGCGAAAATACCAATTGACAAAAAGTTGTTTACACGGTTTCATTAGGTCGTCTTTTTTAATTTTAGAAATTTTTATTTACCACGACCCCGTTGACCTATAGACATATTTTTTTATTATAAATACAACTGAGAGTGTGGAGTATGAGATACGTTTTCAATTAAGACGACGACGACGATTCAACGAAGTCAGCACAGGCTGAGACACGCTGGGGTATCTACCGTCGGGTGGTCCGAGACGGTAGGGACCCTAAGAGGTCTGTTCTTGTGACCTCACCCAACGGTAAAGAAAGAGGTTACGTACTTTCACTTTTCCCTTTTACTTCAGCGAATCAGTACAGACTGAGAATCGGTGGGGTACCTGACGTCGGATGGTCCGAGGAGGTAAGTACCCTAAAAGGTCCGTTCTCATGACCTGACCCCACGGTAACGGAAGAGGCTACGTTTTCAATTAAGATCTACCTAGTTTAACTCGTGGACAGAAAAGAGGGTCTGGACGTTGAAGACATTCGAAGGAGTAAAGTAATTTCGTTGAGATAGGGTTAAGGAGTCCGTCTTTTAGGACCTACGTTGGAACAGCGGAGACAGAAAAAGACGTGGGTGTGACAGTCGTACAGGACAATCAGGACGAAAGCTTCGTCATACTGGGGAGCGGAATCCAATAAAATCATTTGAAGATCGCTCCCCAGGATCGGGTCGGGACCGTCACATAAGAGTAGTCTCGTGAGTCCTTACAGGACAATACATATTCAGTACGCTTTTATAAAACGAGTTTTAGGTGGTTGCAAACAGAATGAACCTCATAGTTTCTAAAAGGACATGGGTCGCCCACGGATATCCTGGACGGAGAGGGGTGACACTGAGACACGGTTATTAGACCAATGTGTGGATGAAATCCTGAAAAGTAGGTAACGAGAAGGGCGACGGATTCTACTAGAATAGGTGAATGATGCTAAGTGAAGGAGTGAAGTAAATCCAGAAATTTAGATTTACAATGGAATAATCACTGTTGTAAGGAGTACTGACTAGACTCGACATATTGGAGTGAGATTGTTAGTGAAGGGAGAAAGAGACGATATTTAAAGATAAATTATGTATGATAATAAATTCTATACCAAATACATAATTAGAATAAATAGTAAATAGAGATGTCGATCTGATATTAGGAGTGTTCCCGTCCCTTAAAATGGACACAACATAAAGGTCGTAGATTTTGTCACGGCCGTTATCAAATCCGTAAGTTAGTTATGACTTAAATTTTTTACTCTTTTCCTTCAGAGAGTTCCTTTTGAACCTCCCGGGATGTGACCGTATGGGGGTGGAAGTCGGTCCAACCATTAGAAAAGGACCCGTCTCTGTCGTAAAGTTGTCACAAGTTCTGAATGGTTCGTACTTTATAGTTAGTAAACACTCTTTTTTCTCCAGGTGTAGATACCGTACCTCGACCCGTAGTGGATAAACCCTTATTTTTATTAACCTGTAGAACTTTCGTCGTACACTTAACGTATATGTGATTCTGTGTCAATTTTCTTGGTTTTGAAGGACCATCAACCCTCACCCAAATCTTATTATTACTTATAAATCACAGTATTCTAACCCTATCAGGTTACCGATTGGGTGATGAAGGTGGGTGGTGAGGATTCGGTGGTCAAGGTGGGTGGCGTGGTGGGGTTCATGCGAACCTACATAGTAAAGGGGAGACCCAAACGTACTACTTTCTGTAAACGTAATATAATTCTGTTTCGATACCTAACACCTAGGACCTCAGAAAAAAAGGTCGAGATTACAGATATAATCTCATGTAATCTCATCGAAGTTTTGACACGACATGGAAAGATAATTGAAAAAAACAAATTATTCTTTTCTGAAAAGGTCTTAATTGGTACCCAGAATCTAAACCACGATTGTGTAGGAGTATCCAAGAATTCGTTCAACTATTAATTTACATAGTAAACCTATTTTACTTTCTCTCTTTTCTCCTACTCAGTTCTTTATCATTGTTTTTTTGTTAGTTCTTTACCTACCACCTCTCTTTCTTAACCCCCTGGTTTTCCCTCTATCTCCTCCTCCTTCGTCGTCGTTTACGACTAGATACCTCCTATTCGTTACTTTCTCCTTTCCCTTTCTCCTTCACTTTTATCTAGGAACAGACAAACAAAAAAATGTCACATGGACCAGGTTCGTGGTTGTTAAGGTTCTGGATCGAGAAAGTAACACAGGGGGTTGGATCATTCAGAGAAACATAAAAGAACTCTGGGACCTGAAACCACTCGGGTGTACCGACGGTCCGTAAAAGAAGGGTATCTTCCACGGTGTCTAGATATCTGATAACCAAAAAAGTTAAGGGGATTTGGTAAAAGGAAAGACCACGACAGTAAAGTGCCCCGACTGAGTCGAAGGAACAGGATGATTTATCATTCTCGTAATTACTAAAAGACTACAACTGAGTGAGTAGACATGTCCACCTTCAAACAACTCTTGACTTGAGAGTAGGGACAATAGTGGTAATTCAATCAAACGAACCCGACGACACTGTTTCGTAAACAACAACAAGAAGTCAACGATTCAGAACGGGTTGGGGTACCTTACATTGGACGGTCTGAGGAGACAGGTACCCGAAGGGATCCGTTCTTATGTCCTCGCCCAACGGTAAAGGAGGAGGCCCCTTAGGAGGGCTGAGTCCCTGGTCTGGGTACAGAGGACGTAACCGACCACCTAAGAAATGGCAACTCGGTGGTCCTTCGGGTTGTTTCATAATCCAACCGATTTATCAAAGTATTCTACCATGCCCGTTTGGTCTTTCTTGAAAAACCGGTTGGTCTATGTACTTGAACCACTGAACTTTGCTGTTTTTCAATAAGTCAAGACCTCCGGTCTTCAGGCTTTAATTTCACCAAGGACGAACTTCGAGACTCCGTCTTCGGTGGTGTCCGGAGGAACGATCGAAGAGAACCACCGAGTCGCCATTTCTTTGGCGGACGTTACGTCCTCTGCACCCAACCTAGGGACCCAACCCTTCTAGGGGACCTCCTCCCGTGTCGTTGGGTTAGATCATAAGAACGTACCTCTTAGCATACATGACTCCTCGGACCACCCGAAGTCAGGCATCCTAGCTCTTCTCAGACCGCTGACTCGCGTGTCCGCACCCGTCCCTAGGGACCACACTCAACGGAACGTCAACGAAATAAGGTCAGAGACGAAAGTAGTGGCTACTGGAAGAGGGGCACACAGCGACGTAGAGATTAGAGAAATATCCTGTGGCCCGTAACCTAAATCCCTGGTGGGATTGAGTTTTACCGGAGTGACTTTTTCTTTAATAAAACTTTTTTGATCTCTAACTGTCCTTCGACGTTACTGTCTTGTATCTACAGACGACACGAGAAGTGGGTAAAGGGGGTCACCAATGAAGAATGGATTAATGTCGTGTTATAGTTGGAGTCGTTACACTGTAACGATGTTACACATACATAGTACGATACAGTAAATTAGTATACAGACTTTTACCTTGACAATCAGTGAGTCAACACAGACTGAGAAACTCTGGGGTACCTGATATCGGGCGGTCCGAGGAGACAGGTACCCCAAGAGGTCCGTTCTTATGACCTCACCCAACGGTAAGGGAAAAGGTCCCCTAGAAGGACTCGGTCCCTAGGTTGGGTACAGACGACGCAACGTCCGTCTAAGAAATGACAGACTCGGTGGTCTCTTCGGGATAGTGTAAAGATCTACATACATTGGTGATGACGTTAGGTCTTTATCCTAATAAGGGAATAGTGGTTAAAGAGGGGTATAAAATTTTTAAAATTTAATTAATTAATTGAACTACGTGACCCAGAACCAACGACGTGACTCCGGAAGAGATCAACGTCGACACCGCTTGGACCGACACGACCTCGATGAGAACTCAACGCCATACGTCCGAAGAATGACACCACGAAGAGAACGACGTCTCGTGTCCGAGACATCTCGCTCGAGCCCGAGACATCTCGCTCGAGCCCGAGACATCTCGCTCGAGCCCGAGACATCTCACTCGAGCCCGAGACATCAACACCACGTGTCCGAAGCAACGGAGTGCCGTACACCTTTTGAGGTCTCTTTCCTAACTTGGACTCAGGGGACGTAACCGTCCACCTAAAAATTGGGGACTGGTGGTCCCTACGGGTGGTTTAAAGGGAAATATCAATGTAAGTCAGAAGAAAGGGGGTGGTAGGGAGTGGGGACCGTTGGTCATTAGACAAAAAGTGGAGCTATTATATTAAAGTTCTCCCGACTCACGTCTTCTTAACTACCAAAACTTGACACCACAACCTCTTCTGAGAACTCTCAGGGAACCTAACGTTCCTTTAGGTTGGTCAGTTAGGATTTCCTTTAGTTGGTACTTATAAGTAACCTTCCTGACTAAGACTTCGAGGTTATAAATCCGTTGGACTACGCTTGTCGGCTGAGTAATCTCTTCTGGGACTACGACCCTTTCTAACTACCGTCCTCTTCCCCTACTGTCTCCTACTCTACCAACTTACCGTAGTGGCTGAGCTACCTGTACTCAAACTCGGTCGAAGCCCTCCACCATTTCCTGTCCCTTCGGACCGCACGACGTCAGGTACCCCAGTGTTTCTCAGTCTGTACTGACTTGCTGACTTGTTGTTGTTGTTATTACAATACATTTTTCTTAGAACATGATACACTGGACAACTCTGACCGAAAAAAAAGGGGTGAGAGGTGGAGTACGCTTCTCAACTGAGTAACCTTTTCTGAGACTACGACCCTCCCTAACCCCCGTCCTCCTCTTCCCCTGTTGTCTCCTACTCTACCGACCTACCGTAGTGACTGAACTACCTGTACTCAGACTCACTTGAGGCCCTCTACCACTACCTGTCCCTCCGGACCGCACGACGTCAAGTACCCCAGTGTTTCTCAGCCTGTACTGACTCGCTGATTTGACTTGACTATCATGTGAAGTCCTAGTAGGATCAACAACGTATATATAGTCATTAAACAAAGAAAAATAACGATGTACCATAGGTACTTTACCTATATAGTGTTAAACAAGTCGAATAACTCTCCCTACAACTCCCTAGACGTCTCAGTGGAAAGCTCAGCACATATCCCCCGGTACAATCACCAAAAGTCAATAATGTATGTTTTGACAGTACTTATTGATGCTTGTCCAAAAACACATACGCATGAAAGAGTAAAGAACCCTTATTTGCGATACCTTACGTTAATGACCACATAAAACAAATCAAAAAGTCCTTTGGTCGTTCGATAAAAGATCGTAACGGACATAGTAGAATGTAAAGGTGGTCGTTACCTACTTTCTAGTTCAAAGTGACGCAGAAATGGTCGTAAAATCATATTAGAGTGAAATTAAACTAATGTAAACGTTCTTGGGATAAGGGTTTACTCCAGTGAAAATATCCTTACCCTCGACCTTAAACTTGTATAGAAAAACATCCTATGTTAAGTTGGGTATTATGGACGAAGATGAAGGAACTCAGTATCGTCCAGACAGTAGTTTCAAAACGAAATACTTTTCTGGGAACGTACCCTAGTCTCTACGATAACTGACAACTCAAAACGGAGGTCTCTACCTACTCTTTCAAATACAGAAAACTTCCCTGGAACGACTCAGAAAGACTTGAGACAAGTCTGGAGGTTTTAAAGTCTCTGAACTATTATTATTTATAAGAGTTCTACATGTTACAGTAACAACAGAGGAATGGGAGAAAAGGGTACTCTCAGGAAAGGGTGAACGAGGTCATGACTGTTTCCTTTCCTTTTTTTACCTTCTTTTTGAACTAATATTTCAAGAACTCCCTTTCCTGTGGTAGAATCAATGAACACATGGAAAGTCCCATAGTCAACTTTTTCCACGAGTCATTTACAAACAACCTACCTATTCATCTACTCTACCCTCTCCGATCCTACGGACGTGTCTTCAACCCCTTCTCAGTTCCAACCGAAATGTACACCGGAGGAGGACTGGAGGGGCGAAAGGTTTGTGTATTGGAAAGTAAGTACCCTAGGATTATAGACCTAGTCCAATTGATGTAAGAAAACGGGTATCAACTTGTAGACAAGGCAAGGTAACGATGAATACATACATACGGAGACTAAAGGTTTACCTCTTCAGAGACTCCTCCATCGTAAACTGGAAGACAAGACACGTCGTGGGATTCGAGGCCTTCCGTCTTAACATATCCACAGTTCTCTCGTCTTAATCCGTCCTCCCTTAAACTAGGAACCGGGTGGTAAATGGTAGACACACCGAAACTGGATAATGAATAAGGAGAATCGGAGAGAATGGACATTTAACCCATATTCTATAAATACACTCGAATAGAACTTCATCTTACGTATATGTCTTAACACGTGTCTAATATTAAAGTGTCGAGGTATGTAAAAGTGTTTTACCGTACGAAGTGTAATGGTTCTTATGTTCTTCGGGGCAGAATATATCAGTACAGGTTGTGAGATATGTCAGGTACCTTAAGAGTCCGGTCTTATAACCTCACCCATCGGAAAGGGAAGAGGTCCCCTAGAAGGGGTGGATCCCTAGTTTGGGTCCAGAGGGTGTAACGTCCGTCTAAGAAATGGTCGACTCGGTGTTCCCTTCGGGAGAATCCGTGACAGAGTCGGGTTTCATTAAGGATAGGGTTAAAGATTACAATAAAAAGGACCAAAACTTGAGAAGTATCTACTTTTATATCCCGTATAGAAAACACAAACCAAAGAAAACGACTAACAGTACGAATACTCTCAATAGATATAACAAACCATATCAATAACAAATTATATGTTTGTACGATGTTAAATTACTGAGTAAGGTGACAACCACCTGTAAACCCAACAAAGATCAAACCCCGAAAATACTTACTTTTACGAGACTTTTTAAGAATGAATTCAAAAATGTACCCGTCCCTGTACAAGTAAGTTCCCGTCCTAATCATCCATAATCCCATACTTATATAGAGTCGATATATCTTGGACTGAATGTGAAATTATTTGTAAAACACAAAATTGACACAAAAGACCATCGAGTCGACCATTTCTTAGGCGGACGTTACGTCCTCTGGGGCTAACCTAAAGACCCAGTCCTTCTAGGTGACCTCTTCCCTATCCGATGGGTGAGGATATAAGAACCCGAAGGGACCACCGAGTTACTATTTCTTTGGTGGACGTTACGCCGTCCGGACCGAAGATACGAACCCAACCCTTCTAGAGGACCTCTTCCCTTGCCGATAGGTGAAGTCATAAGACCGGACCTCTTAAGGTACCTGACATTACCCCAGTGTTTCTTAACCTGTGTTGACTCGTTGAAAGTGTAAGAAAGTAAAATTGACACATCACATCATTCTTAATTTAATCCAATTCATTCTTAATTTAATCTTTGTAAATTACACCAGAAACCATCTATCTTCCGGGAGTTATACATAACATAAATTTTACATTACTTCCGAAGCATAAGGGAATTCAGTTTCACGGTATTACCTGAATTTATAAAGGGATAACGAAGAAGTGGATGTAATAATAGTAACAAAACAGTGTTACTTACTGAGACAAAGATCGGTAATGTAAGAAAACTTTCTAAAAGACAACCATTTAACCTAAGTTGACCTACTTTCTGATACACTAGTATTCTTGGCAGTGGGACTTTTCCCGAGACTTCGGACGACTCTTCCCCTTTAGTTTCTCCGTTCTCAGAGTTGAGTTAGGGTTACTGTATATATTGATTCCTTTTGAATGACATATCAGGTCCTTTGACATGAGATATGGGATACTGCTGGACTTACCCTTGTTGTAGATTTTTTCTCACGTATATACATATACCTGTTCACTTAGTGAAACGACATGTGGACTTTGATTGTGTTGTAACATTTAGTTGATATAAAGTTATCATTTTTTTTTTTCTTTTCTTTTCTTCGTTCAGAGAGTATGATACCGGGTCCCCTCCCGATACTTATATCTACCGAATACCCAAAGTACTTTCTCACAGAACATCGATTTCATCCCATCCGATCTTCCTCCGACTACTAAAAATATTTACTACCATACCAAAAATAGTTGAGTTATGAATTAAGGAATCTTCTATTTGACCCAGTAATCTTTTTGTCACAAATTTTTGGAAATTAGTTCCTTGAAGGGACCACGAGGTCACCAACTCTTAGACGGACGGTTTCGTCCCCTGAACCCAAAGTAGGAACCAGGTCCTTCTAAGGTGGACGACACCGACCCGATGACGACTCGGGTACACGGCGTTGTTGACTCCGAGCGTACGAGATCTTGGGTACGAGGCGTTGTTCTCTTTAGCGGAGCCACTCTTCGGGGAAGTGACGTTGATCTCTCATCGGAGACGAGAAACGTTGATCTCTTTGAGCACGTCGTTGTTTCCGGGTCACGTACGTACACACGATTCAGGAAAGTCAACTCAGGTTGAGAAACATTGGGATACCTGATAACGAATGGTCGGAGGTGACAGGTACCCTAAGAGGTCCGTTCATGTGACCTCACCCATCTGGGTCAGATCGTCGAGGAGTAGGGGGGTTTTTCAATTTTTTGTTTTGTTTTGGGAATTTAGTCTTTCCTCTCTCTTTAGTGTCCACGTTTCTAAATGAAATAAATAAGTAACAAGGGGGTTGTAATCGTACTAATTTCGGTTTCTCCCCCTTCCCCTACTCCACCCCTCTACTCAGTCTCCTAACGTTATCCCCAACTAGACACCTTTGTCCCGGACTCCTCCCCACTCCCCGACCCTGGCTTAGTCGTGTCCACTGACCCCTTGGACATCTGGGGAGCGAGATTGTAAGTAAGAATAACTTCGAGAACTGCTCCCGCCACCAGTCCGAGAACACCGACTGGAGTGTGCGTATCCGCAATACCGAGACCATGAGACTTGACCTGTCACAGTCCCACGACGACTCCGACATCCACGAAAAGAACGACAGGACCAGACACTTTGACAAGACCTTCAACGACAAGACCCATTGGGGTAGGTGAAAGGTGAACTGTGACTATAGAGACCCCATCTTTAGTAAGTGGTTCGTGTGCTGTCTCTGTCAAGGCCAGGAGTCGACAAGCAGTCTACCAAACTTCTCCTTCTGCCTACCGACTCGTAGTCTGGGACTCCTTCCTTCTTGTCTCTTCCCACAAATTCATTGTCACTTCAAGAGATGACCCCACGTGACAGACCCCCACTGGAACCTTTACGTTCTCTGTCTACACGTCTCTCGGCGTACGAGAAATACATCACAAGTCTCCGGTGGGTCCCTTCAACCCTTCGTTTGAGTGTTAACGGTACTAAAACTCAAAAAGACATCGGGAGATGAGGAATTCTTTCGAGACTTAAAAAACATGAGAAACGTCGGTAAGATTCCGACGTTTTATTATACTTAAAATCTTTTTTTACTTCACTTTATAGGGTACTTCTATGAGGAGAAAACCAGTTGGGAACTATAGAAATTTGTAAGAGAGGACGTAATTCTATAATTTATTAATCGTATAAACTATATCTTTAAGAACATTCAAGAATATAGAAGGTCCCCTAGCAGGGTTGGATCCCTAGTTTGGGTCCAGAGGGTGTAACTTCCGTCTAAGAAATGACCGACTCAATAGTCCCTTCGGGATAGTTGAAAAATTACCTTAAATTTTTAAGTAATTTTCTAAAAAAATTTCGGGATTTATTAAAATCTTGTCAAATTTTATGAATTTATCAAACTCTTCAAACTTTTCTCAAAATTCAAAAGACTGGAAAACGAAGGAAAGGAAGTAGACACAAGGGACGAAGGATGTTCCCTTGGGTCACGTTCTCCGGTTCTTTGTTTTGGTGAAGTAGTCTGGGAGAACCTCAAATCTTCACTCTTCTCTAGATTGTTCTAGTAAAGGGGGAACGGAAAAGATCAGGACTCGTCACTCCAGCCCGACAGAAGGTGAAGGACCCGAAGGAAACCGGCACAACCCCAGTCTGGGTGGGAAGTACCCACTCGGGATTTGAGACTCAGACCCAGGTTCGCACACGCACACTTGGCGAAGTGGGAGACACTAGTCCGGTCGTTGAGAGGGTGAGGAACGTTTTCCGGAGTTTCCCTCTGGGGGTCGGGACCACAATACTGACAGTGGTATACCCCGTTCAGAGTCCGTCTGAGCATCCCAGTTGACATTAAAGTCGGTGGACGGGTCCTCTTTGACTACGCGAAGTGAAGACTCGTCGACAGTCTACCGGACGATCTTTAGGGGAACCACCCGGAAACTCAAGAATTTACCCTCTCGTACTTAATTTATTGTATATTTCTTAGGAAACGACCCTCTTCAGTGTCTAGTCACTTGTCTAAAATATTTCGATATTTGGAGGTACAATTGGTTCGTCAAGTTATAGTCTATGACTTAAAAATTACAAAACTATAAGAGGAAAGAAAAATAGGAAGTATAATTAAAAAAAGTCTCTTAAAATATTTTATCGAATACGTCATTTTATTCTACTTAAGATCTTTTTTCCCTCTACTTTATAAGATACTTCTATGAGGATAAACCCAGTTAAGAATTACCGAAATTTGTAAGATAGGACGTAATTTTATAATTTGTTAATAGTATAAACTGTACTTTTAAGAACATTCTGGAACATAATTGAAAAATTACCTCAAATTTTAATTAACTTTCTAAAAATTTTCCGAGATTTAATAAAATCTTGTCAAATTTTATGAATGTATCAAATTTGTCAAACTTTTCTCAAAATTTTTCAGGGATTTTATCAGGACAGTCCAACAGACGTTTGGTTTTTATTAGAAAAAGTTCATAGTGAAAACTTTAATCGGTCTCATTTGTTGTTGCTGTTATTGTTTAAATTTTTATTAAAATTTCCCATTTTGTGGGTCTAATTTTTAAAAGATAGTACCTTACTCCCCCAACCTTTTATGAAAAGATAAAAAATATTTTCTACGGTAACTCAAAAATAGTTACCGTAAATATATGTAAATCTATAAAACATGTGGACTTTATATTAGAATGACTTCGGTAATGTAAAGACTTTTAATTTTTGTAGTGTTTATATAGATTAAAAAAAGGTCGTTTATGGATATTACTATAAATGAAACTTGAAAATTCAATCATTCAATTGACTAGTTTTGGACTTACCGATCAGAAGTCAATCTAAAAACGACCACACTCAAAACGGGATTTTCTCAATATACATATATGTCTCTAAATGTATATATATATATTTATATTTATATATTACAATTGAAAATATATATAAAGTAAAACTAGCTTGTAAATAATGTATTTATATAAACTACTCTCCTATAACTTTATTAATAGTCAAACCAAGTCAAGTCAAGTCATCGAGTCAGCACAGGCTGAGACACTGGGGTACTTATCTAGTGACTTTTTTATTGATTCAAGAAATATCAGGGGGTGACCTTTAAAAATAATTCGTCTATGTTATTATATTTTAAATAAAAACATTAACGACTATTTTTAGTTCGAAGAGGGATAAAAGGGGTACAATCGAGCGTAGGTAGTGTAAAGACAAGAGATGACAATCGCTGTACTAAGCATAGTGACACAGTCCTTTCACCCGGTATTGTGTCGACTTACCCGCTAGTGTCCCAACCGGTACGGAAAGCGCCGGAAATCGCCGGTCTACGCGCCGGTGACCTCGGGTCCCCTGACCGGCGGTTACAGGAAGTTAATGGCTTCTTCTGGCGGGGCTTCAAATTTCTGTTGGTGCTCCAGACGTCTGGTGCCATCGTCCCGGTGCCGGAGGTATCGCCATGTTTCTGTGGTGGTTCATTATTGTTTTTGGTATGCGTAATTTTATAGAGGATAGAAAAATTGTAGGCACTCGTAGACTTTTAACGTTAATAAAATAAAAGGAAGTGAATTTGTTTAAAGAAGTTTCGACTCGAAAATCCTTGTTGGGAGAAAGGAAGTAAATATTCTCCTCTACATAAATATGTAAAAGTGATATCAGATTATGTCTTTAAACAAAAAAAATTCTCTCATTACAGTTCCATATCTTGGGGGTATCGTAAAGACTTATAACTGTCAAATAGTGAGTAAAATCTGAGATTTTTATTGTGTCGACGACTAAGAACTAGTTCGTCTTTGAAATTGTATCTATTCATATAAAAAGATTACAGAATGACTAAAAAATCACGTAAGGCAATTAAAAATGACCATATTTTATGAAATAGTCTGTCTCTTTCTTCTGTTTGTGTAAAGAGATAAAAAGACAAAACATGTAGATCGTTTTTAGTCATGTTATAAACCGTTTAGAGTTACTTTTAATTAAGTGAAACCGAGAAATCTCGACGTTTCTAAGGAAAAATTCCTCTATAAACTTTTTAAAAATTATAGGATAGGGTCCCTGTAAGATGTTTAGAATTCTACATTTTTTAAATTCAGAGACAATACTAAAAATTTTCGATTTGTAGAAATAGAAACTTTTTCACAGGAAAAAGTAGCTGTGAATAAAAAAAGGGGAAACTCAGTAAACCAAATCTAATTAGAAAACACAGATGTTTAGGTCAAACCTCGACTCAAATTGAAAAGTTTGATTATTATTTAGACTTTATGAGAGTAAATGGGTAGAGGTGTTTTGAGTATGAATTCGGAGATTTTCAAGTATGACCGTAAATCTGGGCGTAGAGTCTTCCATTATCTCTTTTTTAATAAATGCAGATTAGAGGTCTACACAGGGAACCGGTTTCTACTAGGTGTCTAAATTGAATGAAACGAGAGTTGTTTTTGACGAAAAACGACGATTAGAGAAAGTTACCAGTTTATGTCTCTTTTAGACCGGTAAATCCACGGTGTAGTTGATTGATCGAGAAACGAGAAGGAACTCTGTTTGACTAAAGGTCGGGGCTGAGTAGACTAAAAAGTCTTCTTAGGGTAAGAGAAGTTTTGACTGGAGTTGAGCATAGGGTTCGTAATTTTGGGGGTTTAAAGTGTCGAGATATTCTTTTTCCTTAACTTTTCACGTGAATGCAAACTAAAGGTGGAACCAGGGTGGCGGCTTACGTATAGTGTCACTGCAGGGACTGTATAGGGGAAATTGTTTTTGGAGGAAGACTTCGGTTAATGTCCTTTTTCGGGTTAGGTGTCTTTTTAGGCCAGCAAAGAGGGGTAAAGACAGGTGTTTGGATGAGAGGAATGTTTAAGTTACTAAACCGACAGACAAGTCGAATTTTTAACTGATAGAAGACTAAAAGACAGAAAGCGAAAAACCCTGTGGTCCGTACCGAGTACATTGGTTTTACAGTGTTTGAACGTGTTGGCTATGTTGTCCTGTTTTCAGAGTGTTTGTTAACTTGTTTTTAAATGAGTGCAAACTAGAGATGAGACCAGGGACCCGGCTTTCACTTGGTACCACTAAGGGGGAAAGACGAACATGTTTATGGATGGGACTTCCCCGTAGTTCGGGGGAAGGGGTTAGTGTAATTTTAATTAGAATTTAAATGGTAGTCGATCGGAGGATACCTTCTTAAAGGGAAGGGGAGGAGACATGGATTGGACCCTTACTTTAAACAAAATCGGGACTGTGGCTTAATTACTTTTGTCCGTTTTTCCTTGTTTTTCATTTGGTTAATCTGTCTTTGTCGTTTCCTAGCCGACTTTTGTTATGAATGAAAACTAGAGATCGAACCAAGGAACGGGCTTTGATAATTGTGTTGTCAAGAAGAATTGGAACAAGGATATGTTTTTGGGAAAGTGAAGGACTGGTAACTCGTTTCGAGACAAAGTCTTGTCTGGTGAGGGGTTATGTAAAGACTTTGATAGTGAGTCCGTTCAATAAGAGTGGGTCTCTGACTGACCAAGAAGTATCTTTTACACGTTAGTCAAAAGGACAAACTAATACCTACCTAACATCGAAACAGAAGATTTTAACTAATGTCACCACACAACAACACCTTCTTTCCCCTCGTTACAGAAAAGAAAGATGACATGATAACATCTAATAAACTAAAATTTTTTAATACCCTTATATAAGTAAAAAACTAAAAGTCTTTGTGATTCCGACATGGTTAAAACTATCAAACTATAGTAGTTCATCTTAAGAGGTAAGAGGTCAGTACACGTTAACATTTATATTAAAAATTTACTATATATGTACAAATTAAAAAGAAACAGTAAGTTTATGACAAAATTATTAGAAATTTAATTCTCACGTTTTTTCCATCAAAGGGTAAGACATATCTTCTATAACAAAATAGTTACATCCTGTACACCCGTACTACACCCCCGACTTTTTACATATAAGGATTCACTCATTTATCTAACTTTTACTTCGTACATTCATTTACTGATAATTTTCGTCTTAAACGATGATTATTCTCTACGAATAATATTCTTGACAACACGTTTTCGATCAAAAAAAACTGGTGTGTGTCATCCTAGTTACCCTTGCCAATAACACTACAAACGACATTGTAGTGTCCCTAGTGACTTTTCACCGACTCTTGGAATTACACGTGCACCAAATAGTAAACTTCCGTTTCCTACAGAATCTTCGTAGACACTCCTGGATGGTAAGATATCTCACAGGTCCTACCCGGAACTATTCTAACTAAATGATTCCTTTTTATCTCAGTTATTTGGTCAGTCTCCCCGAGAATCTAAATACGTACTCACTACCTTTGTCTTTTAAATCCACTCGTAAGGTTTTTTGAGTAGTGATTTCAACGAAGTACCCCAACGTTTCTCAGCCTTTGCTGACTCACTGACTTGACTTGACTTGACTTTCGACGAAAGGTACACCGACTGTTGTTTCAGTCTAAGAATCTTATTTAAGAGTTGACGAGTACCACACACACACACGAGTCGACGAGTCAGCACAAACTGAGAAACGTCGGGATATCTGACATCGGGTGGTTCGAGGAGACAGGATCCCTCTATTTCTTTTTTACTTTCTCTCTTTCTACTTTATGTGCACATATTCAGTAGGACTTTTGACAACTCTTCGAAAGACTAGTCACAAGAGTCAAGATCGTAAAGTTCTTTGTGGAAAAAAAAAAAAAAAACCAATTTTAAACTGTATCATTGGTCGGATAGAGGGTAGTCATGGTATGTCTTTTAGTGGGTTGTACAGTCTCTGTGTCACTGTTTTAAAACGTTTCAAACTCCTGACTCCCGAAGGGATGGACCGAGGACTTACAAACTCAGACTATTAGGTACGTCTTCAGACACCAAGTTTTAAAAAAGGTCGAGTAGTAAGTGTCATTTCAGGTTTCATCCACACCAAGAAAACCGAAGTCGAACTAAGGAAGGAGGAATCCTAGTATGACAGACAGGAGACATGAACTGAATTCGACTATAAAGTTTTCCACTCTTCCTTTAAGAACTCGGTGTAAGTCACCACTAGTCTTGGACTAATTGACGACAAGAGGCCCGATCTCACGGTATTTACCTGTAGACTGAACTTAGGGGTTCCCCGTTCCTACTGGGGGGTAAACCGGCCTTCCTCCCTCTGTCTCCGCCAGTGAACTCTTGAGTGACGAAGAAACGATGATACCCCGACACAGATAAAGGTAGGTAAAGACTTCTTTCTGTACGATTCTTTTCTTTTCAGGAAACGGGTTGGTGCACGTTTGTGTATTCGACATGAGGACTGGACTTTCAGACTAGGACGAGACCTTTTACATCTGTGAGTAGAACAAAGGCCCCGAAAAGTCCACCGCGATCACCATTTCCTAGACTGACGACCACGTCCTCTACGTTCTCTGAGTCCAAGTCAGGGACCCCGTCCTTCTAGGGGACTTTCTCCTTTACTGTTGGGTGAGGTCATAAGAACGGACCCTTTAAGTTACCTGCTCCTCGGTCCGTCCGGCGTCGGGTATCTCAACGTTTCTCAGTCTGTGGTGACTCACGGACTTACACGTGTGTTTGTGTGTATAGAACAAAGGTGCTTCTATACTTCCGACGTCCACAAAAAAAGAAAAAATGAAAGATCTCACTTTTTCTTTTGTCATCGTTGTATGGTCCCGAATACTTGGGAACCTCTTCGAGACTGTTACTCTAAATGTATAACTTACAACACCAAAGGTCAACCAAAATGTGATCACTACTTGGAAAGTTCGAGATGGGACCTCAATGGGCCCGGGAACAGACAGATGAACCGTACGTTGGGACACAGGGAGAGTTGGATGACGTGTCTTTGTGTAGCGCCTGTTGATGACACTGACTCGGTCGAGACGCACGTCGGTACCTCAGGGACTTAAGTCCGAACCAAGGAGTGTAAAAACGGAAACAACAGTTTTAGGAGTTTAGGAAGTACTTGTGAGATGAGACGAAAGACGACTGAGTCCTGGTGAGTCACTCTCCGGGGAGGGTGGGGAGACAGGTGAGGGGGGAAGAAGGAGAAGGGTCAGAACGAGTAGAACTGATTCTTGGACCCGAGACCTAGAAAAGATGGGTGAGTGGACGTAATGGGGGAAGGGAGCTATACATACAGGACGAAGGTTAAGTTTCCCTAAAGTTAGAGTGAGATGAAAGGTTAAGGCGTGGGGCGGGGCACGGGGGGACGGGGGGCGGGTCACGGGGGGACGGGGGGCGGGGCGGTGAGACAAGTCGAGGTCCCCAGTCAATTCGACGAATGGTGTGTTGGATTATAAAACGACGACAACAGAGACGGGACAAGAAGGACATGAACACCCAAAGAAAGAAAGAAAAAAAGACTAACATCGTGTTTTGAACACCTAAAGTCAAGGAACTAGTTCCTAACTGGGGCCCCGGGAACCGTTACTCTTACACCTCAGGATTGGTGACCTTACGGTCCCTTAAACGAAACCCAAATAAAGAAATTTTTTAGTAAAAACGTTAATTCAAAAAATTTTTTTTAAACATAAATAAATAAATTTTGAATAAATAAATAAACCGACGAGGCCCAGAATCAGTTCCGTGTGTTTTAGAAGAAGTAATGTCGGACGGTCTAGAAATCAACGTCGTACGCCCTGGAATTCAACGTCGTACACCCTAGATCAAGGAACTGGTCCCTACCTTGGGTTCAGGGGACGTAACCCTCGTACCTAAGAATCGGGGACCCGGTGGTCCCTTCAAAGTACTAAAACAATAATTTGTTCCCCCTCATAACACTAACTTACACACTCAAATTAGAGGGAAGAATTTGATCTAAAAAGAATTTAACCGAGGAAACCAAAGATTCACCCCAATTTGATCCGAACAAGAACCGAGAATGAAGGTACAACGACGAGTCAACGAGTCAGTACAGGTTGAGAAACGCTGGGGTGCGTGACGTACGGTCCGAAGGGACAGGAAGTGGTAGAGGACCTCGAACAAGTTTGAGTATAGGCAACCTAGTCACTACCGTAGGTTGGTAGAGTAGGAGACAACAGAGGAAGAGGACGGAGGTCAGAAAGGGTCGTAGTCCCAGAAAAGTTTACTCAATCAAGAAGTGTAGTCCACCGGTTTCATAACCTCGAAGTCGAAGTCGTACTCACAAAGGTCACTTATAAGTCCCAACTAAAGGAAATCCTAACTAACCAAACGAGAGGAACGTCAGGTTCCCTGAGAGTTCTCAGAAGAAGTTTAGTGTCAAGTTTTCATAGTTAAGAAGTCACGAGTCGGAAAATATACCAGGTTAGAGTATAGGTATGTACTGATGACCTTTTTGGTATCAAAACGATCTGCTTGGAAACAGTCGTTTCATTACAGAGACAAAATATTACACGACAGATCCAAACAGTATCGAAAAGAAGGTTCCTCATAGAAAATTAAAGTACCGAAGTCGGTAGTAGACGTCACTAAAATCCCGGGTTCTTTTACTTCAGACAGTGACAAAGGTAACAAAGGGGCAGTAAAACGGTACTTCACTACCCTGGTCTACATCCCAACAGGTCACTCCCTGAAGGGATTATAAACCTTTGGGTTTCTCTTCAGAAGTTATAATAGGTACCCAATATATACACGTACGTATGAGTCAGCGTTGGGGTACCTGACATCGAGTGGTCCGAGGAGACGGGTACCTTAAAACGTCCGTTCTTATGACCTCACCCAACGGTAAAGGAAGAGGTCCCCTAGAAGGGTTACGTCCCTAGTTTGGGTGCAGAGAACACCGAGGACGTAACCGTCCAACCAAGGAGTGGTGACTCGGAAAGACGTCCTATTATATACCTGTCTCCACTCTTGGTATCCTAGTGGATCACTCCACGAGGTCTGTCCATCCTTCTAGTTGTAGGAAGGGGGATCCAAAGGATGGGTTCAGACTCCTGGTGTACCAATCCGTCAGAGATAGAGGTTGTCTTCTGCACGAGACCGAAACCCCTTTGGTACACCCTTAAAAGGTAAAGACCGTAGGTGAAGGGAATAATCGTATAGGGGTTCGTACACTTATAACATGAAATCTGAGATTAAAGAACGAAATTTGTTGAAGACAAACTTGACAGATGTCACTGAAGAAAAACGACGTACTTGGGAACACACGCACGCACGTACGGACGAGTCGTCGAGTCATTACAGACTGAGAAGACACTGGGGTACATCGGACGGTCCGAGGAGTCAGGTACCCTAAGAGGTCCGTTCTTATGACCTCACCCAACGGTAAAGAAGGAGGTCTCCTAGAAGGGCTGGGTCCCTAGCTTGGGTGTAAAGGAAGTAACCGTCCTCCTAAGAAATGGCGACTCGGTGGACCCTTCGGGTTTGGTCCGAGGAGTCCCATTTAGTAGAGACAAATACAATTTAGTCCTCACTGGGTCGGTACAGACACGACGACCACGACACCTACTTCTTTCTCCCAATCCCACATAACTCCTCGGAGGACGGGGAAGACGGTTTTGGAAGGTCACTGAAAGTTTCACCCCTCCGTAGGCTCTCATAAACACGTAACAAAAGTTGTCTACCTCCTTGATCCTGCTCATCGACCCCGCCGGGTTGGAATGGGCAGACGAAGGAACCCACCAAATACAAGCACACACACTGTGACACCCTCCATTTGGCACTAGGACGACTGTCATCATTCAACGTTATAGTAGTCGGAAGTCCGACGACTACCACTCCTACTTTAGATAGGGTTTAGGTGACGGTGACTTGACCCTACCCTTGGTCCTCCCGCTGGACCTATAACGTATCTACTCCTCGAATCCTGGAAAGGAACCAAAGACAACTATGGTCCGATTAAATCACAGTTACAAGACTGACCGGACCGTTTACTACCTATGAGACAGAGGATCTCTACGTCTATCCCTCCTACCTCTGACCCAGTGGACCTACAGTGTGAACCGTGGACTCTAACCTTTGTATTTTTGTATATAAGTGTCCTAATTGGTTCAATATTCTCTTGAAAGGACTTCCCGGTCCATAATGACTGGTGTGACCCGACGTGTCTAGGGGTCACGAGAGGGAGGAAAGGACCCTCGGTCTCGTCGTCCTCTGGTTCCTCGACGGGTCCCCGGGAGTACAAGTGACACACAAGATTGACCCTGTCTGAGGACGGGTCCGACACTAGTCTGATATTCTTTCACAGACTCCATCACCCGACTCGAGACCCCTGTACGTTTAGTCGTCCCCTCCCCGTCCCGACCAGCTACGACGTCCCGACCAACTCGAGTCATTGTCGTGTCTACGTTACTCAAGGGTCGTAGGGTACAGTCTGGTCTCGTTGTGTTTCATCGGACGTCTCCTGTACAAAGAAGTACGTCCGGTATCCTGTGTTAGTCGGATGGGACGATACTAATTTTACAAACTAAAACGAGGGAAGTCTCAACTTTTGTACGAAAAGTACGATAGAGAGGTTGATTCCGTCTCAGAAAGTCCATACCGTGCGTGACTTTTGAAGTTTGTAAAATATTGAAAGAAGTTTACTCTTGGATACCTGTAATACCTCCGGTGACCCCGGAAGAGAAACTAGGAGACTACGAGATTCATTCTATTTAATAATCGTCATGTTCGTTCTTTACGATACTTCATCTTCTCGTTATTTTTACACGTGTCATTACTAAACATTTCTTTCGTGGTCTGTGACCCATAGACAGTAGTGATTGGAGAGTAGAGGTCGATTCGTAAATACATACCAGACAGGGTAAGAGAGGTAGTTCTGGTCGGTTCTAGTCTTTAAAAGATAGACGTGTAAACTCTTTATAGTCGGTAGAAGGATTAAAATACACCAGAATGAAACTGACACACCTAGTGTTGTTTGACACCTTTTAAGAATTTCTCTACCCTTATGCTCTGGTGGAAATGAACGGAGGACTCTTTAAACATACGTCCAGTTATTCGTTGTCAATCTTGGTCTGTACCTAGTTGTCTGACCAAGGTATGACCCTTTCCTCATACAGTTCTGTCTTATAATGAAGATACGTCTCATGTAGTACACTTTACGACCCGACCTACTTCGTGTTTGACCTTAGTTCCAACGGTCCTCTTTATAGTTGTTGGAGTCTATACGTCTACCGTGGTGGGAATACCGTCTTTCACTTCTTCTTGATTTCTTGGAGAACTACTTTCACTTTCTCCTCTCACTTTTTAAACCGAATTTTGAGTTGTAAGTCTTTTGTTTCTAGTACCGTAGATCTACCCCTTTATCTACCCCTTTGTTACCTTTGTTACTGTCTGAAATAAAAGAACCCCAGGTTTTACTGACGTCTACCACCGACGTCAGTACTTTAATTTTCTGTGAACGAGGAACCTTCTTTTCGATACTGGTTAGATCTGTCGTATAATTTTTCGTCTCTATAATGAAACGACTTTTTCCGGGTAGATCAGTTTCGATACCAAAAAGGTCATCAGTTCATACCTACACTCTCAACCTGATATTTCTTTCGACTCGTGACTTCTTGATTACGAAAACTTGACACCACAACCTCTTCTGAGAACTCTCAGGGAACCTGACGTTCGTCTAGTTCGGTCAGTTAAGATTTCCTTTAGTCAGGACTTATAAATAATCTTCCTGACTACGATTTCGACTTTACGGTAAGGAAACCGATGAACTACATTTCTTGACTGAGTAAACTTTTCTGGGACTACGACCCTTTCTAACTTGTGTCCTCCTCTTCCCCTGCTGTCTCCTACTCTACCAATCTACCGTAGTGACTGAGCTACCTGTACTCAAACTCGTTCGAGGTCCTCAACTGGATACCTGTCCCTTCGGAGCACACGACGTCAGGTACTCCAGTGTTTCGTTACCTGTACTGACTCGCTGACTTGTCTAATGTGTATAAATACGATCTATAAGGGCGTAAGATGTACAATGAGGAGTACGAAAGAGAGGACAGAAAGGGGTTCCAGAAGAATAAATCTTCGACTCCAGAAGGGATCTGGTTTACGGGTAAATATGAGAACGTGGATAATTATGATACAATGAATTTGACGCATAACGTGGTAGGACATTGTTTTAGAAAAGTTCTAGGATTCTCTGAGAACCTGAATTCTGTAATCTTAGGTTCGTACTACTCCTTCGTAAGTGTGTCCTTCTACTTGGACCTTTTGGACACACCTTATACCTCAGGTATTATACCTGAGGATAGGTATTATACCTATCTCGCAGAATCTTAGAACGGACTCTTTGAGGTACCTGTCTCCTCGGACCACCCGATGTCAGGTACTCCAACGTTTCTCAACCTGTGTTGACTTTGACTCGTGTATTTAATTAAATACAAAAATCCGAAAGAAGTCAACCAAACTTTTTCATGTCGACTATCGTTCTTTTAAAATGTAAATCCTTAAAAACGACTTACCATAACTCCTTAGTGTCAAAATTAAACCAACGGCTCGGAGAGTATCTGGAGTGTAAAGGACCTCATCACTATGCTATAAAAACAGAGGAAGAAAAGTAGTAAGTAATAAACAGAAGTGTCGAGTGACGTGTGCATGAAAACTACAGTACGAGACTACGAAACGGATCCGAGGACCTCGAGATCCGTCCTACGAGTCCCGAGATAATTTCCCCAAAGGACTTCTACCCCGGACTCACAGTCTACTCACTTGTCGTCGTTCTATTACGGTGTCGGTATTGATTGAGAAATAGAAGGACCGGGAGACCCAGAGTCCACTCTCTAAATCCCCTCTTCATAGAAATATTTTAATTTTCTACTAAAATGGTGCGTTTTACTCGTTTAGTAAAATGAATTTACCACATTAATCATTACTATTCCTCGTTTGGGATGTAAAAAATATATATACGAAATTATATACTTACTACGTTACATATTAGCGGTAAGGTAGTACTGACGTCCACAGAGACCCCTGTAGTACTACTGGGTCAGAGTTTCAAGGAACCGACACAGACGTCCTATCCTTCTAGTGGTAGTTGACGTCCAGGTCGGCCTTAGAAGATATGAAGCTGGTCTTTTGGATCAAACGGACCATGGTCGTCTTTGACACCCGAAGGGGTCACCGTGTCACTATTTCTGATACGGACGGTAATTCTCGAAGTCCTCTACACCCAAACTAGAGACCCAGTCCTTCTAGAGGACCTCAGTCCAATTGTCTGAAAAAAAAAAGGTAGAAGAAGGAAATGTTGGTAATCATGGAACTCATTGAATTCGAGACTCATGAAGATTCATCGAGATTCGTGATTACTAACAAGTAGTAATCCACCCAATAATACTCTATTAACGATATCCACTTATTCGGGAACGATGTTATAAGTTGTAAATCATTTAGAGATTCTGAAGTAACTAGTGACTCCTTCCGAAAGAGTCGAGAGGAACGATAAGAAACCTTGAGGCATAAGTTTACCCATATAGAAAGGAAAAGAGGAAACAGAAAGCGAAGAGAAGAAAAGTGTCGATAAACATTCCGGAGGAGTCTGTTTGAGAAATGAAAAAAAAAAGAACCTCTACCACAATTAGGGACGGAGGACATGTTACAGTGTTTGGAGGTAGGTATCAAGAAGTTCGTGAGACAGATAGTCTAGATTAAGGAACTTAGATAAACAGTGAAGGTGACATATTAACATTCCCTAAACTAAATCCAGTATGGACTTACCAGAGACCTACGAAAACTTGACACCACAACCGCTTCTGAGCACTCTTAGGGAGCCTGACGTTCCTCTAGGTTGGTCAGGTAGGATTTCCACTAGTCAGGACCCACAAGTAACCTTCCTGACTACCATTTCAACTTTGAGGTTATGAAACCGGTGGAGCACTTCTCAACTGAGTAACCTTTTCTGGGACTACGACCCTCGCTAACCCCCGTCCTCCTCTTCCCCTGCTGTCTCCCACTCTACCGACCTACCGTAGTGGCTGAGCTGCCTGTACTCAAATTCACTTGAAGCCCTCAACCACTACCTGTCCCTCCTGACCGCACGACACTAAGTACCCCAGCGTTTCTCAGCCTGTGCTGACTCGCTGACTTGACCGACTTGACTTTACTGACTTACCAGATCACTAAAAGGGATGAAAGAAGTTAAATTCAGACTTAAACCGTTATTCCTCAAGTACTAGACTCGGTGTCAGTCGAGGGTCAGAACAAAAACGACTGACATATCTCGAAGAGGTAGAAACCGACGTTCCTTATATTAGCTAGACTAAAACCACAACTGGTAGACCACTACAGGTACGTATCAGAAGAGAACACAACAACCTTCTCCCACAAACGATACTGGTCACGTAAGAGAACCGTTTTGAGATAATGGGACGAAGTAAGACATGAGATTCCGGTTTAAACGGACAATAAGGTCCATGAAGAACTGAAGGATGAAAACGTAAGGTGAGGGGATATTACTTTTCCTGTAGAAAACACCAACAATCAAAATCTTCCAGAACATCCAGAAGTATCTTGGTAAGTTGAAGTCGAAGAAGTCGTAATGACCAACTCCGTATCTGAAGGTAATGACACTATGACTTACCAAACGGAACCTTTGTTTGTCTCTAGTAAGACAACAAAAACTCTAACGTAGGTTCATGACGTAAAACCTGAGAAAACAACTGATACTACCGATGAGGTAAAGAAGACTCCCTAAGAACGGACGTCATCATCTATATTACTAGTGGACTCAATTTAAGTGGGTAAGGTCAGGTAAAATCAAGCGACTATGGATTTTATAACTACAAGTGAGAACGATAGAGGACAAACTGGTGAAGGTTAAACGGAACTAAGTACCTGTATTGTAAGGTCCAAGAATACGTTATAACGAGAAATGTCGTAGTCTGAAATGAAGGTAATGGTCAGTATAGGTGTTGACCTATAACAAAAACGAAACCAAGGTAGAGAAGTGAGAAAGACCTCAATAAAGAGGTGACTATAGGTCATCGTATAAACCACGGAGGGCTGGACCCCTCAAGTAGAAAGACACAGGATAGAAAAACGGAAAAGTATGACAAGTACCCCAAGAGTTCCGTTCTTATGACTTCACTAAACGGTAAGGGAAGATGTCACCTGGTACAAAACAGTCTTGAGTGGTGGTACTGGACAGACAGAACCCACTGGGATGTGCCGTACCGAGTATCAAAGTAACTCGAGGTTCCGACACCAGGTACACTAGTCTAATCAATCAAAAGACACTAACACCAAAAGTCAGACAGACGGGAGACTACCTCTTCCTATTCTCCGAATACCTTCGAAGGACTACCTCTTTTTCTTTCTATGTGGGTAAACTTACGTCTCAAGGTTTCTTATCGTTCTTCTCTATGCTTTCGGAAAGAGTCACTAATTACGTTTCTTTATCTCTTTTTGTCATCCTTTCTGATCTCTAGAGCAGTTCTTTTAATCTCTATGGTTCCCTTGTAAAGTACGTTTGTACCCGAGTTATTTCCTGTCTTTATAATACCTGGATTGCCTTCGTCTTCTACAATTCTTCTCCACCGTTCTTATGTGTCTTGACATGTTTTCTCTAGAAGTACTGGGTTTATTAGTGCTACCATACTAATGAGTGGATCTCGGTCTGTAGGACCTTACGTTTCGGTTCACCCGGAATCTTTCGTAGTGATACTTGTTTCGATCACTACCACTACCTTAAGGTCAACTGACCTTAAAGTTTAGGATTTTCTACCACGAGACTTTCACGACGTGATTTATACGGTTGTTTAAACCTTTTGAGTCGTCACCAGTGTTCTGACCTTTTCCAGTCAAAAGTAAGGTCAGAGTTTCTTTCCGTTACGGTTTCTTACAAGTTTGATACCGTGTTGACGTGAGTAGAGTGTACGATCGTTTCATTACGAGTTTTAAGAGGTTCGGTCCGAAGTTATCATGTACTTGGTACTTGAAGGTCATCAAGTTCGACCTAAATTTTTTCCGTTTCCTTGGTCTCCAGTTAACGGTTGTAAGCAACCTAGTATTTTTTTCGTTCTCTCAAGATCTTTTTGAAGATAAAGACGAAATAACTGATACGGTTTCGGAAACTAACACACCTAGTGGTGTTTGACACCTTTTAAGAAGTTCTATACCCTTATGGTCTGGTGGACTGGACGGAGAACTCTTTAGACATACGTCCAGGTCTTCGTTGTCAACCTTGATCTGTACCTTGTTGTCTGACCAAGGTTCTACCCTTTCCTCACACAATTCCGACATATAACTATGGGACGAATAAATTGCTTATACACCTCATGTAGTACTCTTTACGACCCGACCAACTTGTGTTCGACCTTAGTTCTAACGACCCTCTTTATCGTTATTGGAGTCTGTACGTCTACTGTGGTAGGAATACCGTCTTTCGTTTCTTCTTGATTTCTCGGAGAACTACTTTCACTTTCTCTTCTCACTTTTTCAACCGAATTTTGAGTTGTAAGTTTTTTGTTTCTAGTACCGTAGATCTACCCCTTTAACTACCCCTTTGTTACCTTTGTTACTGTCTGAAATAAAAGAACCCCAGGTTTTACTGACGTCTACTACCGACGTCAGTACTTTAATTTTCTGTGAACGAGGAACCTTCTTTTCGATACTGGTTAAATCTGTCGTATAATTTTTCGTCTCTATAATGAAACGACTTTTTCCAGGTAGATCAGTTTCGATACCAAAAAGGTCATCAGTACATATCTACACTCTCAACCTGATATTTCTTTCGACTCGTGGTTTCTTAACTACCAAAACTTGGCACCACAACCTCTTCTGAGAACTCTCAGGGAACCTAACGTTCCTCTAGGTTGGTCAGGTAGGATTTCCTTTAGTCAGGACTTATAAGTTACCTTCTTGACTACGACTTCGACTTTGAGGTTATGAAACCGATGGACTACACTTCTCGACTGAGTAAACTTTTCTGGGACTACGACCCCTTCTAACTCCCACCCTCCTCTTCCCCTGCTGTCTCCTACTCTACCAACCTACCGTAGTGGCTGAACTACCTGTACTCAGACTCATTTGGGGTCCTCAACCACTATTTGTCCCTCCGGACCGAACGACGTCAGGAACCCCAGCGTTTCTCAGTCTGTGTTGACTCACTGACTTGACTGGGTTCAGAAGGAATTTACCACTAACCGGTACATCAATAATAAACACATATAATAACAATCATCATCATCATAATCATTTTTATAGCCATCATCTTTATCAGCATAAAGGAACTTAAACATTATCATCATCTTTATCAGTATAAGGAACTTATACCCAAGAAAAACAACCAGATCTATAAACAGAAATTTTTATGAAGAGTCTCACGAAAAGTCTCTTCTCTAAGTCTGACACGGTACTACCTTGAGACGTATTGTAATACACCGTCGGACCGACCCTCCCCACAAACCCCCTCTTACCTATGCACATATATACCGACTCAAAGAAGTGACAAGTGGACTTTGATAGTGTCGTGACAATTAACCAATAAGGGGTTAGGTTTTATTTTTGAATTTTTTTATTCAATGTTCCTATATAACACTTTGTGTCCCCTTTATCGGTTATAAAATATTATTGATATTTACTTACATCTCGAAGGGACCACCAAGTCTGACATTTCTTAGACGGACGTTTCGTCGTCTGAGTCCAAGTTAGAGACACAGACCTTCTGGGTACCTCTTCCCGTACCGTTGGGTGAGGACATAAGAACGGACCTCTTAAAGTACCTGTCTCCTCGGACTGCCCGATGTCAAGTACCCCAGTGTTTCTTAGTCTGTGCTGACTCTCTGAAAGTGTATTTACTTATATTGAATTTTTTTAACACTTAGATACAACATGTGGTCTTTATGTATAATGTGTGTGCAATGTGTTGATATGGAGTTATTTTCTTTTATTATTACTTGAAAAATATGTGACACTTTTTTGGCACAACACCTGTTTGAGGAGACATCCGAACTTTACCTTTAGAGAAAAATCTTATTTAATTCATCTTCAACCTCCCAAAACACAACAGGTCTTTCCTTCGAAAGTTTCCTGACTTCAGGGAACGTTCCTAATAGGAACGTGGGACGTTTGGGAAGGAGTTTCATTTAGGACATCGAGACTTGTCTGGTGTACCGTGTCGCGTCGACGACATTGGTGGTTGGGAGTCGTATATTGACCGGACCCTCCTGACAAATACAGGCCCCGACATTGTCACACCCTCCTTTGTGTATTCTGACGACCGTCATTATGTACCGTCGTAGTAGTCGGAGATAGACCGACTAACACTTTTGTTTTAGACAGGGTCTAACTCAGCGTCACTTGGAGAGACCCTGTGGTAATGCTGCTAATAGTCGTAGTATCTACTCTTAGTATCCTCGGACCGGTCCAAAGACGAATACGGTCGAATTCATTAGTGATTACGAAACTAACCGAGACGTTCACTACCTCTACGAGAGAGGATCCCCATGTCGCTACATCCGACCTCAGACCATCTCGTGTCGGAGGGGCGACCGTCGACTCTTCCTTCGTTTTGTGTTTCAGTGGTACCAATTGTTTAGGGTACGTGAATGGAGGGTCTTCTCGAATCGACGTGACCCCAGAGGTTCTTCCCTAACCCCCAGTCTCTAGGTGTCTCTGGGACCCGTCCTAAAGGGTCAATCGTCCCTTCTTAAGGGTAGTAGAGGCCCCCCATAGGGGACGTAAGGGCAAGAGTGGACCCTCGGTCTTCTTGTCTTCCGTCCTCTCAACTCAGTCCTGTGGGTACAAAGTAGGTCCGGGACGGACTCCAAGAAAAAAGAACGGGTCTTAGTGAGTCGTCGGATAAATACTCCTAAGACTTCTCGTCTTTACCTGAGACCTCTTTCGTACGTTTAGTACTTCCCGATTCGTCAAAACAGGAACGTCGACGTCTCGGTCGCGACGACACCCCGAGTCCCGGAGGACCCACGAGTGTAGTACCTGGGTGTAAGTCAGGGTCCCCGAAGAGAGACCATAAACATTCTACTTTAGGAGAGACGTAAAACACCATGAATAGACATGACTCCCAGATTTTAGATTAATGTTTTCCTTCCAGAAGAACATTTTTAAATCTTTCTTTTTATCAATATGTCTAGAGATTCTGAATGTGAAATTAAATTTGGATAACACATAATATACTCGATAGTTCGAGAACTCTACCCACACTTTGTAACCAAGATTGAACTATCTAGGAAAACTTAGAAAAGACGTAAAGAGATTGTAAACGGAGTACTAAATGTTATTCCTCTTTCATGACGACACTGAAAACTCGAACAAGGTCATCAAAGAAGTCCGAAAATTACGTCCCGGAAACATTGTACAGTGCGAATCTTCGGATAAGGGATCCCGGCATAAAATTTTACCTCCTAAAATAGACAAGTGTCCGGTTCTTTAATTAATTAAATCTCGTCGTCAGGTGTTGGAAAAACCGTAGTCCCTGACCAAAGTACCTTCTTATAAAAAGTTACCTACCCCCTCCCCCTTATCAAAGCCCTACTGAGTTCACGTCATCCCAAACGCGAGAATACTCTTAGGTCACGGCGCGACTAGGCTGTCCTCTACCTGGAGTCCGTCATTCCACTCGTTACTCCTCGTCGACATTTGTATCTGTTCCGAAACGAGCGAACAGGTGGGGGGGAGCGGAGGACGACACACCGGGTCAAGGATTGTCCGGAGCCTGACCATCGTAAGGTAACGGACCCCAAACCCCTGGGGTATAAATCTCACAGTACTGGTCTATCAACTTACTGTTATTGATCTTATTACCTTATTTTATCTCATTTTACCTTATCTTACCTTTTGCTTACACACTATAGCAGAATACCATTCAGACAAAACGCCTAAAAATTTTATACATAATCTGGATGCAACACATATACACACACGACACGACACGAACCAGCGAGTCAGTACAGACCGAGAAACGTCGGGGTACCTGACATCGGGCGGTCCGAGGAGACAGGTACCCCTAAGAGGTCCGTTCTTATGACCTCACCCAACAGTACGGAATAAGGTCCCCTAGAAGGGTTGGGTCCCTATCTTGGGTCCAGAGGGCGTAACGTCCACCTAAGAAATGGTAGACTCGGTGGTCCCTTCGGGTATATATACACACTGACACTAGATTTTTGAATTCCCCGTGACCGAATTCCTACGGATGAAATGGGTCACATCTACAGAACGGAGAGATTCTTGCGTAATCTCTGGGACTGTTACACCTCTACATACACGTTTAGTCAGAGACCCTCCACTTACCCGTAGAACGAACCAAAAGAGGATCGATTCACTATCTTCCTTTGTCGAAAGTAGGGGTAATCATAACTAGAAGTTCAAAAGAGGGGTTTGGTAGTACCTGAAATCAATGGAGCTCACTAGACAGTACAAGATAGTGGACCAATTGACAAATTCTTAAAATCTCGGTTCATAATCTTTGATAGAAAGAAGTCATGGATCACTTAATTTCAAATGTTTCGTAAGTTCACTGAGCCCAGTTTTCTTTAAATAGACCGATCTTTTTAGAGCAAGAAGACTGATTTTGCGAATATCAGGGATAAATCCCGTTTTCTGTTCTTTTGTGTCAAAGTACGGAGTCCGTCACTTACACCATTGGTCAACAATATCTGACCACTGATAGTGTAAAACTTATTTATATGGTCTAATTAGTTTCCTAAAGAATTCTCTTTTTAAAGGAACCTTATCATCCTCTCTTACTTGTTCCTTATAAAAATATAATGACATAGTTGAAAAAGAGTAGTACATAAACCGACCGGTATCAGAACTTAGATGTCAACTTTTCCTTTAAGACACAATATTACTCTTGTTTAGATGAGAAAATTACAGAATCACAAGACATGGATACTGACTGTAAAAGGACCCGAAAGTAGTCTCTACTAGTGACATACACCTACCCGGATCTCAGACAGTATGTCACTTCATTCAGTCTTTCCTTTTCTGTTTACAGTATATAGTTGTGTACATATACCTTAGACCTTTTGGTCATGACCACTTGGATAAACGTCCTGTCTTTATCCCTGTGTCTACAGCTCATACCTGTCCACCTGTGTCCCGGTCCCTTCCCCTCATACCCTACTTGACTCTCGTCGTCACCGTGTACACGTGATGGTACACACTTTATCGAACACACCTCGACGAGATATCGTGTCCCTTGGGTCAAGTTACAGGACGCTACTGGGTCTCCCCACCCTATAGGCTACCTCCCCTCCCACCAGGTGCTCCCTCCCACATATACATAAATATATCGACTAAGTAACCTTTTATGGGACTACGACCCTTTCCAGCTTCCGTCCTCCTCTTTCCCTACTGTCTCCTACTCTACCAACCTACCGTAGTGACTGAGATGCCTGTACTTAAACTCGTTTGAGGTACTTAACCACTACCTGTCCCTTCGGGTCACACGACGTCAGATACCCCAGAGTTTCTCAGCCTGGGCTGACTCGTTGACTTGAATATTGACTGAGTGAAGTAACATGTCGTCTTTGCTTGTGTTGTAACATTTCGTTAACATGAGGTTAAAAATTTTTTCACTTTTTTTTTTACCAGTAACATCTTTTACCACGACCTAGTCTTGGGGAGTTCCCATAATTAAAATTTGAAAGACGGAGACCTCGATACTCTCTTATGTAAAGACAACAAAATCCAGAGATTCAAACACTATGAACCAATACCATCCGGAGCCTTTGATTAGTGAGTGATGGATTATACCTTTGAAGATATCACTTTTTTATTCTCACCTTTATTCCGGCATAAAAGAAGACAACATTTAGTTAAGAAAGAAAAAAAAATTTAATTAAAAACCAACACAACCTAGAAGCAACGACGTATACCCGAAAGAGATCAACGGTACCCACCCCCTACGAGAAGCAACGTCACAAACTCAAAGAGTAACACCACCGAAGAGAACAACTCCTCGTGTCCTAGATCCGTGTGTCCGAAGTCCTCAACACCGAGTACCCGAATCGACAGGACCCCGGACACCTTAGAAGGTCCTGGTCCCTAGTGTGGGTACGGGTACAGGGAACAAAACCGTCCGTATAAAAATAGGTGACATAGTGGTCTCTTCAGGGTTTAGTTGAGAAATTTTCCGGTGAAAATGTTTCATAAGAAATCGAACTTAAAGTCTATCATAACGATAAAAGACACTTTAATTGTATTTCAAAAATTAAGACTAACCACAAAATAAAATGGTAGACAACAGAACTTTATGTGTCTTTTTCATTTACGAATATTTTTAATAAAGAAACAGTCTTTTTCGAAAGTTTAAAAGAATATCTCGGACATGTGTCTCTTGTATTGTAGGGATTAAGATTTTTTCTTGGAGACGGAGGACGTACAATAGTCTATCACAACAACCACCTTAGTAAACCCACACAATAGCACCTCAGTCTTAAACACCCCACCTCTCACACTATACCAACGTATAAAACATCAGTAACAACGACAAGTCAACGAGTCAGCACAGACTGAGACGTTGGGGTGTCTGACTTCGTACGGTCCGAAGGGACAGGAGGTGACAGAGGACCTCAAATGAGTTTGAGTACAACCACTACGATAGATTGGTAGAGTAGGAGACGGCGGGAGAAGAGGAAAACGGAAGTCAGAAAGGATCATAGTCCCAGAAAAGGTTACTCAGTCGCGAAGTGTAGTCCACCGGTTTTACAACCTCGAAGTCGAAGTCAGGAAGGTTACTTATAAGTCCTAACTAAAGGGAATCCTAACTGACCAAACTAAAAGAACGACAGGTTCCCTGAGAGTTCTCAGAAAAGGTCGTGGTGTATAAAACATCTGAAACTAGACATCTGAAACAGTCGGGTTTATCATGTTTAGGTACAACGAAACCGGTTCTAATTTCTGTCTGTATCCTAACACAATACTGTCCAGGTTTACCTCCAGGAAAAACTACTTTTCACTCTCAAAGAGGGACCCACTATTGACTCTATTTGGTAGGTAGTCTCCCTCGAGGGGTGGACGTCCAGTGACCTGACCTAAGGACTCGGGACTCTGGATACTTACTTCACCCAGTAAAAAGGATTCATTGACATGGTCAAAACCGATATCCTTTTTAAGTTATTATTTATAAGATCAAATTCCCCTCGAGTCCCTTCCAAAAAATTTACAGAAATAATAGACTTAACCACCCCTTTTTTCATACAATCAGTGAGTCAGTACAGACTGAGGAATACTGGGACGGTCCGAGGATACAGGTACCCTAAAGGGTCCATTCTTATCACCTCACCCAACGGTAAGAGGAGAGACACCTAGAAGGGTTGGGTCCCTAGTTTGGGTACAGAAAATATAGAGGACGTAACCGTCCATCTAAGAAATGGTGATTGCGGTGTACCCTTCGGTGAGACAAATACCTTTATAATAGAAATGCACGGACTAAAAAGACAAAAGAGTTCCGGTATAGGAGAGGAAGACAATAAATAAAGTTCAATTCGTTGTAAAACACCAAAACCAATGATAGGGTTATGTAAGTTAAAGCTCTTTCTCACATTCTAAACACTACATGACTCCCCAGAGACGTTCAGTAGATGTCGTAGGGGGAGAAAGACCCAGTGTCAGAAGTGGTCTCCTATCCAGGAAAAAGAAAGATCTTACAAGGAGTCTGAGTATCTGGATTTGTAGTGTATGGAGAAGGGTTTCCTATTTTGTATACGGAGATTGAGAACCTGTTTTATTTGTACCTCCCGTCACCACGGGGGTCTTGAGTGGGGGGTAGAAGAAAGAGTAGGGGTGAGACAGGAGTGGACCCTGGGTCTCGTCCTCCTCGGGGTCCTCGACTCGTCTTAAAGTAAAACTCTCAAATAGACTACTCAGTACTATTCAGTTTCGTTCTGATCTCGACTAGAAAATAGAGTCTGAATTTCAAGAATGGACGTCACAAAATGGACTCAGAAAAGAATCCCTGGTTTTACGTTTACGGGACCACCCACGTCGGTGAACCTCTCGCGGTTACCCTCCTATTCCCGTCTCTCTATATGTTACAGACACAAACTCCCTTTTGGTTGTCTCTTATTTTAGTTGCGAAGGGTTACCCTTTCTCTACGTTAATTTACAAAGGAAGTAAAGGAGTCGGTCAAAAGATCAAGAAATCATGAAAGGTCAATGTAAATGTGAAGAGAAATTATTCGAACGACGACGACGACGGTTCAGCGAAGTCAACACGGACTGAGACACGCTGGGGTGTCTACCGTCGGGTGGTCCGAGACGGCAGGGACCCTAAGAGGTCCGTTCTTATGACCTCACCCAACGGTAAAGGAAGAGGTCACGTACTTTCACTTTTCCCTTTCGCTTGAGCGAGTCAGTACAGGCTGAGGATCCCTGGGGTACCTGACGTCGGATGGTCCGAGGAGACAGGTACCTTAAAAGGTCCGTTCTCATGACCTCACCCAACGGTAACAGAAGAGGAATTATTCGAATTCAAAGTATTTATAAGTCACTACGAATAAGAGAAAAGTACAAAAAATAAATTTTGTACTTTATTTACAAACATGAAAAAACATGAGTCAAACATGAAAAAATTTTTGACTCTAATTTTGTTTATGTCCCATTTACCGTCTTTAGAATAAACACGTTGACTCAGTTCAAACGCATTCAAGTGACTGGTCTAGAAAAGGTTTGTGGAGAGAGGTCCTCGAAAACCCAGTTATTACTGAGGAGGATTACGTTGTTCCATCACCAATAAAAGTGTAGATGGTGTTATCAAACTAAAAAGGACCTGAACTTGTAATACATTTAACTTCGTTCGTAAAAAACAAAGATAGAAGAAATGAAAACAATAAGGAAGGACACCTAAACTCAGTCAACTAGACTTCCCAAAAGAAAACATCAAAAATATCCGTATGGACGATCGTTACTGAAGAGAAGTGAAAATAATCCCCTATACAAATGTAAAGAAACAAAAGTTTTCTATCAAAGTAATATTTTAAGAACAACGGAAAAAAAAGGGAAAACTGTGAAATTTAGAAAGTGACAAAACATTATAGGTGACCAGTACTATTTTTAAATCAGTTACTCTCATCAGGGAGGAATAGGCCTCAAAGTAGAAGTCGTCAAAGTCAGTAGTCGTCAGTTAACGTAAAACTTTAATGACGAGAGGGGTCCCTAGACCACCTTCATACCAGTCCAGTACACCTTTAGACAATATTTGTTATGTTTCTTTTAGAAAGGACCTCTTCATTTACTCTTAACTAAATTGCAATATCTTAATGATAAAATGTTTAGTATCTCATGAACTAACAGTCTAAGTTTCTTCCTCGTGAGTAAGTAAAAGTCCGATTTTTCACACTCTTGAACACCTGGTCTCTTACTTACCTCTTAGTGTAACTAACTAAACGTATATAACTTCTTAGAAACGTAGGGACTCTATTTAGGGTGGCCTAACACCACATACTAGGAAAATTACACAACAACCTATATCAAATGATCATAAAATAACTCCTAAAAGGTGAGATACAAGTAGTCACTATAACCGGACATTAAAAGAACAAACACTTTAGAAACGACGAAAACCATAGTCCTTCTACGACGGAGAATCTTACTCAAAAGTGAGAGACGGTAAAAACCTTCTCAAACTCTTCTTATTCACGATAAAGAAGAGATTTACAAATTATCTTAATTAGACACTTCGGTAGACCTGGACCTGAAACCAAGTAACCTTCTAAAAATTGTGTCAAAGTTAAAGTAACGAACACTGACCAGACAAGTATAAAAGATAGAGAAGGATCTTACCTACCTCTCTCGCGACCCTTTCTCCTCTTTCTCGACATAGTATTTCCGTGGAAACGTTTTGGGATTTTCTGTGTCCGAAGAAACGGAACACACCTTGGTCTCTCGTCTCACTCCTGGTCTCCGTGACGAGGGTCGGAAATCTGACATACGTAAGTTATACCAAATTTCTTCGTTAAATTTAGAAGGGTATTTATCACTGTTTTGGTACTATATGAGCCAAATCTCTTATGCCTTTTCACAGATAAGGAAGATATTCGTAGATCACCTGTGGTACGGGACACTCTAATGATTTACCTTACTTCGAATCTAGGTTAGTCTTGACTCTGGAATTCCTGGTTGAAAGGACACGTCGGTAGTGGGACAGGAGTGTTACGGAAGGTCCCCTCGACTCCCTACGTCACTCTGTCTTTGGTTTTTAACTGTGTATCCCATTTGATCGTCTCTTGTTGTTTTCACACCATATTCGTCTCTGACTGACTCATCGACTCCTGGGGTTGGAACTGGGGTGGGGTCCTTGAGGTGACGGTTCATCTTTAGGAAGTGAAAGAGAAGGAAGCAGAGAGAGTTTTTTGACGAAATAACTACAATAAGGTTTAACATTCTGTTAGAGACATATAAGTCCTTAATCTCGAAATAAGCGTCTGTGTCACTAATTGTGTGACTTGGAACTTCAATTTGGTAGAGTCAACCTAACCTCGAGGTATTGAATGAACCAACATATTATAGTTAGTATAAAAACTTTAAAAATGGAGTCAAAGGTATGAACACTTTAACACTTTAATCAAGTCAAGTCAAGTCAGCGAGTCAGTACATGCTGAGAAACGTTGAGGTACTTAACGTCGTGCGGTCCGGAGGGACAGGTAGTGGTTGATGGTCTCAAGTGAGTTTGAGTACAGGTAACTCAACCACTACGGTAGGTCGGTAGAGTAGGAGACAGTAGGGGAAAAGGACGGGGGTTAGGAAGGGTCGTAGTCTCAGAAAAGGTTACTCAGTTGAGAAGCGTACTCCACCGGCTTTATAACCTCAAAGTCGAAATCGTATTAAAGAAGATTACTTGTGGGTCCTGACTAGAGGAAATCTTACCCGACCAACCTAGAGGGACGTCAGGTTCCCTGAGAGTTCTCAGAAGAGGTTGTGGTGTCAAGTTTTCGTAGAGAAGTCGCGAGTCGGAAGAAGTGTCAGGTTGAGAGTGTAGGTATGTACTGGTGACCTTTTTGGTATCGGAACTGATCTGTCTGGAAACAACTGTCATCATCTACGAAATGTCTTATAAAAATATATAAGTTTCATATAAAGTAGGTGTCGGTCCCAAGTCGTAGTAGAAAATAGGTTGTTCAAGTGTTCACAGAATTAGAATTAAATAACTAGTCAATATTTCGGGTATCTAGATATCGGTACTGGGAGTCTGGGAAAGTGACACAAAATAGGGTGACGGGTAATATAAAACAGACACTTTCTGATCTTACAGTGTAACGAGAAGAGAAAGAATATATTAAGAATAAGTCAAAAATTTTAGAAAAGTGAAACAGAGGTTTTGAATCGGGTACCGTATCTTATTTCTTTTGATGATAATAGTCGAACCCCGGATGAGATCCCATAAAAAAGTTCACAAAACCTAGAGTAAAAGTTATTCAGTGTGATTCTTCGTAAGTGAACTCTTACCATAAAACATTTCACCTCACAAAATAAGTTAATGCCTAGTTTTTTAATTAAATCACCCGTCATTCGTTAAAAAATTACTATATTTGATCTTATTATCTTATTTTATTTTACTCGATTTTATTTTTCTTCTAGGGACACGTACAACACATTTGATTTCTCTCAATGACGAAGTACCTAAATAAAAAGTAAATACAATCTGTATATACCAGAGATACACACATAACCACTGAGTTTATAAAATCGTAACAACCGAATTCCTTAGGGACACGATGTGGCCTAAAAAGGTCAAAAGAATAATACTGATTCTCCAAGTCACAATAAGGACAATCAAACTCCTTTTCTCGTCTCCTTTGAATAATTCTAGTTCGTCAACTTCGTCTTCCAACAACGACGACAACATTAATACCTTATTTTATCCTCTTTTTTATCGACTTTCTAAATGTTCAACAAGAGAAGGAATATGAGTATCGAAGAAATGTCTACCTGTCTCCTACCAGGTCCTTAGAGACTGAGGAGGTCTCAAGTAAGATAAGATTTACAGAAAGAACCGTACCATAACGAAACTCACTGTACGATCTACCTGGACCCTCCACCTGAACTGATGACCCTTCTTTACAACCTTGGAGTCCATGACCAATCTTCCTATCCCCTGATCGCCCAAATATCCAAATTAATCCACGGTAAATAAAGATACTGTCTCCTCTGTGTTATTTAGTCTGAGTTAGGACCATCTCAATAACCTAATAAAACATAAATTCTTAATAATGACAATAAAAAACCGACGTGAAACACCGAACGTCCTAGAATCAAGGGACTGGTCCCTAACTTGGACGTGGGAGTCGTCATTTTCGTGTCTCAGGATTAGGGACGTGGGGGTCCCTTAAAGGAATTCTTAATACTTATGAACAATTTATCCAAAAAAAAAAAATTAAGTTTCATTAAAGTGTAATTTTTCATTAGATGGGGGTGACTCAAAACCTCCTATGGTAGCAGGACCGAAACTTCATCTCTAAACGTAATGAATACACTCAATATAGACACTCCTCGTCCTTTTAAGACGTAACAAACCCTTCTCACGAACTCATCACTAGTGTAAAAAACTTCCTCTTACAATACAGTATCGTGAAAATTTGTCCCGTTTATCAGAGTATGAATTTTCTTATTTGTCAGTATATCAGTGTGACAACTTTACCTCATCATGGGATCCTAGGAACCCGAGGGGAGTACAGGAGACGGACGGAAAACAGACACCTTTTGAAATCAGTTTCTTTCTCAAATTAGTCTCTTCACTCTTGTATACTTTTGTTTCCTTTTGTTAGTTTCCTCTGGTTTATTGTCACATCAGCAATCCGTATCAGTTCCTGGAAATCGAGAAAGAGTTCTCGGTACCTACTATAAGAGTCGGTATAGGACACTCGACAGTATATCTATGTTGTGGTCAACAGACTACTAGTCTGACACGGGTCCTGTACTCGACGGTGTTAAGTCTCTGGACCGGGTTTCTTTACCCTTGTTTACCTCGGACCTTGACTTCTAACTGACATGGACTTTGTTGGTTCGACCAGTCCGGTAGTCACTGGTTACAGTTCTACTGACAGTCTCGACTGGCACGCCGAAGACGTACATCGGGGAAGGAAGACAGATGTTTTCGAGAGCGGGGTGACCAACGGTCACCACCTTCCCTCAGCCGGAAACCTCTCTACAGACGGTGGGAGGGGGTTGGTCAACGGTTGTGGACTTTATTTCGTTTGAAAGAAAAGATGGTGGACTGACAAATAACCGAAAACTCGCCGTTCGTCGATCTGGGTGAAAACACAACGAAAATGGTTCTTCCTTTTTTACATATACCGGAAGAATGATAAACGTCCACTTATTTTTTTTTGCGATAGCTCGAGACCTAAGAAAAAAAAAAAAAAAAACGTTGAAATTTGAAAGGACTAAACAGTAAATGACGATACATGACTTACAACTTTAGTCTTATTTTACTCAAAATTAGTATAAGGTACTTTAAAATGGGACGAAAAGACTCGAGGTCGTGTCATTGAGGTTCTTATCAGCACCCCCGCATCTTTCGTTGTCCACGTCAGACTTGAGTTCCCAGTCATCTATCGTATTCTCCTAATAAGGACTGGACATCGTGATACACTCCCACTAGGTTCCGGGCACTGAGACATCACAGCGATTGGACGTCCGGAGATTGACACCCGTTCCATGAACAGGATTTGGTTAGATAACTTGGTCTTTTTTCGGGTTTTAATCTCTACCTACGTGAGGACTACTTCTAGTATCCTTGGATGTGACCCAAGACGATTATGATCCGATTCATGGATAACTCTTAATTGACAGGACCGACCAACACCACTGAGAAAGACTTCAGATCGCGGACCCAGTCGTGGGACTTAAAAGGGAACAGGTATCTTACCTTATAAGTTATAACAATTCTAAAATAAAGACGTTTAAACTGTACATCTCAACTACATTAGGTTGATTTTAGGTGTTTCCTAAAAAATTTCAACTTTTCTACTAGGATCTTAAATACACCTTTAAGTTTCTTGGTCCTTTTGGAATTTCTTATTTTTATTTCAGTCATCTGAATATTATAGTAAGAAAATCTAATAATATTTTGATGTCACTAGTTGTCACACACATGGGATCCATGTATCTATCTGTTTATCTGTTTACTCTATCTTGTCTTAGTTCTTCTTCTCGACCCTGAAGGGTCCACCAGGTCACCAATTCTGAAACGGGAGGTTACGACCCCCACACCCAAACTAGGGAATAATCCCTCGATTCTAGGGTGCACGGAGGACCGGTTTTTTAATTTTGTATTTTGTGTTCGTTATAATATTGTTTAAGTTATTTCTCAAATTTTTGGAATTTTTATCTTTCTTTTTTTCTCGGTGTACGTGTTAGTAAACTAAAGATTGTCTACGTGACTTCACCCCAAATCAAAGGATCGAAAAACGAACAAACAAAAACAAAGTGTTATTTACCATTCCTCGATAATCTATACCTTTACATTTATTTTAAGACTAAGTAGATTGTGATCCGTTTTTATATTTAATCTCAATATCAAAAGTACACTCTCCATTTTATGACTCCGAAGATCTTCTTTCAAATCCTTTTATAGAAACCCGGGATTTTCATCGGTTTTAAATAACTTGTCCTGTGTGTACATTTGAGTACTTCGTTTGTGTTCTCTTGTTATCTCTAATTAATCACTTTCTCGATTGACGAGTCAACACAGGTGACAAACACTGAGGTACCTGACGTCGGGCGGTCCGAGGAGACAGGTACCCTAAGAGGTCCGTTCTTATAACCTCACCCATCGGTAAGGGTAAAGATCCCCTAGAAGGACTGCGTCCTAACTTGTACCCAGAGGGTGTCACATCCGTCCAAGAAGTTTATATATAAAAGACACAATATATACTAAGAATGATGTATTTATCGTATTGTTACAGATACATCTGTATATTTCCCTAGGGGTCCACCGAGTCTACCATTTCTTAGACAGACGTCACGTCCTCTGAGTGAAAACTAGGACCCAGTCCTTCTAGGGGACCTCTTGTCTTACCGATGGGTCAGATCATAAGAACGGACCTCTTAGCGAACTTGTCTCCTCGAACCACCCGATGTCAGGTACCCCAGTATCTCAGTCTGTACCGACTCACTGGTTCGTTCGTACGTCTGTATATTTCTCAGAAACTCGTACTAACCAGTAGTCCCTTTATATTTAAACGTTATGTTATGGTGAAGTAGAAATAGTTATGTCTACAATATTTGTCAGACAGTTATAACCTTTCCTGACGTCGTTGACCTTGAACATATGTATCGACCTCCTAAAAAATTATGTGAGTAGTAAAACCTTTTGATAAAACGTCCCAAATGGTTCGGGTAGGATTAGGATACTGAACCGTGAAGGTGTGAATCCTTACATGGGTTCCTTTTGCTCACATATTAAGGTGTTTTGTGTAACTCTCTTATAAGGTCCCTGAAGGGACCACTAGGTCACCAATTCTCAAGTGAAAGGTTACGTCCCCTACGTCCAAGCTAGGGACCAGTCCCTCGATTCTAGGGTCTCCGGTGTCTCGTTGTTTCACGGACAAGACGTTGATCTCCTTTTGGGTAAACGACTTTGTTTTCTAGGATGGAAGGTGTCGGTTTGTTTATTCATTTATTCATAATTCTTTTCTTATAAGGTTTTTGTTGAACTAAGTATGTTGGATTTTTGTTGAGAAATTTCTTACTTATTTAATTAAAACTATATAAGTATATATTCTCTTAATAAGACGTCACTTTTCCTTGTGTGCTAACGGTATGGTGGTTGTATCTACTTCAAATTTTACATGACCAGCTTATTAATTGTCCTTCCATTCCCCTAAGGAGAATACGGGGACGGGGTGTTTCATGTCGAAGGGGGTAATTGTTGTAGTGAGTGGTCTCACTGTGGAGACAATGTAAACTACCTGGATATAACTGTGTAATTCTAGTGACCTTCAGGTATCAAATGGAATCCCTAGTGTCAGCCACAACATGTGAGACCCAAACCTGTTTACAAGTTACTTTACGTACGTAATAAAATTATAATGTGTCTTATGAAAGTATTGGGACCTTTGAGAGACACGAGACAGATAAATAAAAAGAGGAGATGACATGCGTTAGAGACCGTTGGTGACTGGAAAATTAATAGAAGTATTAGGACGGTAATTCTTACAGTATATCACCCTTAGTCCATTATACATCGGTAAGATCTATCTGCAGAAGTGAATCATTATACGTAAATTCAAACGAGGCACAGATAAGCACCGAACTATCGATAAAGAAAAAGTCTCGACTCATTATAAGGTACTCGAAGGGACCACCGAGTCACCATTTCTTGGATGGACGGTTATGTCCTCTGTGCCCAAGATAGGGACCGAACCCTTCTAGGGAACCTCTTCCTTTACCGTTGAGTAGGGTCATAAGAACGGACCCTTTAGGATACCTGTCTTCTTCGGACCACCCAATGTTAGGTACCCCAGTGTTTTCTCAGTCTGTACTGAATCACTGATTTGTCGTTGTTATAAGGTATCAGACTTACACGTTGTGAAATAAGTGGGTAAGTGAATAACTTCTTGTAGAACTAATGAAGGTTTACACTCGTTGATACTTATTTCGACGATCATTTAGGTACACATCCACTTATATTCAAAATTTGATTAAAACCATTTAGGGTTCTTCCCGATAACGACCTAGTTTTCACTCCCATACATACCTACAGATGGATCCATTTGTGAGAGGTCCACAAGAGTCCGATGTCGACTCACCCAATCTCATCCAAGTAGCCAAGAAGTCCAGGTGTCGAATACGACCCATTATTCAGGCGAATAATAATGGACCAAGAGACACCCCAATCATAGGAAGACCCAGGGAACTACCTGCTACAACTTAGAATGTTAAGGGTGTGGTCCCCCGCGTTAAGGGTGTGGACCTCGTGGTCTCTTAGTGAATAAAGAAGGTGACGAACTGGATCATAGTGTGAGGGGTCTGAAACTTTCCAGTATAAATTCTAAGTGCGAGGTACATAAAAAGGAAAATAAAAAATAACCTCCCATTAATGTTATAACACAACCAAAGACGGTATGTAGTTGTACTTAGTCGGTATTCATATACATACATGGGAGGGAAAACTTAAAGGGAGGATGGAGGGTCGGGTAGGATGGGGATTTCCAACAGTGTCTCGTGACCTAATCTTGAGGGACGTAGTGTGTCGTTTAAGGGTGACGGATGGATAAAATGTATACCAACTCTCATCGTAACCTTGTTTGTAAAGGTACATAAAATTTTTTAGGGACAGACCTTATACCTCAGGGACCACCGAGTCTCCAATTTCGCAGACGGACCTTACACCCTTACACCTTCTGGGTCCAAGCTAGGGGACCTCTTCCTTTTACCGTTGGGTGAGGTCATGAGAACGGACCTCTTTGGGTTCTTCCCTCCTCGGACCATCCGATGTCAGGTACCCCAGCTTTCTCAACCTGTACTGACTTGCTACATCTGACCGAAAAGAAAACGACTCACTTGAGACTGACCACAGCATTTGGTCTGAGACGTCCATATTAGTAGACAGGAAACAATTTAGTCCACCCCTTCTCAGTACAGATACGACGACTGTGACTCCTTCTCGTTCCTCAGTCACACAACTCCTCCGAGGGACGGGGAAGATGGTCTGGAAGGTCACCGTAAGTTTTGTACCCACGTAGAGACTTTACGAGAGTCGTCTACCTCCGTGGGTCTCGTCGACCCCGTCGGGTCGGAGTGTGTAGACGAGGGGACTCACCGAATACAAACCCACACATTGTGACACCCTCCACATGATATTAGGACATCTGTCATTATTCAACGTCGTAGCAGTCGGAGGTCCGACGACTACCACTCCCACATTAGACAGGGTCTAGGTGACGGTGACTTAGCCCTACCCTGTAGCCACATGTTAGACCAACGTATTATCTAGTCCTCGAATCCTCGAACGGGACCAAAGACAACTATGGTCAAATTCATCAACGATTGCGAGACTGACCAGGCCGTTCACTACCTCTGAGAAAGACAATCTCTACGTCTGTCCCTCCTACCTCTGACCCAGTGGACCTACAGTGTGGACCGTGGACTCTATCCTTTGTATTTTTGTGTAGAGGTACAATAATGATTACTATGTTCTCCTGATAGGACATCCTAGTCCGTCATGACTAGTGTGTCCGTCTCATTTAAGATCTCGGGAGGTAGGAATGGACCCTCCTCGGTCTCGTCGTCCTCTGGCTCCTCGACTCACCCCCGGGAGTACAAGTGAGACACAGGACTGACCCTGACTAAAGACGTGGTCTACACTAGTCTCGTAATTATTCAGAGGTCCCGTCACCCAACTAGAGGTCATTGTACGTTTAGTCGTCTCTCAACGCGTATCGACGTCCCGACCGGTTAGAGGCATTGTGTCGTGTCCACGTTACAGACGGGCTATGGGTTCAGACTGCTCTCGTCGAGTCTAAACGGATACCTGTCACACAAAGAGAGACCTCCAGTTCCGTAACTTAGACAAATCACAAGAAAGTCATGTCACGAGAAAACGATAAAAGTTACAAGTATGTTACGAAAAGAACGATGAAAAAGTAGATTCTAGAGACACAAACTATGGACCACTATAGTAACCCGGGTCTCGTAGAAGAAGAAACTAGACTAAGGGACTACGCAAACTCCACTATTTAACAGTTATGTGTCTCTCTTGGGTCTTATTGATATCTCAAAGGGAAGGTATAAATTGTTACATGACTACCTATGTCTGTACACTCATTAAATGACTATAATATCTTTTTAAGGAGACTTCAATATAATTCCCTCTTTGGATTTCTCGGTTCTAATCAACAAATGTGATCTGTCTCGTCATTTCGAGTTTTAAGTAATCCGTAGTCTACCGTGTGAGACGTTCCGAAAGAAAATCATCACCCCGTTTTAACGGGGATATGATTTACGGTAAAACCAGAAAGGATTATTTCGAATTTTCGTTCTGAAATTATCTCAGGTCGTTAAAGTTGACTGTTCTAATCCATGGTATCTTCTTTTATAATTATTGAAATCGTTACCTTTTATAGGTTTAACTCGTGGTACCCTTTTTCTATAACTTCTTTATGTTATTTTACTCGACTCGTACTTTACTCGATACTGTTGAACTTCAGTAGATAACACATATATTAACTTCAGGACTTCTCCTTCTCTATCACTCTCCTTCGTGTTTTTTATAAACTTACGTAGTGATCTCAAAAGGTCTAAAATTCTTTAATAAGTTTTTTTTTTTTTTCTTTCTTTCTTTCTTTCTTTCTTTAATAAGGGTCCCGAAAGTTTTAATTTTTCGGTTTCAGTCGAGTTTTGGTACTTAAGTCACCGATTTATCTCTTCGGGTTCTTTTTAGTGTGTGGAAAAGGTATTGAGGGTCACACCAGGACGGACATCAACGTTTCTTCAAAGATTGTACACCTATCAGTCCCCTTATAGTCCTTTAATAGAAGTTTTACTTTTGTGGTCGGAGTGTTGACTTCTCATCTCAATTATAACCAATCAGGAGAACCCTAATACTTCCGTTGTATATGTAAAACCTCAGTTAACAAGACCAAGTAAAGACTTATTAAACATTCGAACGGCCAAGACTCATTAGGGGTCTTGTCTTCTCAGACGTGATTCATGTTGGACATCATCGAGAATACTGGGTCACTTGGTTACTACGATTTCACGAAACCCATCTATCCCTGTCACCTACTTACAATGTCTTTCGAGGTCGTCCTCTCGGTACCAAGTCTGGAGATCTCATAACCCTATTACGGTATTAGGGAAGACTTTTATTCTGAGTCGAAAAACTCTATACCCAAGACTAAAGTATAATTAGGGATTATCTATGATGTCCAATAGATATCACCGAGTCTACCATTTCTTAAACCGATGTTACGTCTTCTGGACCCAAACTAGGGACCCAGCCCTTCTAGGGAACCTCCTCACGCACCGTTGGGTGAGGTCATAAGAACGGACCTCTTAGGGGTACCTGTCTCCTCGGACCGCCCGATGTCAAGTACCCCAGCGTATCTCAGTCTGTACTGACTTCGTACGTGCGTGATAGTTGTTTTGACTGTTAAATTCAACCACGATCTCCTTTATTATGTCCTTAAGTGTATAACTGTCTCATACCTACGTACAATGACTGAGTTGTTTCGTCGTCGTCCAGGTCGGGTACAGAGTTCTCTTCTTTACTATAGGACGAAGGGAGTCTCTGGTGTCCCCCCGGGAACCAAAGAAAGGACACACAACATTCAACCCCGTAGAGTGTCAGAGTCTAGTCCAGTAGACACGACAAAAGTCGAGAAATCCTGTTCACACATCGAGACCCCAAAGGCTCCTGTTCTGACTCTCCTCACTCCAAACACTTCTGGAGGACCCTTCAGTCCGTAGAGGAAGTCAGAAGAGCGTAGAAGAACCTCGTACGATCTGTTGTACAGACCAAATCAGACCAAAGGAAGAAAGAAAGAGACCTAGATTGACAGGTGACCGTTGAAAGGATTCCTCCTAGGACAGTCAATGGCATTCTCCATTTGACTTGTGTCGTCCCTCTACTCGACCATCCGTCCAGCGATCCCTATTCTGTGTCAGAACACCAGTGGGACAAAACCGAAATCTTGATGTACACGGGTACCCTTTACTCTGAACTCGTTTATTCGAGTGACGAGACGTCCTTTTACCCTGCTCGACACACCTTCTGTCCTCGTTTTCTACGTCCGACCCAAACGTGTCCACATGTACCGGACCACTTTTGAGGAGTAAGTAACTAGTAAGGAGAGAATGCTCAAATTGACAAAATCTAAGGTGCACATTCACTATAGTATACCATAAACAGAAAGAGGCAAACTGAATAGAGTAACTCGTATTACACGAGGTCCAGGTAAGTATAGCGGGTATACCATCCAAAAGAAGGAAAGTGTGGTGACCTATTATAAGATGATATATACTTTACCTTGTATATATTACCTTATATATATATATATTACCTTATATATATATATATGTATGTGTGTTACCTTATATATATATTATATGTTACCTTATATATATATAATATGTGTTACTTTAATATAAGATGGGTGTGGAGAAAGGGGAAACCATTGGTAATTAATCAAAAGACAGACACTCAGACAAAGAAGCATTTTATTCAAACAAACATGGTAAAACCCCCCGAAGGGACCACCGATTCGTCATTTTCTTAGATGGATGTTACGTCCTCTACACCCAAGTTAGGGACCCAACCCTTCCAGGGCACCTCCTCCCGTACCCTTAGAAGGGTCGAGTGCCCAAAAGAGGTGGTGAGTCGTGTTCCGTCGAGGAGAGGTCCACAGGGGTAGAGTAGACTCGGGTAAGTTCAGAATCCCCGAATACAACTTTTACCCTGTCATCGTGAGTCATAGAGTCGTCAGGATTCGTGTCCGAAGACAGAACACAAAGACGTCGTAAACAGACGGTAGATTACCGTCAAAACACCGTCAATATTTTAAAAGTTACACCTTAGAGTTTCGTAGAACTGACACTCTAAAAATGACAATAATTATGAAGACTTTGACTATCAAAGAAGGTAGTGATCAGACATATGCGGAATCTTTTGTGTGTTTTAAAGATAGGAGTTATTAGGTCAGTAGATTTGTCCTTAAGTCCTTTCTATAACCAGTATTTTCTCAATCTCGATCCAAGAACTCGGTGTACTTTACAGTTTCTGTAGAGAACCAAAACCCTTTCTCGTCCACCCTGCCCTCCCAGGGACGTCCATGTTACCGTTCCCGGCTCACCCATCCTCGTCCGAGGATCAGATCTTGACAGTTGGGTCGGAGTAGGAGAGAAGGGTCTTTCGAGATGTTTCGTGAGAACTCTTGGTATCATCGACATGGTCGGTTCCTTCGTAGTCCTGGTTCTCACACACTCCAAACACGAGACTCGGTATTGTGGTGACTCACTGGTCCCCACTAGAAAACCTGGTAATGACTTATTAAGTTAAAAGACACTACTACTTTCACGGTCGTAAACACAACGAGTTATACCGTTGGTAACCCCTAAGGGTCCACCGAGATCACCATTTCTTATGTGGACGGTTGTATCCTCTGTTTTGTCTCCTCCCAAACTAGGGACCCAGTCCTCCTAGGGGACCTCCTCCCGTACCGTTGGGTGTAATCGGTGTCCACTGGTGACTCGTGGATCTTACGTCCACCACGTCGACTCTTCGATACAAAACTTAAAATTCATTAAGATGAAATTCAACAACCGTAGTGCCTGATCTACCTGCACTCAGACTCACTTGAGGCCCTCTACCACTACCTGTCCCTCCGGACCGCACGACGCTTAGTACCCCAACGTTTCTCAGTCTGTGCTGACTCGCTGACTTGACTTGACTTGACTTAAATTCAACACTTCGATGTACACCAAGTATAAATGATACTATCACCCATGTCAAAATTTGAAATCATTAGCCGTTATAGTTACACGACGACTGTGAATTCGTGTTTACTTGTACTTAACAAGTACCATTATTTTTTACGGATCTCTTCCTATAACCAGGACTGTTAGTTCTTATTTCTCTCTCTTTCTATTTCTAAAAGGTTGACGTCTAACTGAAAACATACATCTACTTCTTCCTCTATTATTTTTAGAGACTATTCACCGTTTCTCATATCATACAGGAGAATCGTACTCCTCACTACGGGACATAAAGTATACTGTTTACTGTACACTTTGTTTTTACGGGTAAATTGAGAAGGTGGTTATACACTAGAGAGTTCTTTGGAAGAGTGAACAAGTAGCTGGTCTATGTACAATAGCAACCACTTACCCAAGATTTATCCATTGAACCCCTAAGAGCTATTGTTGAAGGTACCTGATCCTCACGATACGAAATAGGTCCCGAACATTGTCTCCTGAGTCTAAGGAAGGAAATAAGGTCGATTTGTAAGAGAGACCCTCTTAGATGAAAAGGATTCGTGGCCGAAGTATAGATAATAGGACGACAACTACCTGGTCAAAGGTTTGTGCATTTCAAATGATAGATCACGGAAGACGTAAGAGTCAGTTTTTACGAGGTGACCGTTTTACTTGGAATTACGATCAGACTGAACTGTTCTCAGGTCCGAAGTCCCAGGCGAGGTGTCACCCGAGTCGACCAAAGAGGAAACGTGGGTACCATTGGTTGTGACCTTAGGTACCCGAAGTGACGGTGAAGTCATGACACGGTACAGGACTAATAAAGTACGAGCCGAGGTGAATTAAGGGAAAACCGGACTTACTCATTGAAATCGGAGACGTCTCCTTTAGTGTTTTAAAATGGTTGAATCTTGCTCGTCAAATGTTTTCGTCCATCTCTCCTATTTTCTCTTGCTAGAAGTTTTAAAAAAGTGGGTTACACTTTTTAATGGCACCCATTTCTGGTAGGGGTTTATCCTTTTCCTCAAGCAGTTCCGACATATAACAGTGGGACGAATAAATTGAAGATACGTCTCATGTAGTACTCTTTGTGACCCGACCTTCTTCGTGTTCGACCTTAGATCTAACGGCCCTCTTTATTGTTATTGGAGTCTATACGTCTAGTGTGGTGGGAATACCGTCTTTCACTTCTTCTTGATTTTTCGGAGAACTACTTTCTCCTCTCACTTGTTCAACCGAATTTCGAGTTGTAAGTCTTTTGCTTCTAGTACCGTAGACCAGGGTAGTGAAGTACCGTTTGTCTACCCTTTGTCACCTTTGTCACAGTCTGAAATAAAAACCCCCCCCCAGGTTTTAGTGACGTCTACCACTGACGTCGGTACTTTCATTTTCTGCGAATGAGGAACTTTCTTTTCAATACTGGTTGGATCTATCGTATAACTTTTCGTCTCTGTAATGAAACGGTTGTTTCCAGGCAGATCAGTTCCGATACCAAAAAGGTCACCAGTACATACCTACACTCTCAACCTGACACTTCTTTTGACTCGTGACTTCTTAACTACGAAAACTTGACACCACAATCTCTTCTGAGAACTCTCAGAGAACCTGACGTTCCTCTAGGTTGGACAGGTAAGACTTACTCTAATCGGGACCCACAAGAAACCTTCCTTACTACGATTTCGACTTTGAGGTCATGAAACCGGTGGAGTACGTTTCTCAACTGAGTAACCTTTTCTGAGACTCCGACCCTTCCTAACCCCCGTCCTCCTTTTCCCCTACTGTCTCCTACTCTACCGACCTACCGTAGCGGTTGAGCTACCTACACTCAAACTTACTTGAGGTCCTCAACCACTACCTGTCCCTCCGGACCGCACGACGTTAAGTACCCCCGCGTTTCTCAGCCTGTGCTGACTCGCTGACTTGACTTGACTTGACTTGACTTCTGGTAAGGATTCTTTTTCTTTACGTTTTTTCGTTTTACCGACAGATCCCTCCGTAATGTTTATCGACACTCTTCTCTTCGGTTTTCGTTTCCTCTTTTCCTTTCTATATGGGTAAACTTACGTCTCAAGGTTTCTTATCGTTCCTCTCTATTCTTTCGGAAGGAGTCACTAGTTACGTTTCTTTATCTCCTTTTGTTATCTTACCCTTTCTGATCTCTAGAGAAGTACTTTTAATCTCTATGGTTCCCTTGTAAAGTACGTTTCTACCCGAGCTATTTCCTGTCTTTACCATACCTGGATTGTCTTCGTCTTCTATAATTCTTCTCCACCGTTCTTATGTGTTTTCTTGACATGTTTTTTCTCGAAGTACTGGGTCTATTAGTACTACCACACTAGTGAGTGGATCTCGGTCTGTAGGACCTTACACTTCAGTTCACCTGGAATCTTTCGTAGTGAACTTGTTTCGATCACCTCCACTACCTTAAGGTCAACTCGACAAAGTTTAGGACTTTCTACTACGACACTTTCACGACGTGAGTTATACGGTTGTTTAAACCTTTGGAGTCGTCACCGGTGTCCTGACCTTCTCCAGTCAAAAGTAAGGTTAGGGTTTCTTTCCGTTACGGTATCTTACGAGGTTGATGACGTTTTAACGTGAGTAGAGTGTGCGATCGTTTCGTTACGAGTTTTAAGAGGTTCGGTCCGAAGTTGTCCTATACTTGGTATTTGAAGGACTACAAGTTCGTCCAAAATCTTTTCCGTCTCCTTGGTCTCTAGTTTAATGGTTGTAGGGGACCTAATAGTTTTTTCGTTCTCTCAAGGTCTTTTTGTAGATAAAGACTAATAACTGATGCGGTTTCGGGAACACATCTAGTGTTATTTGACACCTTTTAAGACTCTCTCTACCCTTATGGTCTGGTGGACTGGACGGAGAACTCTTTAGACGTACGTTCAGTCCTTCGTTGTCAATCTTGACCTGTACCTTGTTGTCTGACCAAGGATTATCCTTTTCCTCATGCAGTTCCGACATATAACAGTGGGACGAATAAATTGAAGATACGTCTCATGTAGTACTCTTTGCGACCCGACCTACTTCGTGTTCGACCTCAGATCTAACGGCCCTCTTTATAGTTGTTGGAGTCTATACGTCTACTGAGGTGGGAATACCGTCTTTCACTTCTTCTTGATTTCTCGGAGAACTACTTTCACTTTCTCCTCTCACTTTTTCAACCGAATTTCGAGTTGTAAGTCTTTTGATTCTAGTACCGTAGGTCAGGGTAGCGAAGAACCATTTATCTACCCTTTGTCACCTTTGTCACAGTCTGAAATAAAACCCCCCGAGGTTTTAGTGACGTCTACCACTACCATCGGTAATTTAATTTTCTACGAATGAGGAACCTTCTTTTCGATACTGGTTTCATCTGTCGTATAATTTTTCGTCTCTGTAATGAAACGGTTGTTTCCAGGAAGATCTTTTCCGATACCAAAAAGGTCATTAATACATACCTACACTCTCAACCTGATATTTGTTTCGACTCGTGACTTCTTAACTACGAAAACTTGACACCACAACAACTTCTGAGAACGCTCAGGGAACCTGACGTTCCTCTAGGTTGGTCAGGAAGGATTTCCTCTAGTCAGGACCCACAAGTGACCTTCCTGACTACGACTTCGACTTTGAGGTCATGAGACCGGTGGACTACACTTCTCGACTGAGTAACCCTTTCTAGGACTACCACCCTTTCTAACTTCCGTCTTTTCTTCCCCTGGGTCTCCTACTCTACCAAGTTACCGTAGTGGCTGAGTTACCTGTACTCAAACTCATTTAAGGCCCTCAACCACTACCTGTCCCTTCGGACCTCACGACGTCAGGTACCCCAGCGTTTCTCATCCTGTGTTGACTCGCTGGCTTGACTTGACTTGACTCTCTTCTATTTTCCTACATTCTGTCTCGGATGACCCAAAGTCGAACCGACCCCAACTGAGTCTGTGTACCACATCAATACGACAACGGGGTCATCGAGGACGTCACTAGTCTTCTTCACGTACCAGGACGGACCAAGAAGACAGGTGAGTCTGACTCGTTCAAAAACGAGTCACACTCGTCATAATATCGAGACGACTGTCATTCTGCAACGTCGTAGAAGTGAAGATCTGATCACTGTCACTCCCACTTTAGACAGGGTCTAGACGAAGACGACTGGACTCTACCCTAGGTACTCTACCTGACCCTCCGTATGAAATATTCCTTGAACCCTCGGACTAAACCAAAGACGACGATGGTCACGTTCGACGACAGTCACAGGACCGACCGGGTCGTCCACTACCGCCGAAGGAGGGGACTTCAAAATATGTCCTCCCGACCTCTGACCCAGTCTTATTAGAGGGGTGACCTCCGGCTTTGGTGCGTACTTTGTAGTCATCTAGTATTGATATACGAATATCTTAAGTGGTAGTTAGATCAATCTATTCCTTTCTAATAAGAAATATGTAAAGTTTATAAAGTCTTAATAAGTATTCGGTTTAAGTACACGATTTCTAAAGGGGTACTTCTTTCACTTAGTCGGTAACCGCAGTATGGGGATGAGAAGAAAACAGGTCCATAAGAGTGGACCTTTGGTCTCCTAGGTTTCGGGGTCTTCGACACTACCTTTGTGGTACAACGACGAAGACGGAACAGACACAACGAGTACGGAGTAGAGTTCCACTTCGGGAAGAATGTTCCAAGATTCTCCGTCCAGAGAAGTGTACAATCTCCTTCTTTTACACGTTTTACCTATAAAGTATAACCAAATTTATCAGTACATACAACACCGAGTCCACCATTTCTTGGATGGATGTTACACCCTCTGGACGCAAGCTAGGGAGCCAACCCTTCTAGGGGACCTCTTTCGTTTCCGATGGGTGAGGACATAAGACCGGACCTCTTAGGGTACCTGATAAGTCAGGTACCCCAGTGTTTCTCGACCTGCACTGACTCACTGACAGTGAAAGTGAAAAGTACTAACAGTTCTCTCGTCCACGGGAACACCGAAGTGACTCACATAATACAGAGGAAGACGACGACTAAATCTCAACTCTGTACAACTCCTAAAAAAAGGTTGTGGAAGTGACTACATGTTGTTTGATGTGGACCCGAAGGGGTCACCAAGGTTACCATTTCTTGGACGGAGGGTTGTGTCCTTTGAGACCTCTATGTCCAAGCTAGGGACCCAACCCCTCTAGGAGACGTCCTCCCGTTCCGTTGGGTTACATTTATAAGGATCATAAAGATCATAAGAACGGACCTCTTAGGGGTACCTGTCTTCTCAGACCGTCCCATGTCAGGTATCCCAGTGTTTCTCAACCTATGCTTACTTCGGTGAATCGTACTTAACGTACATAAACCACACGAGTTAAATTACCCAAACCTGTATACACGTATGCGGGTACTTCATAGTAGTTCTAGTTTCATAACCTATGTAACAACAGAGAATTTTATAGATAGTGTAAGGTAATACATAAAGTAATAACAACAACAGTAGTCCTAAAATTAAATTAGTTAAATAAAAAATACATTATTACTTCGGGATGAAAGACTTGTTTACAAATTCAAGTGTTATACCACGACTCCTGAAATCCATGAGACAACATGGCGTCCAACGACCTTGAAGGAGTAGAGGTCTCGACTTTGAAATGAGAGTAATAAAATTTTTCAAAACAGGTACGAACCAGGTACGTCTTAACTCGTTCTCTTATTTTTGTGTGTTTGACTACATCAGGAGACCTCATCAAATACTAATACTTCTTATTTTTCGTCGAGTGTAAGAGTCAGAACCAGGGTCTGTGACAATTAAGAGAACGAGAGTCAGTGTCACCTCCGACTTCTTTGAACCCAACAGACCTGTAAAGTACCACGTAGTATATTTTGCTATGACCCACCTCCTGTGCATAAGTTATCTAAAAGACCCGTTCTTTAACGTTCCTGAAGACCACTGACCATTTTTATATACACGAGGTCTTCTACACCACATTTAGGATGGTTTTAAGTACCCAACGGTTCGTCACTAACACCGTCCCCAGGTCTACGGACTCCGTACGACGGTGTAGGATAGGTTCTATTTCTTGTTCATTGACTGTGAACAGGAGGATAGTGACTCCTACTGTGTATCACAAAACTCTCAGACACCTTACAACTGTGTTGTATAATTTGGGACCCAGGTGTCTTGGTCGGCAACAACAACAAGTCAACGATTCAGTACAGGTTGAGAACCTCTGCGGTGTCTAACGTCGTATGGTCCGAAGGGACAGGAAGGGGTAGAGGACCTCAATCGAGTCTGACTACAAGTAACTCAGTCACTACGGTAGGTTGGTAAAGTAGGACACAGTAGGGGATGAGGAGGTACTATGTCTCCTCTAACCTTAACACCGGTACTACTGTATTTCGGTTTACAGTTCTTTCAACTACTCTCTATTCTGAAACTGTATAAAATCAAACGTAGTCAAGCCAAGTCAAGTCAACGAGTCAACACAGGCTGAGAAACGTTGGGGTATTCAACGTCGTGTGGTGACAAGTTTTCGTAGTTAAGAAGCCACGAGTCGGAAGAAGTGTCAGGTTGAGAGTGTAGGTATGTACTGGTGATCTTTTTGATATCGGAACTGATCTGCGTGGAAACGACCGTTTCATTACAGGGACGAAAACTTATACGATAGATCCAACCAGTATTGAAAGGAAGGTTCCTCATTCACAGAAAATTAAAGTACCGACGTTAGTGGTAGACGTCACTAAAACCTCGGGGGGTTTATTTCAGACTGTGACAAAGGCGACAAAGGGGTAGATAAACGGTACTTCACTACCCTGGTCTACGGTACTAGAAGCAAAAGACTTACAACCCGAAATTCGGTCGAAAAAGTGAGAGGAGAAGGTGAAAGTAGTTCTCCGAAAAATCAAGGAGAAGTAAAAGACGGTATTCCCACCACAATAGACGTATAGACTACGGTAACTATGAAGAGGGCCGTTAGAACTAAGGTCGAACACGAAGAAGGTCGGGTCCTAAAGAGTACTACATGAGACATGTCTTCAATTTATTCGTCCTACTGTTATATGTCGGAACTGTATGAGGAAAAGGATAAACCTTGGTCAGACAACAAGGTACAGGTCAAGATTGACAACGAAGGACTGGACGTATGTCTAAGAGTTCTCCGTCCAGTCCACCAGACCATAAGGGTAGAGAAAGTCTTAAAAGATGTCAAAGAACACTAGGTGTGTCAGTTTCCGAAACCGTATCAGTTGTTTCGTCTTTATCTATAAAAAGACCTTGAGAGAACGAAAAAGGTACTAGGTCGTTTACAACCGTTAAACTAGAGACCAAGGAGACGGAAAAGATTTTGGACGAACTTGTAGTCTTTCAAGTGCCAAGTGCATAACGACTTCGGACCGAACCTCTTAAAACTCGTAATGAAATGATCGCACACCTACTCACGTTAACACGTCATCAAACTCGTAAGAAACCGTAACGGAAAGAAACCCTGACCTTACTTTTGACTGGAAAAGGTCAGGACACCGGTGACGACTCCAAAGGTTTAAACAACCGTATAACTCACGTCGTGAAAGTGTCGTAGTAGAAAGTCCTAAACTTTGTCGAGTTGACCTTAAGGTAGTGGAGGTGATCGAAACAAACATCACTACGAAAGATTCCAGGTGAACTGAAGTGTAAGGTCCTACAGACCGAGATCCACTCACTAGTGTGGTAACACTAGCAGACCCAGCACTTCTAGAAAAAACATGACAAGACACATAAGAACGATGGAGAAGAATTATAGAAGACGAAGACAATCCAGGTATGGTAAAGACAGGAAATAACTCGGGTAGAAACGTACTTTACAAGGGAACCATAGAGATTAAAAGTACTTCTTTAGAGATCAGAAAGGGTAAGATAACAAAAGGAGATAAAGAAACGTAACTAGCGACTCCTTCCGAAAGAATAGAGAAGAACGAGAAGAAACCTTGAGACGTAAGTCTGCGAATATAGAAAGGAAAAGAGGAAACGAAAAATGGAGAGAAGAAAAGTGTCGATAAACATTCCGGAGTGGTCTGTCGGTAAAACGAAAAAACGTAAAGAAAAGGTACCCCTACCAGAACTAGGGACAGAGGACACGTTACAGTGTTTGGAGTAAGGTATCAAGAAGTCCGTGACATAGTCTAGATCCGGGAATTTAGATAAAGAGTGAAGGTGACATATTGGTATTCCCTAAACTAAATTCAGTATGGACTTACCAGATCACAAAAGGGATGAAAGAAGGTAAACTCAGACTTAAACCGTTATTCCTCAAGTACTAGACTCGGTGTCAGTCGAGGGCCAGAACAAAAACGATTGACATACCTCGAAGAGGTAGAAACCGACGTTTCTTATATTAGTTAGACTAAAACCACAACTGGTGGACCACTACAACTACACATCAAACGCATTTACACTTGATAAGGGTATGTAAAACTTTGTGTGAGAAAAGTTTGATATACGGTGATTAAACTACACCAATATTGTAGACACAAATATAATTAAATTAAAAATTAAAACGTAACTAATCTTTATTTTCATATATAAAAAAGTTATATACCAAAGGTGATGACCCACATATGGAACTCCTTTCGTCTTAACTTTTTCTATGTACATGGGGTTATAAGTAACGTCGTCATAAATGTTATCAATCCTGTCACTTCACCTCTTCCGTTACCGTGGGGTGAGGTCCCGAGAACGGACCTTCTAGGGTACCCGTCTCCTCGGACCATCCGAAGTCAGGTACCCCAACGATTCTCAGCCTGTACTGACTCGTGGAAGTGAAAGTAGAAAGTGAAAGTACGTAACCTCTTCCTTTACCGTTGGGTGAGGTCACAAGAACGGACCTCTTAGGGTCCCTGTCCCCTCGGACGACCCGACGGTAGATACCCCAGCGTGTCGCAGCCTGTGCTGACTTCGCCGAATCGTCCTGTCATTTCGTTGGATCTACAGGTAACTGTCCACTTACCTATTCCTTCAACCCCATGTATGTGTGTTACTTTATCATAAGACGATATTTTTCTCTACGTAAACTCAGTCAAGATTACTCCACCTACTTGGATCTCGGATAATATGTCTCACTTCATTTAGTGTTTTACTGTTTGTAGTATATAATTGAGTATACCCTGGAGCTTTCTAATCTGACTACTAGGATGAACGTTTTGTCGTTTCCTCTTTGTCTGTAAAACCTGTGTCTCCCCTTCCTTTCGTACCCTACTCTACTTTCTTATCGTAACTCTGTATTCGTAATGGTAAACGTTTTATCTGTCCGTCACCCTCAAACTACATACCACGTCCCATGGATTTCGACCACGAGACACTATTGGATCTGTCCACCCTACGTCTCCCTCCACCCCCCACCTAAAGTTCTCCCTCCCCTGTATACATATGAATTTTAGATAAGTGTGTCTACATACCGTTTTGGTAGTATTACAACATTTCATTAATAGGAGATTAAAAAAAATTTTTTGGGAGAATTTACCGGAGTAACCCGTCTTTTTTTTTTTGTTTTTTGTTTTGTTTGGAGAAGTCGACTTACTTGTATGGGATTTTGCATTAAAAATTCGTCGACATGTCTCGTGGACAATAGAATAATTTTTCATCTAGCGAAAAAATTTTAACTATTTCATTTAAATTCTACCACAACGACAAATCAGAGAATCAACACAGGCTGAGACACACTAGGGTACCTCTTCGGGTGGTCCGAGGAGTCAGGTACCTTAAGAAGTCCGTTCTTATGACCTCACCCAACGGTAAAGGAAGAAGTCCCCTAGAAGACCTGTGTTCCTAGCTTGGACACAGAAGACATAACCGTCCACCTAAGAAATGACGACTCAGTGGTCGCTCGGACGACATAAAGTGTACAACACTATTCGTCAAAGAGTTACTAAGACTACTACGACAAACTAAGGTTTGTTTGAGACTCATCGTTGCACAAAATACATATTCGTTTTCTTAAGATATAGGTGTAAAACCACTGACCCCAAAAAAAACCATTTCTTTCAAAAAAGTTCACAAAATCAGATTACGACGATATATAAAGTACGTGAAAGGAGTAAAAAGACAAATGATTAATTACTAGTAATTTCCAATTACTAAGAAGAAACAATATTCGGGTCTGAACGACAGTGATAAGTCTTCGTGTAAGTTTATATACGACCCTGGTCGGATTTACCTTTCCAAGACTCTGTACCCTATATTACTGGTGTGACTACTTGGACGACAGTTTAAAGATGATAGTAGAAGTGTATAACTTCGTGTAAAAATTTTGGTGAAAAAGAAGATACCAAAAGACATCTCAACAAATTACTACCCGTGAGGTTACTCTGACCTTCCAGTCTTTTCCTTTTAAGTTATATATAGTCGTGGACGTCCGTCTATGTACCTGTGTCCGTTCTCGACTCTTAGTGGACTCCCTGATGTCTGTCGAACGCTGTAGACGTGAGGGTAGGGACCCACAGTATCCGGGGAATTAAACCGGTGTCGGATGTAAAGGTCACTGCTTATACAAGACCGAAGACACCTTCGTGGTCCCTTAGTGAATAAGATAGTAACGAAGTGGATCATAGTGTGAGGGGTCTCAATTTTTTCCAATATCAAGTCTGCGTGTAAGACTCATAAAAGTTTTTTGGGACGAACCTTCTATGTCTGACCGAAAAGAAACGACTTTCCTGGGACTTACCACGACACTCGGTCTAAGGAGTACACATTAGTAGACAGGAAATAATTTAGTACGTAACAACATAGACACGACGACCGTGACTCCTCCCCGTTTCTCTCAATCCCTCGACCAGAACGGGGAACGTAGTCTGGAAGATCAGTGTAAGTTTCTCGCCCACGTAGAGACTTTACGAGAGTCGTCTACCTCCGTGGGTCTCGTCGACCCCGTCAGGTCGGAGTGTGTACACGCAAAGACTCACCTAAAACAAGTCCACACATTGTCTTCCCCTCCACACGATAGTATGACATCTGTCATTATTCAACGTTGTAGAAGTCGGAGGTCCGACGACTACCGTTGTCACTTCAGACAGGGTCTAGTTGACGGTGGTTTGGACCTACTCTGGGGCCAAACGTTTAAGCTACGATGTATCCACTCGTTGAATCCTCGAACGGGACCAAAGACGACTATGGTTCGATTGGTAAACGATTGTGAGACTGACCGGACCGTTCACTACCTTTGAGACAGAGGATCTCTACGTCTGTCCTGCCTACCTCTGATCCAGTGGGCCTACAGTGTGGACCATGGACTCTAACCTTTGTATTTTTCCTTATAAGTACAATAACAATTAAAATATTTTTATGATAGGACATCTTGGTCTTATGTGTCCGTCTCATTGAAGATTTCGAGAGGTAGGAATGGACTCTCGGTCTCATCGTCTTCCGACTCTTCGACCCACCCCCTGGAGTACAAGTGAGACTCAGGACTGACCCTGACTGAGGACGTGTTCTACACTAGTCTCGTAACTATTCAAAGGTCCCGTTTTCCAAATAGAGGTCATTGGACGTTTAGTCGTCTCTCAACCCGTCTTAACCCGTATCGACGTCCCGACCGGTTAGAAGTATTGTGTTGTACCCATCACAGACGGTCTACGGGTTTAGACTAGTCGAGTCGAGTTTAAACGGATGTCTGTCATACAAAGAGGGAGCTCCGGGGTCTTGACCTAATGAGAACAGAACGACTGTTTCCAGTGATATTAGTTTCGATACGAAAAAGATCATCCGTATACACCTACACTCTCAAGCTGGTATTTCAGACTCACGTCTTCTTAACCAGGTCATGAAACCGGTGGACTACACTTCTCGACTGAGTAACCTTTCCTAGGATCACGACCCTTTCAAACTTCCGCCCTCCTCTTCCTCCACTGTCTTCTACTCTACCAACCCACCGTAGTGGCTGAACTACCAGTACTCATACTCGTTTAAGGTCTTCTACCACTTCCTGTTCCCCTCGGACCGCACGACGTTAGGTACTTCGACGTTTCTTAGCCTGTGTTGACTCACTGACTTGTTGACAGGAAATCGTCTTACAAAAAACAAGAAAAGTTACAAGTATTGTACGAAAAGAAAGGTGGAAAGATCCTTACCAAGATACCACCTATTATACAAAGTTATTTAACGTTCTTTAAACTGTTTTAGAGATATAACCCAGGGACCCCTATAGTGACTCCGACCCTACAGAAGGATAAATTGGACTAAGGGACTACGGGAACTTCACTACTTGTGTCTCTGTCTTAATTCGTAATGACGTTTCAAAAGGGAGGTATAAATTGTTACACGGTTACCTATATCTGTACGGGGTTTAGATGACTACGACATCTTTATAAAGAGACCCAAATGATCTTATGGTATGGACATCTTGAGTGTGTCTCGGTCCTAAGTCAAAGACATGGTTGGTCTCTTCTTTTAGAGTGGTAAGGGTACCTTAGTCCAACGTATAAGGTTTTCCAAAACAAAGTCACCATCCCGTTTTAATAGAAATATTTCTACGGTAAGTACAGAAAGGATTGTTTCACATTTTCGTTTTAGGTTATCTGAGTTTGTCATAGTCGACTATTCTAATCGATAGTGAATTCACTTCTAATCACTGACAGTATTACCTTTCATAGGTGTTAACTCATTTTACTCTTTTTGTAAAACCTCTTTATGTTATTTTACTTGTTTCGTAACGATTCGATGTTCTGTTCAAGTTCGTCACAGATCCCACATATCGACTTCAGGACTTTCCTTTTCAATCCTTATCGTCATCGTTTTGAAAACTTTTTTCATAATACAGATACTAAAAGGTCCAAAATGTTTTAGTAAAGGTCCTGAAGTTATCAATTTTTAGTTCTAGTCCAGTTTTGGTACTTAAGTCACCGACTTAAATCTCTTCGGACTCTTTTTAGTGTGTGGAATGGGTGTCGAGGAAGACACAGGATCGACATCAACGTTTATACAAAGATCGTAAACTTACTGGTCCTCTTATAGTTCTTTACTTCACTTTTATTAAACTTTACTTCAACATAAAACTTTTATGTTGGGATTATTGATTTTTTATCTCAGTTGTGTTGAATCAAAAGAAACCTAAGACGTTCGATGTATACGTAACACCTCAGTCAACAACACTGAGTAAAGAGTTATTGGACGTAAAAACAGTCAAGACTCACTAGGGTCTTCTGTTCTTCTGAGACGTAATTCATGTTGGACGTCATCTTGAATACTGGATGACCTGGTTACTACGATCTCACGGACCCCATCTGTCCCTGTCACCTACCTATAATGTCTTTCGAGGTCGTCCTATTGGTGTCAAGTCTGGAGATCTCACAGTACAAGTAATCTGAACTACCCGTTCTTCAACGACCTTACTCTTACTGACCATTCTATATACACACGGTTTCCTACCCTACATTTAGGATGTTTTTAAGTACCCGATTTTTGTTATGGGTCAACACCTACACTGACCACTATCTTCGTTCTAGACTACAACAGTTCTCGTTATAACGTATCCTTGGACCTTACAGTCCAGGCACTTAGTTTCGTTTAACCTTCACCAGTTTGTTCTCTACCGTTCCCACTTGCAACTGTAAGATCCTTAGTCGCTTGATTTTACCTGACCTTACCCACTTAAATTGAGTCTACTGGTAATATAGATGATGACGCCTGTCCTTAGGGAGTCTTCTTTACCTTATCGGTAGTACCAGTTGTTTTCTCAGACTTTACGTCATGAACCTACGTTAGCGTTTTTACTGTCTTACTAGAGACAAGCAGAGGTTCCGTTTGGTAAGTCATAGTGTCAATAGGTTCAGATACGGGGTTGGTCATTGCGACTTCTTCGACTTCAACTTGCCAAAATACTTCTGGATGTTCTGGAAAATCTTGATTGTGGGTTTTTTCTACAGGAAAAGTAGTATCCCCTGACCTTACGTTTTCATCTTTCAGTTCTTTGTGGACCTCATTGTCCGTTTAAACAGGAACCTTACGCCTCACTTCGTCCCGTTTCTGATTATCTCAAAACGGTTCTTTTACGTGGCCAGTATCGTTTGTGGGAGAAGGGTGTTGTGTTCTCTTCTGAGATGTGTACCTGTAGTGGTCTACCAGTTGTGGTTTTAGTCTAACTAATATAAAAAACGTCGGTTTCTACCTCTTCGAGATATGTCAGTTGTTTTTGTTCTGGTCCTCGACTGACACCGAGTCTAGTACTTGAGGAATAAGGGTTTAAGTCTGAGTTTACCTTCTTTCATCCCTTTTGGTGATCTGGTAAGTCCATACTGGATTTAGTTTAGGGAGTACTATTATGTCACCTTCACTCTTTATCTAAATTCCCGATCTAGACTATCTATCTCACGGACTACTTGATACCTTACTCCAAGCACTGTGACATGTCCTCTGTCCCTAGTTCTGGTAGGGGTACCTTTTCTTTACGTTTTTTCGTTTTACCGACAGACCACTCCAGAATGTTTATCGACACTTTTCTTCTCTCCATTTTTCGTTTCCTCTTTTCCTTTCTATATTCGCAGACTTACGTCTCAAGGTTTCTTATCGTTCTTCTCTATTCTTTCGGAAGAAGTCGCTAGTTACGTTTCTTTATCTCCTTTTCTTGTCTTACCCTTTCTGATCTCTAGAGAAATTCTTTTAATCTCTATGGTTCCTTGTAAAGTACATTTCTACTCGAGCTATTTCCTGTCTTTACCATACCTGGATTGTCTTCGTCTTCTATAATTCTTCTCCACCGTTCTTATGTGTCTTCTTGACATGTTTTTTCTAGAAGTGCTGGTTCTATTAGTACTACTACACTAGTGAGTGGATCTCGGTCTGTAGGACCTTACACTTCAGTTCACCCCGAATCTTTCGTAGCAATACTTGTGTCGATCACCTCCACTACCTTAAGGTCAACTCGATAAAGTTTAGGACTTTCTACTACGACACTTTCACGACGTGAGTTATACGGTTGTTTAAACCTTTTGAGTCGTCACCGGTGTCCTGACCTTTTCTAGTCAAAAGTAAGGTTAGGGTTTCTTTCCGTTACGGTTTCTCACGAGTTTACTGGTGTGTAAACGTAAGTAGAGCGTGTGATCGTTTCATTACGAGTTTTAAGAGGTTCGGTCCGAAGTCGTTATGCACTTGGCACTTGAAGGTCTACAAGTTCGTCCAAAATCTTTTCCGTCTCCTTGGTCTCTAGTTTAACGGTTGTAGGCGACCTAGTACCTTTTTCGTTCTCTCAAGGTCTTTTTGTAGATAAAGACGAAATAACTGATACGGTTTCGGAAACTGACACACCTAGTGTTATTTGACACCTTTTAAGACTTTCTCTACCCTTATGGTCTGGTGGACTGGACGGAGAACTCTTTAGACGTACGTTCAGTCCTTCGTTGTCAATCTTGACCTGTACCTTGTTGTCTGACCAAGGTTTATCCTTTTCCTCATACAGTTCCGACATATAACAGTGGGACGAATAAATTGAAGATACGTCACATGTAGTACTCTTTGTGACCTGGTCTTCTTCGTGTTCGACCTTAGTTCTAACGGCCCTCTTTATAGTTATTGGAGTCTATACGTCTACTGAGGTGGGAATACCGTCTTTCACTTCTCCTCGATTTTTTGGAGAACTACTTTCACTTTCTCCTCTCACTTTTTCAACCGAATTTAGAGTTGTAAGTCTTTTGCTCCTAGTACCGTAGACCAGGGTAGTGAAGTCCCCTTTATCTACCCCTTTATCACCTTTGGGACAGTCTCAAATTAAAACCCCCGAGGTTTTAGTGACGTCTACCACTGACGTCGGTACTTTAATTTTCTACGAATGAGGAACCTTCTTTTCAATACTGGTTGGATCTCTCATATAAGTTTTCGTCTCTGTAATGAAACGGTTGATTCCAGACAGATCAGTTCCGATACCAAAAAGGATACTAGCACATACCTACACTCTCAACCTGACACTTCTTCCGACTCGCGGCTTGTTAACTACGAAAACTTGACACCACAACCTCTTCTGAGAACTCTCAGGGAACCTGACGTTCCTCTAGGTTGGTCAGGTAAGACTTCCTCTAGTTGGGACCCTAAAGAAACCTTCCTTACTACGATTTCGACTTTGAGGTTATGAAACCGGTGGAGTACGCTTCTCAACTGAGTAACCTTTTCTGAGACTACGACCCTCCCTGACCCCCGTCCACCTCTTCCCCTCCTGACTCCTACTCTACCGACCTACCGTACTGCCTGAGCTACCTGCACTCAGACTCACTTGAGGCCCGTTACCACTACCTGTTCCTCCGGACCGCACGACACTAAGTACCCCAGCGTTTCTTATCCTGTGCTGACTCGTTGACTTGACTTGACTTACTAATCACTTATAACGTCCCCAAGTCTAGTTACACTAGATGAGAAGTCACCAGTTATGTTACGGAGAGAGCCTATGTCCAGTAAACCCGTTACCAACTAAATCTTAAGTAAGAACGAGGTATAGAACCAGTGCCGACCTGTATTCTACTAGAGAAGTCAACCGAGGAAAAGAAGTTCAACAGGTTATAGTTATTAGATACGTTTCAATCCCCTGAACGGACCACTGTGTCACCCACTCTTAGTGGACGGTTACGTCCCCTGTGTCCGTGTCTCGTCGATTTCGGGTACGTGGTGTGATGACTCAGACGTGAGATTTCGGACACTCGACGTTGAAGCCTTCGGACTCGTGAGGTATCGGACACCAGCTACCATTCTCTTCGGTGGTGTTACTTTTCAGTCACTCACGTTACTTCTCCTCGGGTAGGAGTGATTATTTCTGTTTCGGATGTACGTCGTTCTTCTAGGTCTTGTTTTTGCCATTTTATTCGTTTATTAATTTAATAAATACCCCGAAGGGCCATCGAGTCACCATTTCTTAGACGGACGTTACGTCCTCTGGGGTCAAGTTAAGGACCCAACCCTTCTAAGGGACCTCTCCCCTATCCGATGGGTAAGGTCATAAGAACCCGAAGGGACCACCGAGTCGACTATTTTAAAAATATGTCGTAATCCTTCCAACCGATTTCTTACTGGATTTCTTTTTTTTAGAATTTTTAGTGACACGTAAAATTTCACACCAAACAGGAGATTAGATGCGTTCTCCAGACCCCTCAGTGAGTTGGTTATAAACAATGTGTCAGATTCTCGAGCAGTTCCTTTGTTTAATGTACGACCATGTTATAAACATCGTATTTATACCCTGAAATTGTAGATGACCATTTATTTAGTTAAGAACTATTAACAGAGAGGACTTTAAGACTATACGGAGGGTAAAAGTCCGACTATTAACAACGAATATGACATGAACCTTTATAGACTAAACTAGGTGCCGTCTACCACTGACGTAGGTACTTTAATTTTGCACGAACGAGGAACCTTCTTTTCGCTACTGTTTGAATCACATAATTTTCCGTCTCTGTAATGAAACGACTGTTTCCAGGTAGATCAGTTTAGATACCAAAAAGGTCATCAGTACATACCTACACTCTTTCATTTTCACAATCAACGAGTCAACACAGGATGAGAAACACTGGGGTACCTGACATCGAAGGGTCCGAGAAGACAGGAACCCTAAACGATCGGTTCTTATGACACCCAACGGTGAAGGAAGAGGTCCCCTAGAATGACTGGGTCCCTAACTTGGGTCAGAGGGCGTAACCTCCGTCTGAGAAATTCCAGAGTACGTGGTCCCTTCGGATACCTATACTCTCAACCTGGTATTACTTCCGACTCACGGTTTATTAACTACGGAAACTTGACACACCACAACCTCTACTGAGAACTCTCAGGGAATCTGACGTTCCTATAAGTTGGTCAGTTAGGATTTCCTTTAGTCAGGATTGATAAGTAACTTTCCTGACAACGATTTCGACTTTGAGGTTATGAAACCGGTGGACTACTCTTCTCGGTTGTGTAATCTTTTCTGGGATTACGACCCTTTCAAACTTCCGTCCTCCTCTTCCCCTACTGTCTCCTACTCTACCAACCTACCGTAGTGACTGAGTTACCTGTACTCAGACTCGTTTGAGGTCCTCTACCACTACCTGTCCTTACGGATGTCAGGTACCCCAGCGTTTCTAAGTCTGTGCTGACTCCCTGACTTGTTGTCGTTAATTAAAAAGTCACTAAGTCACAAGACAAACAATTAACCAGTCAAATTAGTGATAATAGAAATATTTAGTGTTCATTATATAACCACTCTTTTAATAATTGGTGTAAAGTTGAATATTCCTTTTTTTTCTGACTTATTACTTATAGAGTCTGGGTCTTGTATATCGTAATAACACTTGTATTGATATTACTCCTAAAAGTATCGGACGTTACTAAATGTAAAATTGAAATCTGTTATAATAGAGGTAAGTACGGGAAACTTGATCCTGACCCAACCTTATCATAAAGTTACACTCGTATTGGTAAACACCCTCAAAATTTTTATCACAAATTTATCCTGTTACGATATCGACTTCGACTATGTACTCAAACTCGTTTGAGACCCTCTATCACCTCCTGTCCCTTCGGACCACGTGACGTCAGGTACCCCAGGGTCTCAACCTGTGTTGAATCGCTGACTTGTCGTTGTCATTTTCGATCATGATATGGAGTAAACAAAGTAAAAACACTAGTGAAACGAGTTTACGTACACAACACCCGTATTCGTATATATTTTTGCCATATATAAATCAATGTATTCGAAGATATACGTAATTTGTACATATTTATTCATAGACGTCGTCGTTATGTAGTTTATTCATATACACGTGCCTAACGTATAATATATGTGTCGTGTTTAAAAGGTGTTTACTCCATAAACAGTGTTTAATAGTAGTCGAAACTATTTTTCAAAAGTCATAGTACGTGAAATAGGGTTTGTTTCACTTTTATATGTGATTTTCTTCACTATAAAGATGTATCTCATAAGTCTGTGTGTTAGTGGTTAAAAGAGGTGTGTTATCATATTACGCTATCTTATAATATACTTTCATTAGACTTAACATCCGGAACTATTGTATTTGGGTTCACATTTCTTTCGACTCCTTCTCTATTCTAAAACTCTATCAAGTCAAAAGTATTTACACTGGATTAGGGTACAAAACTTTGTGTGACAAAAGTTAGATAAAGGGTGACAAAGGTACTTCAATATTCTAGACACGGATATAAGTAAAGTAAAAATTAAAACGTAACTAACCTTTCGCTTCGACCAAAAAAACTATATACCGAAATTCTCCTTTGGGAGAATTTACCGAAGTGACCCGTTTTCGTTGGCTTTTTGTTTTTGAGAAATCGACTTACTTGTATGGGATTTTGTAGCAAAAATTCTTCAACATATCTAGTGGACAATAGAACAATTTTTCATCTGGGGAGAAAGAAAAATCTGTGGTTTTTCGATACTGGTTGGATCTTTCGTATAACTTTTCGTCTCTGTAATGAAACGGTTGTTTCCAAACATATCAGTTTCGATACCCAAAAAAGTCATCAGTATATACCTACACTCTTAACCTGGTGGCTCTTTCAACTCGTGACTTCTTGACTACGAAAACTTGATACCACAACCTATTCTGAAAACTCTCAGGGAACCTGTCGTTCCTCTAGTTTGGTCAGTGAGGATTTCCTTTAGTCAGGACTTATAAGTAACCTTCCTGACTACAACTTCGACTTCGAGGTTATGAAACCAGTGGACTACTCACCTTGACTGAGTAAACTTTTCTGGGACTACGACCCTTTCTAACTTCAACCCTCCTCTTCCCCTGGTGTCTCCTACTCTATCAACCTACCGTAGTGGCTGAGTTACCTGTATTCAAACTCGTTAGAGACCCTCAACCACTACCTGGTCTTTCGGACCTCACGACGTCAGGTACCCCAATGTTTCTCAGTCTGTGTTGACTCGTTGACTTGAGTTGACTTTAGAATTTGGACTTTTGATTTAAATTCCACTCAGACCAGATAAAAAGTAAAACATTATTCGTTGAAGAGTCACTAAAACTACTACGACAAATTAGGTTTGTTGAAAACTCATTGTTCCATAAAATTTATTTATCCATTTTCTTACGATATAAGTGTAAAACCACAAACCTACAAAACCTTTTCTTTCGAATAAGTTTACGGAAACAGTTTACTAACAGAATATAAAGTACGTCAAAGAAGTAAAAAGATAAATGACATAACAAATTACTCAAAATGAACAATACTCGGGTCAGAACGACATGTATAAGTCTTCGTGTTAGTTTACATAAGACCCCGGCAATATCCACCGTTAAAAGACTCTATACTATATATACTGGTATACCTAATTGGACGAAAGTTTTAGAGGTGATAGTAGAAGTTAAGACCTCCGTATAAAATTTTTGACGAAAAAACCATACCAAAGGACATCTCAACAAATTGCTACCTGTGAGGTTACTCTAAAACTCCAGTCTTCTCTTTATAAGTCATAAATAGTCGTGGACGTCCGTCTATGTACCTGTCTCCGTTCTGAACTCTTAGTGGGCTCCCCGACGTCCGTAGAACGTTGTAGTCGTGGGGGTTCGGACCCGTAGTCTCTGTCCGATGTACACCCACTAGTATCGGATGTGAAGGTCACCGTTTACACGAGACCGGAAACCCCTTCGTGGTCCCTTAGTGAATGAGATGATGACGGAGTGTAACGGGTGTGTAATGTCCAATATCAAATCTCAGTGTAGGATACAAATTTTTTTTGGGATGAACCTTCTGTATCTAAACAAAAAGAGAACGACTTTTAGGACCAATCTTGGTATTTAATCTGAGTACACATTAGTAGGTAGGAAATAAATTAGTATTCTCCGCAGTAGTACAGTATGTCTGTACGACAAGACGACCGTGAGTCCTCTTCCTTTCTCTCAATCCCACGACCAGGACGGAGAAAGTGGTTTTGAAGATCAGTGTAGGTTTCGGTCCCTCGTAGAGTCTTTACAAGAGTCGTCTACCTCCGTGGTTCTCAAAGACCCGTCAGATCGGAGTGTGTAGACGAGGGGTCCCACCAAATACAAACCCACACATTGTGACATCCTCCACACGATAGTCAAACATCGGTCATTATTCAACGTCGTAGAAGTCGGAGGTCCGACGAGTACCACTCTCACTTTAGACGGGGTCTAGGTGACGGTGACTTGGCCCTCCCCCGGGGTCAAGGGTTTGACCTACGACGTATCTGGTCCTCGAATCCTTGAGTGGAACTAAAGACGACTATGGACAGATTGGTATACGATTACGAAATTGACCGGGCCGTTTACTACCGATGAGACAAAGGATCTCTCCGTCTGTCCCTACCTCTGACTCAGTAGACCTCCAGTGTGGACCGTAGACTCTAACCTTTGTGTTTTTGGGTATAGGTACAATAATAATTACTTATTCTCCTGATAGGACATCTTGGTCTTATGTACCCGTCTTATTTAAGGATTTCGAGAGGTAGGACCGTCTCCCCACCGGAGTCCGTCCTCTTGGGGTTACGAACCGGGGAGTCCCGACACAGAGATAACGGGGGCGGACGTCTCGGACCGTCCCTCCGGACTCTTCGGGGCAAGTGAGAGACTCTACCCCCCGTGAGGCCAGTTAGTCATCTACGGTATCCACCCAAGCACTGACAGGGACATGGCCAGGTCCATCGCGTCCCCGACGGCCACCCCCTTCGTGAAGACGAATCCCACTATTCCCCCGCCCACGTGTTTGAGTTTGTGTCCGAGAGCGTACAGGTCCTCGACCACCTTCTGTACCCACTGACTCAGCAGGGTCGCCGTGACCTTCTTCCAGTCCGGTCGACCCCAGTACCGCAGAACCACAAAGAACATCTTTAGTTTTCACACCTTCCAGGCGACCCGTTCGACCATCGTCCCACTCCTCGGTCTCGTCGTCCTCTGGCTCCTCGACTCACCCCCGGGAGTACAAGTGAGACACAGGACTGACCCTGACTAAAGACGTGTTCTACTCTAGTCTCGTAATTATTCAGAGGTCCCGTCACCCAACTAGAGGTCATTGTACGTTTAGTCGTCTCCTACCCCGTCTCGACCCGTGTCGACGTCCCGACCATCACAGGTATTGTGTCGTGTCCACGTCACAGACTTTCACTTACAGTGAGTCAGCACAGACTGAGAAACATTGGGGAAACATCGGGAGGTCAGAGGAGACAGGCACCCTAAAAGGTTCGTTCTTAGAACCTCACCTAACAGTAAAGGAAGTCCCTTAGAAGGACTGGGTCCCTGACTTGGGCCAAGAGGACGTAACCTCCGTCTAAGGAATGGTAGACTCGGTGGTTCCTTCGGGTCACAGACGTCTACGGGTTTAAACTATTCTCGTCGAGTTTAAACGGGTGCCTGTCATGCAAAGAGGGTCCTCCAGTGTCTTAATTTAATGAAAAGACAATAAAATCGTCTCACAAGGTAATAATAAAAGTTATAACTATGTAAAAAAGGGACGATGAAAGGGTAGATTCTGTCCAAGATAGCACCTACTGTATAAAGTCGTTTGACGTTCTTTTAAAATGTTCTAGAGACGTAACCCATAGGTCCCTATAACAACTCAGACCTTACAGAATGACAAACTGGACTAAGGTACTACGTGAACCTCACTATTTAATAATCTTCTCTTTGTCTTGAGTCCTATTGAGACTCAAAGAGGAGGTATAAATTGTTACGTGACGACCTAAGTCTGTACACGTCTTAGATGACTACAGTATCCTTTTAAAAGACTTGAACACACACACACAATCAACGAATCGGAACAGACTGAGAAACGTTGGGGTACCTGACATCGGGTGGTCCAAGGAGACAGGTACCCTAAGAGGTCCGTTCTTATGACCTCACCGAACGGTAAAGGAAGACGTCCCCTAGAAGGACTAGGTCGCTAACTTGGGTACAGAGGACGTAATGTCCGCCTAAGAAATGTAGTCCACCGGTTTCTCAACCTCGAAGTCGAAATCGTAGTCAGGAAGGTTACCTATAAGTCCAACTAAAGGAAATCCTAACTGACCAAACTAAAGGAACGACAGGTTCCCCTAGAAGTCGTGGTAGAAGACTTTCGTAGTTAAGAAGTCGTGAGTCGGAAGAAATACCAGGTTTAGAGTGTAAACATGTACTGATGTCCTTTTTGGTATCGAAACTGATATACCTGGAAACCCAGTTTAGTGAAAATGAATCACGTCTAAGAAATGAATCACGTCTAAGAAGAGAAGACCCCTAGCGAATCTCGATCGTCAGAATACTCAACGATTCTTTACTCAGTTATATATTGAATACCTTAGTGAAAAATCAATACTCCCAATATAAAAATAAAACTTCTATTAAAACACTATAAGGGGGACTAGTAAGTTTACGATCTTAGAATAAACGTTGATGTCGGTCATGTGGACTCCCTCGACACCCATTCAACACAGTAAAAAGAGTCGTAAGAGATTTAAGTTGGCGAACTAAGTACCAAAACTGGACTAGAACTAAAAATGGACCCTTTCAGGAACTTCACTAAAACAAATTAGGACCTTTTAGTATCTGTATAAAAAGTTTTAAAAACGTGACGAGAGGGATGCAGAAACGTTTCTTGGTTAAGTGACCTTTTCTGGGACTACGACCCTTCTTAACTCCCGTCCTCCTCTTCCACTGTTGTCTCCTACTATACCAACCTACCGTAGTGGTTGAGCCACCTGTACTCAAACTCGTTTGAGGCCCTTTATCACTTCCTGTCCCTTCGGACCACACGACGTCAGATACCCTAGTGTTTCTAAGGATGTTCTGACTCATTGACTTGTTGTTGTTGTTGTTGTCCTACCCTAACTTTAAAATCTATTTAATTACCCTATGATTAGTCACTGATGCCATCACCAAGTCTACGGACTCCGTACGACGGTGTAGGATAAGTTCCATTTCTTGTTCGTTGACTAGGAACTGGAGGATAGTGACTCCTACTTGGGGTCACAAAAAATCCGAGACACATTACACCTGTGTTGTGTATTATGGGGTCGGATGTAACCTGGTGCATAAATAACCAATTACAGTTTTAGACAGGGAACCTCATACTCTATCGTTGGGTAAGATCATGAGAACAGACTTTTTAGGGTATCGGTCTCCTCGGACAGTCCGATGTCAGTTGTCCCGACATGTTTCAGTCTGTGCTGACTTCGTTGAGTCGTACGGATGTGTGATTAATTTATACACTAAAATTAACGTTACCGATACCTTGGGTAATACAACTTTATCTTTTAGTACAGATTATACAAATAAAGAAAATGGTCTTTCATAATATAACAGGATCGTTAGACATTAATAAAATGAAGCTAGTATCGTACTGTACATTGATCAACCACGTAATAATTAAGTCTTTATAAAAATCTTGTAATTTCATAAGTGAAAGATATGTTGTTGTCACCTTTTTTATTTGTAATCTACTGTGTTTTAACGTTTGAAATTTCTAGGAAAAGGTCACTCTGATTACAGATTGACCTGTAATAAGACATAATAATTGAAATAAGACATAATAACTGAATTATCAATTCAATTGAAATAAGACATAATAAAAGTTTTTAACGGATACCAATAATCTGACCTACGTAGATTAACTGTTTACATCTGTTCCGTCCCGCCTCCTTCGACTGGAAAGTGAGTCAAGGGGAAAGTGTCTTGACCGACGACGTCCTGTGTCTTGGGGAATGTCAGGGACTACGAAGGCGGCCCTGGTCCGATACGGCGACTACCTCGGAATTGTGTACCATGGACTCCCCGTCTGTTAAGTGAGTGCCAGGTCTCGGGAGTGACGTTTGAGAAGGGGGCTCTAGAGGTGGTAGAAGGAGATTGTGTCTGAGTCTCGTAGACGACAGTCAAGGGGTCTCTTCGACGTGAAACTCGTCGACTCGGTGGGTCCGTCCCTCCAAACACATGTCCCGACATAGTGACACCCTCCTCGAAGACATGGAACCATTGTCATCATCTGAGGTCGTAGGAGTCGGACGTGAGACGACTAACATTTACACTTTAGACAGGGACTGGGTGACGGTCACTCGGACAGACTCTGGGGTCTCATTGCCAACCTTTGGACTATCTAGTCTGGGAGACCACTAACCGGACCAAATACAAATTAGGTTAAGTTTATCCAAAAAGGTAGTGATACATGGTCCGAGACTGATCTGAACGTCCTCTACCTCCAGCAGAGGGGTCCCTACTGTCTGTCCCTCTCACCTCAGACCCAGTCGTGTTGTAGGGGTGACCTAGGATTTCCTTACTGTCTCTTAATCCTTCGATGTTTATAATCGTTAGTAAAAATAACAAAGGTAAAAGACTAAATAAAATCGATCTTATAATTATGATGAAACATAATGAGAGTAATAGACACTAGTATGTCGTTTTGACATGTTAGTGTTATTACTTGAACTATAGACACTTCATATTTCTCTGGAGGGATGTAGGGGACAGTGTAAGGAGTGAGAGTATCTAGATTCCAAGGATACGGGTAGACGTCCTGTTCAGTATGTGTAGATTGTCTCTTGTGCACACCTCTCGTCACGACGGGGTCTCGAGTGGGGGGAGTCGGAGGAAGAGTAGGGGGAGGCAGGAATGAACCTTAGGTCTCGTCCTCCTCGGGGTCCTCGACTCGTCTCTTGGAGTACAAGTCTTCATACCTGTCTCCTCAGGACTATTCAGTCTCGTTCTGGTCTCAACTCGAAAATAGAGTCTGAACGTTCCCTTCCAGGAGGGACCCCTTGGTGTACGTTTAGGGGACCAGCCCCGTCTCCACACCTGTCTCGGTCTCCCTCCCACCCTCCCCAGTCGAAAGTCGTTTCACTTTATTTCCAGAAGACACAACTCTACATTTGGTTACCGATGTCAGATGTGACGAACCTCGTCACCCTGCTTCTTAGAGCGACACTTTCACGTCTAACAAACGTTCTTGGGTCACGTGTGCCCGGTCCTGAGATTCTTTCGTTGCCCCTGGGAAGAACACCTGTGCATACAAGTCCCAATCGTAGACCCTCCGGTAGGGTGGAAGAGGGGGCCTGATTCCCCCCTTCCCGGGAGGGACTAGAAGGGGCATGGGCCAACAGGAGCCTAGAATAGACAGGCAGCAGTGATTGCTTGGTATACAGTGTTATGCCCAGAGTCTGAGTCCCCAAAACTGAGAGAATAAGACGTCCACAGCAATGCAAAAGCATGAAGGGGTTTATTGCTAGCTAGGGCTCAAGTCTCATCCAGTGCAGTGGAATCTTGACGAGAGCCCCAAGCTCTGAATCACATCTACTTTTATACAGATGGTTCTTTGTTCCTGTAACAGCATAGCTGATTGGTTAAACCATACAGGCGCGGGACTTTTAACCTCGCATCCCTATCCGGATTGGCTCAGGTCTGGCGCGGGCGGGGGGCTACGGGGATTTTTTCTGATTGGTCGAGCTACACTGCCTGCGGGAGTTCCCATCAGGCCTAGCCTGCCCCTTAGAGCCTGTCCTGGCTTCAGTTTGGTCTTAACAACAGGTTGATGAGCTTAGGAGGTGTGTCCACGCCGTCTTGGGGAAAATTATTACCAAGCGATCACGAGGGGATTTTTAGAAGAAACTTGGTCCTTGTGTGCTCGTACTCTACCCTCCCCCAGGAAGTGTCCTGTCTACTATGAAATTCTTGACCCCCTCGGAATTATCAGGCTAGAAGGAGGGGGATACATAAGTGAATATGAATTTGCTTTTCTGGAGACGGCCTGGGACGTGGGATATTTAACCTGTTAGGTAGGTAGAACAGGGAAAAGGAGTCCCAAATGGCGGTGGCTACAAGACAAGGAAGGGGAAAGCCTGCAAAAATGAAACAAAAGAAGGTCCGAGGACCAGAGTGAGGACCTCAGGTAAAACAAACAACACTCCTGGCTGGCCCAATTTACATCAGACAGGCCCAGGGAGAGACAAACATATAAATAGAGGAGCCAAAGCCAGCTCACTCTCTCTCTCCCGTGCGCTGGGGCGCTCTTCTCCTCGTGTCTTTAGATCGATGTGCCCTCATGCATCAAAGATGGATTTTCCTGCTATCTTCTAAATAAAATAGAGCTGTAACACTGAGCTGTAACACTGATTTGTCTAAGAGCTATAACACGGTCCATTCGAGACCTGAGAGCTATAACACCGTCTATCCAAGACCTGAGAGCTGTGACACGCCGAGGGGGCTTTAATGTCCGTCACTCCAAATCTTTGTTGTGACGAGACAAAGAATCAAGGAACATACACTTGCGTGACAGCTATGGTGCCGTGACCCGGATTTAACCTGGCTGAAACAACCTCCGCGTGGAAGAGGCCAAGCACAGCCAGAGCCCAACTCAGCAAAGCTCCCGCGGTAGAGGCGGAACGCGAAGAAAATCCAGCGCAGGGGAAGGCCCATCGTGCTGGAAACCGGGACAGCTGAAAGCCCACGTGGCCCAGTCTCAGATCCCAGAAGACCTCCAGTTAAGGTAAGAGGTCATCGCTCCTCTGGCTGGAGGGACATGCCTAACGAAATCTTAATTCCTTTACAATCTCTCATTTCTTGTTTCCTCGAACCTCCCGTGAACAGGCGGGTGGCAGGGGGCACAATTGAGGGACTGTGGAGAGGCTACACCTCAGCATGTCCCAAAGGTGCTATCTGCCGAACCCCAGCAGCTGTTACACAAGCTGGTGGGGGTTCTTCTGTCCTTTCTCTTCTCTGTGCCAAGGATCAGACCAAAGAAATGGTGAGCACCAGTCAGATATTTAGCAAATTTTCCAGTGGGCTATGAAGGGGATTCCTTGGCGCGTTTTTCCTACTGCTTTTTCCTCCTGTCCTTCAGCTCTCTCCCGGGACTCAAGCCCGGCCAAAACTAATAAAGCTCAGGTTCTGAGGTCTCGTTACAAAAATTCATTGAGAGTGAAAGCGATAGATAAGAGGTAGACTAGTTAAGATTCAGAGAAAAGCGCTGCACTCTACAGGGTACTGGCCTTTGAATGCAGCCTGGCTAGGTTTTGCAAGCGGGGTGAATTCATATGCTAATGAGTGGGAGGATCACCCCAGCCATTGGGAAACCACCCACTCCTTCATCTTTTTCACAGTGCCTTGGAGCTGTCCTGAATGGTCTAGCGGTTTTCCCTACTTTCTTCAATTTAAGTCTGAATTTGGTAATAAGGAGTTCATGATCTGAGCCTGTCAGCTCCCAGTCTTGTTTTTGTTGACTGTATAGAGCTTCTCCATCTTTGGCTGCAAAGAATATAATCAATCTGATTTCAGTGTTGACCATCGGGTGATGTCTATGGTGTCATCTGCATATCTGAGGTGATTGATATTTCTCCCAGCAATCTGAATTCCAACTTGTGTTTCTTCCAGTCCAGCGTTTCTCATGATGTACTCTGCATAGAAGTTAAATAAGCAGGGTGACAATATACAGCTTTGACGTACTCCTTTNTCCATGTCCAGTTCAAACTGTTGCTTCCTGACCTGCATACAGATTTCTCAAGAAGCAGGTCAGGTGGTCTGGGATTCCCATCTCTTTCAGAATTGTCCACAGTTTATTGTGATCCACACTGTCAAAGGCTTTGGCACAGTCAATAAAGCAGAAATAGATGTTTTCCTGGAGCTCTCTTGCTTTTTCCATGATCCAGTGGATGTTGGCAATTGGATCTCTGGTTCCTCTGCCTTTTCTAAAACCAGCTTGAACATCAGGGAGTTCACGGTTCACGTATTGCTGAAACCTGTCTTGGAGAATTTTGAGCATTACTTTACTAGCATGTGAGATGAGTGCAACTGTGTGGTAGTTTGAGCATTCTTTTGCATTGCCTTTCTTTGGAATTGGAATGAAAACTGACCTTTTCCAGTCCTGTGGCCACTGCTGAGTTTTCCGAATTTGCTGGCATATTGAGTACAGCACTTTCACAGCATCATCTTTCAGGATTTGAAATAGCTCAACTGAATTCCATCACCTCCACTAACTTTGTTCGTAGTGATGCTTTCTAAGGCCCACTTTACTTCACATTCCAAGATGTCTGGCTCTAGATTAGCGATCATATCATCATGATTATCTGGGTCGTGAAGATCTTTTTTGTACAGTTCTTCCGTGTATTCTTGCCACCTCTTCTTAATATCTTCTGCTTCTGTTAGGTCCATATCATTTCTGTCCTATATTGAGCCCATATTTGCATGAAATGTTCCCTTGGTATGTCTAATTTTCTTGAAGAGATCTCTAGTCTTTCCCATTCTGTTGTTTTCCTCTATTTCTTTGCATTGATCACTGAAGAAGGCTTTCTTATCTCTTCTTGCTATTCTTTGGAACTCTGCATTCAGATGCTTATATCTTTCCTTTTCTCCTTTGCTTTTTGCCTCTCTTCTTTTCACAGCTATTTGTAAGGCCTCCCCAGACAGCCATTTTGCTTTTTTGCATTTCTTTTCCATGGGGATGGTCTTGATCCCTGTCTCCTCTACAATGTCACGAACCTCATTCCATAGTTCATCAGGCACTTTATCTATCAGATCTAGGCCCTTAAATCTATTTCTCATTTCCACTGTATAATCATAAGGGATTTGATTTAGGTCTTACCTGAATGGTCTAGTGGAGAAGGGAATGGCAAGTCACTTCAGTATTCTTGCCTTGAGAACCCCATGAACAGTATGAAAAGGCAAAATGATAGGATACCAAAAGAGGAACTCCCCAGGTCATTAGGTGCCCAATATGCTACTGGAGATCAGTGGAGAAATAACTCCAGAAAGAATGAAGGGATGGAGCCAAAGCAAAAACAATACCCAGTTGTCAATGTGACTGGTGATAGAAGCAAGATCCAATGCTGTAAAGAGCAATATTGCATAGGAACCTGGAATGTAGGTCCATGAATCAAGGCAAATTGGAAGTGGTCAAACAAGAGATGGCAAGGGTGAACGTCGACATTCTAGGAATCAGTGAACTAAAATGGACTGGAATGGGTGAATTTAACTCAGATGACCATTATATCTACTACTGCGGGCAGGAATCCCTCAGGAGAAATGGAATAGCCATCATGGTCAACAAAAGAGTCGGAAATGCAGCACTTGGATGCAATCTCAAAAATTACAGAATGATCTCTGTTCGTCTCCAAGGCAAACCATTCAATATGACAGTTATCCAAGTCTATGCCCCAACCAGTAACACTGAAGAAACTGAAGTTGAACGGTTTTATGAAGACCTACAAGATCTTTTAGAACTAACACCCAAAAAAGAAGTCCTTTTCATTATAGCGGACTGGAATGCAAACGTAGGAAGTCAAGAAACACCTGGAGTAACATGCAAGTTTGGCCTTGGAATGCGGAATGAAGCAGGGCAAAGACTAATAGAGTCCTATCGAGATTTTCTCGGTTGTGTCGAACTGTCTCTAACGTGAGGTTCTGTCTGTCCTCTATCTAGAAGACTAGGGACTTGTTCCTCCCTGAACTCGGTAGGACCGTTACACTTAAATTTTTCGTGAATACCAATAAGGTACATGACAGTTAACAGATTGGACAAAACGGAGACGGGTCCAGTTGTTCGATGTTGTATGTCACGGTCAAGTTGCTTCTACATTTTGATATCGGCTGACGTTTTTTTATAGTGTGTGGAAATCTACCTGTGGCGATATTCCTGAGACTCCGAACTCTGATCGTTCTCCCCCTCCGGGTCATGGGGAACGGTAGGGTCAAGTCGTCCTTCATCGGTCTTTCTGGAGTTACGGGGATAAGGGTTTCTTAACCCGGAGGGTAGAGAACTCCCCCCCCTTACAATCCATCCATCTTGTCCCTTTTCCTCAGGTTTTACCGCCGGCGATGTTCTGTTCCTTCCCTTTTCGGGCGCTTTTACTTTGTTTTCTTCCGGACTCCTGGTCTCACTCCTGGAGTCCATTTTGTTTGTTGTGAGGACCGACCGGGTTAAATATATCCTGTCCGGGTCCCTCTCTGTTTGTATATTTATCTCCTCGGTTTCGGTCGAGAGAGAGAGAGAGGGGGCACACGACCCCACGAGAAGAGGAGCACAGAAATCTAGCTGCACGGGAGTGAGGAGCTTCTACCTAAAAGGACGATAGAAGATTTATTTTATCTCGACATTGTGACTAAACAGATTCTCGATATTGTGCCAGATAGGTTCTGGACTCTCGACACTGTACAACTCCCCCGAAATCACAGGCAGTGAGGTTTAGAAACAACACTGCTCTGTTTCTTAGCTCCTTGTGTGTGAGTGCACTGTTTAGGTGGACACAAAAGTTGGCGGGGACTAGTTCGGGTGGTTCCGTCTTACCTGAACTTCCCTCTCTATCAGAACCTAGTGTACCACAAGACCAAGCCGACACGACTGACCGTCCACTTCTCTGCGGCTAGGGGGAAGAGGGAGACCCTAGACTGTCCTAAACTTGCTCCTACTGGGCGGGGAGGGGGTATGACCTATTGCTGCACGGGCGGCGGGTCACGAGGTGGTCCTGGTCTCCGGCGGAATTACGGGCTAGGTCCCGGTCCAGTTCAAGGACGTCGTCGGCGACGAGGAGACGGTCGAGAGGATCTCCACCATCTCGGCGGTGGAACCGTCCGAGACTAGGACCACCGTATTCGGAGACTGGTTGTGAAGGTCCTAAGCCGAGGTCGACTTGACGGGTTCGATTTGGGCGGAAAGGTCCACTCATGACTATCCTTCCCCTTTCCTCTGTGGTCTTAGTTTGTCTCCGACGCAAGACGATTCCTCGGTCTCCTTTCCCGGGGTGATGTTTACGGGGAGTCTCTCAATGTCGTCGGAGGCCAAGTCCCGCGTCTACCGGTGATGGAAGTCGGGGGGCATCGGATAATAATGGTCTAATTCGATTACCTCTGAAAAAGTTTGGGTGAGGGGATGTACCCTACTGTACATCAGAGGGAGAAGTCGTGACTCCTGACTGTGTCCTAAGACTCCGGTCTTTTACCAATACTCCTTACCGTGGACTCCCAGGACGTTTGGACTTCACCACCCGTCTTGATCGGTGGGGGCTACTCTCCGGAATAACCCTGACATTGTGTCTCTTTCCCTCCCCGGTGGACCTCTCTATAACGTGTCGATAAAATGTTCCAGAGTTCTCCCCCCGGGTTTTTGGGTATTCATCCCGTTTTAGGAGGCTTCACTAAGTTTCCCTTTCGCTTAGTGGGAGACTCAAGATGTTTTCTGACACGCTCCGGGCATATGAAATATACGGTTATCTAGGTCTCCGAAGACCCAGAGTCTACCACTATTTAACGTCGGAAACACAAAGTTCGCATGGGGCTTTTACAGTATACCCCCCTGTTGTTCACTGAGTACTTAAAAATATGTAGAGACTTACGGGTCATGGAAACAGCCCTTCTCTGAACGACAGATTTGACCCCCGTGTTTACTCGAAGGGAGGTTACTTTCTGGGTGAAAAACTCACCCGAGTTGTCGTTGGTGAATAAATGAGAAGGAGAGCCATTGGGGAGTTCTACTTACCTCCAACTTGCTAGAGGGTCTTCCCTTTGATCTACCCAATTTACCAGCTCCCTCTCTCTCTCTCAATTGAGTTGTTAAGGGACTCCAATCCCACCTTCTGTTGGGAGGGTCTGAACGTTTTGTTCAGGGTCTCCATTTTCTTGAGTTTGGGTCATGTTAATCCAGTCGTGGACGGAACCCGGACGGTTTGGAACGATTCGGTAAATGAGAAATGCACTGACTTTTCCTGTTCCACCGATACCCTCACAACAGGGTCTGATATCCCTGTACCCTGTCTGGGCACCGAATAGAGAGCTTAGTCGACCTGTTACAACGTTGACCCACCGGCCCTACGAATGTCCGTCAACGACACCAACGGAATGACCAGGTTCTCTGTTGGTTCGATTGAAACCCGGTTCTGACTTGCATTTTCAGGACGTACTCCAGTTGTGAGAGGACGCTCCCCTGGGGGTATTTACCGACAGCTGTAGGGTCTAATGAGTTATGGTCCCTGACAATACACTCTTGGGGGTACAATGATAACTCGGAACAGTCCGGGACTTAGGTCGGTGAGAGGAAGGAAATGTACCTTCCACCCTCTTCCACCCGGAAATGTACTAACGTTTCTTTATACGGTCGTCTGAACTGAACTCTCTGGTCGGTTAGGGTCTGGGTCGGAACACTTTGTTCCTGTTGATGACAGCCCTATACGTCATCAGTACCTTATTTGGTAGCCACTCCGATCGTGAGACGATAGTGTGACCAGACGAGTTACCCAGTTTGATATACGAGATTAAGCCCGGGAGGTAGACAGTTTTCCATTCTTCTGTTTGTTAATGTATCTGAGGTCCATACAAAAACGATGAAATGTACATGTACCCCGAAATATATTTCTCTCTCCAGAAGACTGTCGGTTGTCTTTCCTGTAATTTTTATTTTTTCTTTAAGACTGGGATAGTCTACGACAGACCCTTGGTTTTTCCCAACGTCATTATGTGACGACTCCTGTAGTTTTTTTGCTATGGGGGATCCGAACCCCTTTGTCTGACTGTCTATTTTGGCGATTTGTTCGTCGGCTCCCGAACTCCCACTGTTCACTTTGGGGATGTTTTCGAGAACATAACCGCCTCGACGGACTCGATTGTGACCTCGGAGGTTTTATGTGACTTCGAGTTTTAGTTGATCGGGTTCTCCTTCCCCGGTACTTCTGACTTTTCCCTGCCACCCTTAACGGTTCACCGTTTAATAACCATGGGTTCCTCGACCGTGGGTGAGACCATTCGGTTTGTGTGGTTCGTAGATCCGGTACTATTTGACCTTCTCGACTGAACTTTTATAAAGAACTAAGGGGTGGAGAGAAGGGACACGTCCTGTCTTAGAGTCTTGACGTGACGTACGAGTGTCCAATTACGACGGAGAGCCGTGATAGAACCCACTTCCCAGTAAACACCTTGTAACAATATCAACGGAACTACTAAGACGAAGCACCTGGGACGTAAAATGTTACATAATACTTGAAACATTGGGTTTCTAACCACAGCAAGAGGGTTTGGCCACCAGCCTCTCGGTCCCACGTTATATAGGGATACTTACTACGAGTATGATACTCAATTCTCGTAGTACTCCGCCCTTACTTCCTCCTTTGTCTTGTCCAAGATAGAACCCGGTCTGACCCGATATACGGGTCATCAATACCTTTACTGTATGGTTGACCCTTTGGTCCGGGGGTCCCGAGAGACAGTGATTTTCTTATGGGATTAATAGACACATTGGCTTATCTTAGTACCTAAGATAATACGAATAACCCCATACTGGTGTTGACTATCCGGATAACTATTAACAGGTGACAATTGATGGATCCGAATTCCGTATACTTAGTGACCTAATTGAAACTGACAGTCCCTAAACCCCGCCCCCCCCACCCAAACACGTACATGTGAATTCCATATATTCCAAAAGGGGGTTTGACCAGTCCCAGGAACCGATTCTCCTCTGAGACGGAACCCGGGGGACCACATTATTTGACGTGAGGTGATAGACGTAACAGGAAGACTCACTCAAACAAAGGGTCTTACGTACCGATATTGTGATAATTCTTTGTTTTTCTCCAATTACTCATCGAGGGTACAAGAAGACGGTAACCATGTGTCAATCTCTTCTTTCCCGTCCTTCCGTAGACTACCCCGACAAAGAATAAGTGACTGAAGTGACCCCGAGCAAAGTCGAAGCATCTAAACGGCTTTACTTTTGAGTCACACAAAGGAAAAAGGCACTGTAAAACAGTAAGGTTGACCAAAGGGTCCTATCCCCTTCCACGTCTATTTGGTAGGTCCCACCCGTCGGCTGAGATTCCATAAGGCTCTCGGCTGAAATAAGGCTATTTTCTACTTCCCGTCTGTAAAGGGAAAGAGGACCAGTCGGTCACACCTTTCAAAGAAGAAGATCCTCCATTCTCTCTACTTAATCTGTCATGTCCGAAACCCTACCTCTTTTGAGTCACACACACGAGAACGTCGTTTAGGAAGGTGAGTTATGAAAGTCCGTCTACCTACGAGGACAATATAATCGGTTTTAATCTTAAACACCTCGCAGACCCATTTCTTAGACGGACGGTACGTCCTCTGTGTTCTCTGTGTCCAAGCTAGGGACTCAACCTTTCTAAGGGACCTCTTCCCGTATCGTTGGGTAAGGTCTAGGAACGGACCTCTTAGGACACCTACCTCCTGGGACCGTCCGATGTCAGGTGCCCCAGCGTTTCTCAGTCTGTGTTGACTTCGTTGACTCGTGTCGTGTCGTGTTTCTCCGTAACTCCTGAAACCGAAAGGTGAACCCACCGGCTCCCTTTTCCTTTAACCGACTTTGGGAGTGGAAGTCGACGTCCCTACCGAACAACACCGGAAACAAAAACAGTGTCGTCTCTGTGTCGAGCGGAAATCTCTGCCGATCTTCTTACCCCGAAGGAACCAAGAGTACTCGACCGAAGTGTGTCCTCCGATTATGTTTCTTCTAAAGACCTTTTACTATCCCCTTATCCAATCAGGAACCGTATCCCTTCTCCGGGAGAACAGAAGACCCCAAACCCCGTTCTACACTTGTTGGAAAGGGAAGTACAGACACTCACCGAGTCAACACAGGCTGAGAAACACTGGGGTACCTAACATCGGGCGGTCCGAGGAGACAGGTACCCTAAGAGGTCCGTTCTTATGACGTCACCCAACGGCTAGGACAGAGGTCCCCTAGAAGGACTCAGTCTCTAGTTTGGGTCCAGAGCACGTGACGTCCGTCTAAGAGATGGTAGACTCGGTGGTCCCTTCGGTCCCTTCGGGAACTGAGACCCAGTTTCTGGGGGAGTAAGTGAGACCAGTTCGACGGGGAAGAAGGTGTCGGACCCAGAAAGAAAGTCTTCCTCTTTGGAGGGTCTTTCTGTAGGGAGTTCTGATCAGTAGTAATGTCTGAACAGTAGATTAACGATCGTTAGGATCACCAAGGACCTGGGAAAGCGGAACGAGGGGAGGTGGCAGACCTTGACGTCCTCACTACGTCGGACTCGACTCGGGGAGTGTCCTTCTAGCAGGGGACTACCGTCCCTGTCTTTTGTACTGTGGGGACTCAGTGGACCCTGATACATTCAGGATAGACCTTGACGAGACTCCTAGAACCTCAGGTCCTGGTTTTGAAAAACTAGGGGCAGTACCTACTACTTAAAGAGGCCCGGAAACCCGAAGTGAGAACCTGGATCTAGTTTAATTGGTCTATCATTGTAAAGTGTGACTCGTCTTTTTAAACTAGAAGACAGGGACACACACACACAATCGACGAGTCAGTACAGGTTGAGAAACGCTGGGGTACCTGAGTGGTCCGAGGAGACAGGTACCTTAAGAGGTTCGTTTTTATGACCTCACCTAACGATAAGGGAAGAGGTCCCCTAGGAGGGTTGGGACCCTAGTTTGGGTCCAGACGACGTAACGTCCGTCTGAGAAATGGTAGACTCGGTAGATCGGGAACCAGCTACCAGGACCGGGGGATGGGACGGACACTTGAGCCGGTAGCGGTAGTGTCGGAGGACTTCTAAAGAGGGTAGGGTCCGACAGACGGAACAAGGTTTGTTCGTTGAATCGTACATACATTCGTAGACCCGAGACTAAGAAAAAAAAAAAAAAAAAAGTAAAAAACCGACGTGGTATCCTGTACACCCTAAAATCAAGGGACTGGTCCCTAACTTGGATGTGGAGGACGTAATCTTCCCGTCTCAGGATTGGTGACCTGGTACAGAGACTAAGACTCTGTACTCAAGTTTAGGTTCTAGGCGGTGAATGATGAAATCCTGAACAACAAATTAGCAATTCAGCACAGACTGAGAAACGGTGGGGTACCTGACATCTGACGGTCCGAGGAGACAGGTCCCCTTAACGGTCGGTTTTTGTGACCTCACCCAACGGTAAAAGAAGTGGTCCCCTAGAAGGGCGTGGGTCCCTCCCTTGAGTGTGGAGGACGTAACCGTCGACCTAACAAATGGCAACTTGGTGGTCCCTTCTGTATGAAATCCTGAATCTTCAATGATTCAGAGAGATTTGGAGTTAAAGGAGTATACACTTTACTCCCCTTCACCATCATCGTCGCGGATGAACCCCAGAACTCTCTTAATTTTACGAATTACTCTACTTATTCTTAATCGGTCCATAGTCGAAGTCTTTAGTGAGTCATGATCACTTAGTAAGAAGAAGAATTAGGAGAAAGGACGTAGAAGAGTGACGCCCGTAGTGTGGTGGTCGTGACGGACCCGACCCTGTTTGGGGATGACTCAGTTACGTATCTGTCACCGTCTCGTCCTCCACTCTACACCTCCATCCTTCGTGGGTCTTCGTGTCGAAGTATTTTCTAACTCGACCGAAACGGTCCAAGGGTGCTCTTCGATGTCCCAAACACGGACCGAAACCTCCTCGGGGGGACTTGTCAGTCCTGGACTGTGTTCTTATGGTCTCATGAAGGGTCCCGGACCGAGGACCTCTGTGTAAGCCCGGTAAGGGAGGATCTCCACGCCGGTGTGTCCCTCAGAAGGGATGACCCGGAACCTGTCCCGTCCACTGGGTCGGGAGGGACCATCCTGCTTCCCGTCCTCGGGTGTACACCCGGTCGTTGGTAGTCCCTACCCACCGACACTTTACAGGTCCCACTATTGTGTCATCGGTGGTTTGGTCCACTGGCACATTATATTAATAGGTGGGATCCGTTAATATTGGTCTCTACTTTAGACTTCAGAGTAAGAGTAGGAGACGTTAGTCGTGTCCAACGACTGACCAGAGTCGAACCCTACAGGAAGACCAGAGGACGGGCACTCACCCCTCCCGAGGACGACCCAGAGGACGGCGGAGGAGGTCTTTCGGGAGGATTCGGGGAGACACCCCGGGTGAAGGAGAGACCTGGTGTGTCGAGAAACATGGGTAGGGACTTCGTATCCATAACCACAGGAACGGGGTAAAGGGACGTCGTAACATTCGGGGGACCCTCGTTAAGGGGACGGATTAAGTGGGTGATAGGAGTCGGCGTCGGATCTCGGGGGGTTTAGTGCCTGTAAACTGGCTTTTCTACTGACCGGGTCCGTTCTGGGATTCTCCGAGGTATCACCACATCCCAGTCTACCCGGGACGAGTCCAATCTTACAGGATCCGTCGTAAAGACCCGGGACCTGTAAGACTCAAGTACCAAACCTACGTACAACTAAGTCTTAGTAATTTGATCTAATTGAGAGTCGGAAAGTTATACAGTTTACAATTGGTCTGGATGTCTGAGCCGGAAAGTCACGACAACTACGATGACCAGACTCCTGGTGCGAAGTTCATAGTGACAGATTCCGTCGTAAGAGTCAGAACCGATATGTCGTCTTTAGTGACCACCCACTAGAAAATTCTGGTATCTACAGATTCGGGGTCGGGGGACTCTAAGACTAAGTTGACCAGGTCCCACTCTGGGTCTGTATGATATATCCAACGTAAGGATCGTAATTATGACCCGAAATAAAAAAGATTGGAAAAGTCATAAAGGATTTAGATCAGAAGAAAAGGAAGACAAAGGGAGCATAGTATGGGAACGAACCCGGGGGCAGTAGAGTGTTGTTTCGAACCTATCTTAGGAGAATTGGATACAAAGAGTGTAATACTTTTTTGACTTTTCACTTTACTTTCAGTGAGTCAGCACGGTCTGAGAAACACTGGGGTACCTGGCATCGGGTGGTCCGAGGAGACAGGTCCTAAAGGGTCCGTTCTCATGACCTCAACGGTACGGGAGGAGGTCCCCTAGACAGGTTGGGTCCCTAGCTTAGACACAGAGGACGTGACCGTGACTAAGAAGTGGTGATCACGGTGGACCCTTCCAGTACATCTTGGAAATCTAAGGTCGTAGACAGCGAATGATAAACACAGTGGACCGCGTCCATTGGACGGTGGCAAGGAGTCAGAGACGGGCACCTTAACTCCTACAATTGGTAAAGGAGTGCCCCAAGACCCTCCAAGTGTCCCATCGAACACTCTTCCCAAAATCGAATCACCTCGGTGGTACCGGAAGTCCCCACACCCAAGGTCCCGCGGGGGACGACCGGTACAGAGACTAAAAGTATTTGTGTCACTCCTGCCTGAAGTCGCAAAGGTCCGAGGACCGGTACTAGTCTCCCTGGTGGTCGGAGTTTTGGAAAGAAGAGAACACGGGGAGTCGACGACGTATAATGGACGTGGAGTCTTTGGTTGAACCCGAGTAGAAAGAAAAAACCATTTAAATAAATAAAAATTAACCTCCTATTAACGAAATGTTATAACATAACCAAAGACGGTATGTAGTTACGGTATGTACAATAGTCGGGAGGACTCTAAACGAAGATGCTTCTATTTCGGAGTCGAGGTAGGGTCGTGGACTCCACGGGGGTCAGAGACTAAGAGGGTAAGGGGACTCTCGGGTCGTCGAGTAGGGGGTAGGTGTGGGAGTGGGAAATGGTGTGAGTAGTCAAGTGGGTCTCCGGAATGGACGTACCCGTCTTGAGTGCCTCCACTCCGACCCCGGACCGAGGTTCCGTAGAGACAGACCCAGACCCTAGTCTCTGTCCCTCCAATCGTGTCCGTTAACTTTAAAAGTCCTCGTAGTCCCCGGTAACTGACAGAATGATGAAAACGTACACAAAACTCTTTGTGACTTCGTCTCTTTATTACTACTGTAATATTTATCGAAGGAACCAGGTTTTACCACCTCCACTTCTAATTTATCAAAGCCCCTCCCTCCCCGAAGACCACACCACGACACCTATTCTTAGACGGACGGTCCCGTCCCCTGTACCTAAGCTAGGGCCCAGGTCCTTCAAAGGTACAGGACGCCTCGTCGATTCGTGGACTCGGTGTCAATGACTTGGGTACACGAGATCTCGGGCACGAGACGTTGTTCTGTTCGGTGGTGTCACTCTTGGGGTGTGCGGCGTTGCTTCTCATCGGGGACGAACGACGTTGACTTCTTTTGGACGTGTGTCGTTGATTGTGGGCCGTGTCGGTTTTTATTTGTTAACAAATTTTTCCTTTATCAAAGACTTACGTCTTGAAGGATCTCGGGTGTGAATAATCTTTGTGTACGTGACGTAAGAAGGTCACCTCTATTATATTGAACGGGTGTAATGAGACTCTTAGTAGACCTCCTAAAAGGAAGTACTTTGTAGTAAACTCTTTAAGGACTTACTTCACAGACCAGTATTTGGTATGTTGAGAACGTGTGACTCTTGTGTATCTTGGACAACGACGACGACGACGACGAAGATTCAGTGAAGTCAGTACAGGCTGAGGCACGCTGGGGTATCTACTGTCGGGTGGTCCGAGGGGGTAGGGACCCTAAGAGGTCCGTTGTTATGACCTCACCCAACGGTAAAGAAGGAAGAGGTTACGTACGTCAGTACAGACTGAGACCCGTTGGGATACCTCTCGTCGATTGGGCCGAGAAGGTAGGTGTCCTAAGACGTCCGTTCTTATGACCGCACCCGACGGTAAAGGAAGAGGTCTTCTCCTTTTTGGCTTGGGACACGAGACCACACTTCCACAGTGGGGCAGAAACGAAACGACGAGGAGACGGTAGACTCTGTCGAGACGGAGGTGGGGAAACTGGTAGTAGGAGGGCAGGCAGGGAGGTCGAGATTGTCAGAGCCGAAGACTCTTCACCCTCCCCTTCCGACCCCCCTCTCCACCGAGTCTGTCTTCGGAGAAGTCAAGACACACCCCTGTCCTCCGTACGGAAGTGGAGAACACGTCGATGTCTGTCTCCGTCCCGGTCCTACACCAGAGTCCCAGCGTCAGACTTCGAGGGACCGTAAGCCTCTGATACCATAGACCACAGACACGGAAGGTCTTAGACGAGGGGTGACAGAACCCCTGTCTTACCCGTCCCACCGGAGGTGTACTGGGTACAATGTCCTCGTCCCGACCACGGTTTGACGAGATAACAGTGACAATCGTCCAGATGTAGGTGGTCTGGTTGTAGGACTAAGAACCAAAACGTTGAGACTTGTGACACACACCCAACCTTTACGGTCCTAAACCAAAGACCACACAATGTCTGGAGAGGCAGGTGTCAGACACGTAATCTGTCGGTAAACCCAGTTATCGGAGGGGAAGAACAAGGACACCTCGGCTATACGTTCACGGAAGGAGGTCGTCCATGAGTCTTCGGGACTCGACCCCAGGGAAAAGGTTGGGTCTGAGTCTCTTGGGGAAGGTAGTGTACCGAAAGAGGAGACGGACCCGGTCACCCCTCCTTCTTCTAAAGAAACCTCCTAAGTTTTGGCAAGTCCACCACCCCAAGGGACTACCGGGACGGGCGGTTATACCCTCTGGACCCAAGTTAGTGATCCGACCCTTCTAAGGGGGTACGGCGTCTCGTTGATTCGGGTACACGGTGCTGATGGCTCTGGTTCTCGACGTTGATGATTTCGGCTTCTCGGGATCTCGGACACGACGCGTCGTTCCCTTCGGTGACGTCACTTTTGGGTACACGGAGTCGACGTCTCATCGGGGACGAGTGGCGTCGACCTCTTTTCGGGTACGTCATTACTTCTGGGTCATGTCGGTTTTTATTTATTAAAAAAATTTTTTTAGGTCCATAACTTAGTCCTGAAACGTGGGGTTGAGAAACCCACTTCTAAATCGATGGTAGACCACGTGGACCTGTGTACCCCGTTTCAAAGTAAGAGGGAAGTTCCTAAAGAGAACATATTAAGCAAAAGGTTCCTTAAAGAGTTTTGAGTGTATGGTCCGTTCCAGTTGTCCTTCTTCGACCCAGACCCGGGTCGTGGAGATTTCCAGGGAGAAATCCTCAATGAGAAACCGGGACCACACCTAAAAATTTTATTCTTAGAATGGAAGACTCCTCGTGACTCCAAGTAGAGAAAGGGTCAGAAGTGTCAGGTAAAAGTATGGACCTAAGAGGAGGTTTTGTCTGTAAAAGTCACACTCCTTTACTGAGTTGTCCTCCGACCCTATTTCCCATCCTGGACTCACCTGTCCCTCTTTTGACCATTACCGTAGAAGACTGGGATCTTCTGGAACGACTTACGGGCATTCACAGGTAGTCCGACGTCCGGAACGAGAGATGGACCTTTGCAAACGACGTAGGTCCTTCAGAAGGGTCCCGACCCGGTAGGAAGAAACTACAAACGGAGAGGTTTCGCTATAAAAACTTTGTATAGTAAAAATACTAGAACTGTTGTAAAATCGTTTTACTTTGTCTTTTAAGTTTCATATAACAAAATGTCATACCTCCAAGGAAAGTTTTGATTTTTATCTCGATGGTGTACTGGGGCTTAGGGTGATGACCCACATATAGGTCTATGTTTGTACTAGGTTTTCCTATGTACGTGGGGTTGTAAGTGACTTCTTCACATGTTATCACTCCTGTACCTTCGTTGGATTTACAGGTAGTTGTCTCCTTACCTATTTCTTCTATACCACACATATATGTTACTTTATAACAGGTCGGTGATCTTTCTTACTTTAAGTAAACGTCGTTGTACCTACCTAGATCTCTAACAGTATGACTCACTTCAATTCAGTCTGTCTCTTCCTCGTCATAGTATACTGTAGGGAATATATCCCTTAGATTTCTCTTTACTATGTTTACTTCGATAAATGTTTCGTCTTTCTCTGAGTGTCTGAATCTCTTATTTGAAGGCCAACGTCTCCCCTTTCCTACCTTTCTTCCCTATCAATCCCTCAAACCCTATCTGTACATGTGTGACGATATAAAGTTTACCTATTGGTTGTTCCTGGTTGATATGTCGTGTCTCTTAAGACGAGTACCCCGTTGAACCTACGTTCCCCTGAAACCCCCTATTACCTACGTACACACACATACCGACTCAGGGAAACGACAAGCGGACTTTGATACTGTAGTAACAAACAATTATTCGGTATGGGGTTATGTTTTATTTTTTAATCTTCATATAAAAAGATTAGGGCCCTGACCTCTTTCTGTCGGGCGTCCGGTTTAGACAGGATGGTGGACCAAAATTTATTTCAAAATAACCTCGTGTTAGTACAGACACAAATGCACAACAGATACCGACAAGAGACCGACGTTGTCGTCTCTACTCAGTAACTTTCTCTCAGTTTCTTTCCGAGATGACGAATGACAGGGTTAGAAGTATCTTTTTGAAACGGTTGGGGGACCATCTCAGATCAGTCGTTTCTTTCCGGTAAAGAAACGTCGGAGAACAGTACCTTTTGTCTCGGAGGTCTCTAGGGTTCCTCGAGTTGAGGACTACAGAACCCCGTTCCGACTGAGTCTTAGGGGAGTGTCTTGTCCGAACCTCCTCTCTTCAAAAGTTTAAGGAAGGTTGCCATGTATAGTGGAGAGTGGGCTAAGTGTTTCGGGTAAAGGGTTGTACTCAAGTCTCGTTATGTCACTCCCTTCGCACCGTTCTTAACAAGTAAGGGTTAAAGTCTACTTTTTGGACTTCCATCCACTGTAGAGTTCCGACTGTGGTGAAAATTCCAACGTCTCTACCTTCAAAGTACACTTTTGGGTTAGGAACCTCTTTCCGAATCCTTTTTCTGTTTCTCTTGGATCTACCAAAATATTCATTTTTACGGATCCTTCTCGAGGTCCCGAACAGTCATCCTGTCACTCGTTTCCTCTCCTACTGGTGGCCCGTCAAGACCCCCCACGCCTCTTGACTACCGAGAAATTCTCGTGTCTATAGATGATGAACTAGGAGTCATCCAGGAACAAACGTAGGGGACTTAAGTGTTTCGTGTGGACGGAAACGTCAAACTCCCTGTTTAGTTCCCTGTCTCTCCTAACCACCGTGAACTCTTCCGTCCTTTTAACCGTAAGTATCCTCCTGTAGTCTTGTTTTCTATTTGTACATCCATAGGTTTATGCACTTCTACGACGACCACTGGGCTTCCTACGGGTGTCCGACCTCCTAGATTCCTACAGGGACACTCGACAGATACCTTAAACGGTGGATATAGTTCCATTTACGTGCACCGGAGGTGTCTCGAAGGATTTCTCCGTCACGTAAGTCGGTAACTGTCAGTAGAGAGGTCGAGTCTAGCGACCTATAAAACCCAAGGTTTTATAGAAAGACTTCTGGTCGTGAAAGGTCTGAGCTTACTCAGAAGAGTCGGGAATCTCTTCTCCGACCGTAATAGTATCAAACGTCCAAAGGATTCAAGTCCCTATCGGGCCGGGACCTCGTTACGGACGAATAACCATCAGGAGGATTTTCCGAAGGTCGACGAAACCCCCGACTCTCGTTCCACCAGATCCGTCCAGAGTCTCTCTTATAAATCTTTAAGTCCTCTAGGTACCTCCCCGTCCGAAGACAATCCCTTTATCTTCCGTCCGTGGTCAACGACGACCCGAAAAGGTAGATATAGTCCACCAAGGAGTTCGGTCCCCATTCCTGGTGCACCCGAAGGATCTCCGAGTCACCATTTCTTAGACGGACGGTTACGTCCTCTATGTCTAAGTCAGGGACCCAACCCTGCTAGGGGACGTCTTCCTTTACCGTTGGGTGAGGTCATAAGAACGGATCCTTTAGGGTACCTGTTTCCTCGGGTCACCCGATGTTAGGTACGCCAGTGTTTCTGAACCCGTACTGACTCGCTTATTTGTCGTTGTCGTTTCCTGGTGAATGGACCCAGTCCCTAGGGGCTTCAGACACCGAGACAAAACCCGGGGACCTCGTGACAACAGAATATGAGACCTCCCTGGTCCGCACTAGGAGTGAAACTCATTAGTCAAACCTTCGGATATACGTTTACGTCGTAGAGAGATCGCTCAGTAACTACCGTAGACTCCAATAACCAAGTAGTGAGTAACGGACGGTAGAAAGTATGGTTTCCATATTTCCTTAAGGACACCCATCATAGTGTAACGGTTCCCAGCACAATGTAGGTGAGTTGTGTAAAGTGCCACGAACTCTATCTGACGTACCCACGGGTAGGTCAGACTGTTGTCACCATATCCTTTCTCTACATTTACCTTCCTTTCTCCTCTGTGTCCAACCCGTCTGTCGGACCCTCCACGTCCTTTCAGGGGTTTAAGTACCACAAGTCCGTCCACAACAACAACAAGTCATCGAGTCGACACAGACTGAGAAACACTGGGATACCTGACATCGTGTGGTCCGAAGGGACAGGAAGTGGTAGAGGGTCTCGAACGAGTTTGAGTACAGGTAACTCAGTCATTACGGTAGGTGTAGAGCAGGAGACAGTAGGGGAAGAGGAGGACGGGGGTTAGGGAGGGTCGTAGTCCCAGAAAAGATTACTCAGCCGAGAAGTGTAGTCCACCGGTTTCATAACGTAGTCAGGAAGGTTACTTATAAGTCCTCACTAACGACCCCGTGGGTATAAAGTCTCTTTATACAAGAAGAAAGAAGACTGGAAGGTCACGTGAGGACCTACGGTGACTGTGGAGGGAGGTGGAGAAGAGACAGTGTGGAGAAAGAAGTCACTATTGTGCGTTTCGTAGGAGTTCCCTGGAAGGAAAAAATTTTTTGTCACAAAATAACCTCACAAAAATCATTAATACTTTTGTATCCATGGAAGATTTTATCTTTGGATAATATTTTTAGATAATAACTCAATTGTGACCTTCATTTGACATACAACTAGGTAAAGGAAGGAAGTGTTATCAGATACTTATAAGAAAAGAAAGACTCTAATATTATTTGAACATCATTATACAAATACAGAAAGTAAAGTGTAAAATCATAAAAACCAAATGAGAATTACTACTCATATCTAAGTCTCCAATTGTAAATGGATTCTATGTATAAAAAGTTAGATCTTCATTTATAGATTATTTCCATGAGTCAAGTCTACAAACTAAAAAAATTAATCCAAATTATAAAAATTATCAAAAGTTATAGTAACATATTTCCCCACTTTCTGAACAATTAACTTCAGTCTATTAAAGGGGTGTGTAATGATAACTTGGGACGGAAGAAATGAAGTAGGTAGAGAATCTAAAGTATTTTAGACATTCTTCGTCATTGAAAATCGTCTAAATGGAGGAGGACAAGGGACCATCTAGACAAGTCCTCATGACAGTAGTAACAAAAATCGGTGATTCAGCACAGGCCGAGAAACGTTCGTGTAAAGTCTTTGTACTCCAGGGAATGGGTTCTGGTGTGCGACCTCAGGGTAACGGGGGCACTTCGTGACTGGTGTGGGAGAGGGGTTGTCCCAGGGTCTCCGAGTCTCGACAGAGTCTGAGACTGACGGAAGAACAGCGACTTCTCTGGAACACTCTCCCCCACTGCCCACACCCCTGGCCACTGTGTCTGACTGTATCACCACGTCACTTCCCACCGACTCATATATCCAGTAGTCTTATTTGAGACTCTTGTACCCCCTTTGAGGATCGAAAAGTAAACACCTCTCTTTTACTTTTAAATTCCATTGTAGTAGTATATATCCACTACGATCACCATATCTTGGGCGGACGGTCACACCCTCTGTACTCTCTGTACCCGAGGTAGCGACCAAACCCTTCTAGGGGACCTCCTCCTGTACCGTTGGGTGAGGTCATAAGAACGGACCTTTTAGGGTACCTGTCTCCTCGGACCACCGATGTCAGGTACCGCAACGTTTCCCAGCCTGTGCTGACTCGCTGATTACGAAAGTGAAAGAAAAAAAAGAAGTCCACGATTTGACCGATGACTTCCATGTGATCCTTAACCAGGTGCTAACGGAAACGAGGGTCCTACGAGTGTCATGTCCTTCACGGTCCGTTCCCCTTGTCCTCTCTTCCCGTAAAAGTCGTCTCTTTCACCGCTTCCGTTCCGGGTCCCCGTGTCCTCTTCTACAAGACGAGACCCGTACCGGTCGGGAAGACACACCGACCTGGAACCGTAGTCCAACCGCCCTCTACTCCAGTTTCTTAAACGTGTCTTGTTCGACCCGTGTCTACGGTGTGTTACGAGAACCCAAACCCCAGGAATCCGTTCTTCCTCAAGGAAGTTCAAAAGGAAAATATGACGAGAGAAAGTGTGTCACACTTTCGGCGTAGACCCGTCTCTTCCCGACTTGACCCTCGATTCGGTCTTTCGTCTTCGGTTCCTACTGTATCCTACCTGTTTGTTTCAGGATAACATATCGTATCCCTTGATATAAGTTATAGGACCATACTTAGTATTACCTTTTTTATACTTTTTCTTATGTATATACATATTGAGTAGTGAAACGACATGTCATATTTACTTGTATTATAACATTTAGTTGATGCCAACAACATATCAGTGATTCAACACAGGTCGATAAAACGTTGGGTGTACCTGACATCGGGTGGTCCGAAGAGACAGGTACCCTAAGAGGTCTGTTCTTATGACCTCACTCAACGGTACGGGAGAAGGTCCCCTAGAACGGTTGTTTCCCTAGTTTGGACACAGACGACGGGGTGAAAACTTCTCGGTCCTCTTTTTGTCCCGTGACGTGTACGGGGCGACGTGTGTTGTGGAGGAGTCCCCGCCCGTTTCGTGAATTCAGTGGGGAACCGGAATGGAGACCTGTGTGGGGAAGGAAGTGGGGTCCATTCCTTGATCGGGTGGGAAGAATCCCTCGTTGATTCGTTCCTTTGAACAAGAGTGACGGGGGGCAACTTCGTCCCCGGAGTCATTTCTGAACGGACTTAAAGAACAGACCGAAGATCAGTTATAGATAACTAATTCCTCCGGTTCTCGGGGTCAGTCATCGTAGGACCCCGTTGGGGTGAGGGACACAAACCGACACACTTTACAGAAGTCACTAAGAGGTAACACTAACGTTCCTGTTGAGACATTCTTAATTACATAGACCTTCCACAACCCCTGGGTTCGGTTTAAGTTTATGAAGGTCCAGGTCTCAAATGTTAGTACGTTTAGTCCCGTCTTTTCTTGAAAATTTTTCGGGTCTTTAATGTGGGATACACTCTTTTGTTTCTCCTGACCCTCCATTACCTTAAAAAAAAAAAAGGGTGACACAACAAAGGTATAAAAGAGTTACTCGGAATTTTACGAAAATTCTATTCCTTTGGTTTTTTGGTAACATGAATACTCTTCAGTCCCAGTACTTCTTCCCCCCTGATAGAAGTTCCATGAAACGGTAAAGTAAATTTACTTACACATAATTGTCTTCGACATCATTATTCTGGTCTCTCTGTGGTGACAACGTTTTAGTGCCTTTGGGTGTAGTGTGACGGAGAACCGGAGGGTCCGGTTACAGTGTTGTCTTTTGTGTACAACACCAACAGACACACAGTGTTTAACGTTACTGCACCACCCTTTTCTGTTTGTTTTTCGGGAGAATAACTGAGTGTCGTCGACTGTGTCTATCGGGTGTACCAAGGTGGTACGACCAACATTTTCCGTCCCTCCCTGTCCGTCGAAGACACTGGTGTTGTCCTTCCTGGAATATGGAAATTACTTACTGTAGTTTAATAGGTGGGGGTAAACGTTTCGTGAACGATGAGTAATAGAATAGACTGGAGACTCCTCCGTTCTACCTATAATAATATAGATTGTTTCCTTAACATATGTTTTACTATTTCTTCTTTTCGATTTATACCTTCAAAAGACACTACTAAGATTCTAGGTCAATGTTACCGTCTCCCAATAATTGTGTGGTGTAGGTGGTTCGTCAAGAGACGGTGTGTTCGATCCACATGGTGTTAGGTTAAGTTAAGATTGTGATAGAGGGGTTCTGTCGTACTCTGAGGTGTCCAATTCCCGAGGCAGGATGTTCCACGAGGGTGATGTGAAGTCTGTGGTCAGTGTTCAACATCCAGGGGTAGTGGGTGGTGAAGACAAGTCGAACCGATATTTAGCCACCAAGGGTTCTGGTGGAGGAACCCAAACCAAACTAATTAGACAATCTCACCGAGTGTCTTGAGTCTCTTTGTAAATGCAAACAACAACAACAAGTAAGTGATTCAGCACAGGTCGAGAAGTGTTGAGGTACCTGGCGTCGTGACACTTCCGAGGAGACAGGAAGTGACAGAGGGTCTCAAACGAGTTTGAGTACAGGTAACTCAACCACTACGATAGATGGGTAGAGTAGGAGACGACGGGTGAAGAAAACGGAAGTTAGAAACGTCGTAGTCCCAGAAAAGGTTACTCAGCCGAGAAGTGTAGTCCACTGGTTTCATAACCTCGAAGTCGATGTTATAGTCAGGAAGGTCACTTATAAGTCCAACTAAAGGAAATCCTAACTTACCAAACAAGAGGAATGTCAGGTTCCCTGAGAGTTCTCAGAAGAGGTCGTGGTGTTAAGTTTTCGTATGAATGTAAATGGTCGAATAATGGCCTATAGTATGGACCTCTAACAGTTGACTCACTTCAATTCAGTGTGTCACACACAGCATACAGTATGTGTATACTGTAGGGAATACACATCTTAGATTGTTCTTTACTATGATTACTTGAATTAATGTTTCGTCTTTGTCTGTGGGTCTGAATCTCTTGTTTGAATCCCATCGGCCCCTCTTCCTACCTCCCTTTCTTATCAATCCCTCAAACCCGACCTGTACATGTGTGACGATATAAAATTTACCTACTAATTGTTCCAGGATGACATATCGTGTCCCTTGAGACGAGTCACAATACACCGTCGGACCAACCCTCCCCTGAAATCCCCTCTTACCTGTGTACATATACACATCGACTCAGGGAAGTGACAAGTATACTTTGATGGTGGTGTACCAATCAGTCGAGATGAGGTTATATTTTCAATTTTTTTTATTTTATGTACTATTTCCTATGTCTACTCGTCGGTCCACTTCTCTATGTATCCCACTCAAGACCCTCCCAGGGCTCAAGTCCTCGAAGGTAAGGGTACCTCAACCTCACGTAGTGGGAGGACCACATCTGCACAAGTGTGTGGTCCTTCGGGGGATTTACGACATGACAACCATAAAATACCGAGGAAGGAATGTACCTGTACTAGTTAAAGATTAAGGTAAAAGTCGGAGAGGGGGGAGAGACCTCCTACCCCCACCTTGACTTCAAGTATCGGAGATTAATACCAAACCAGAAAGACCACTGGTCACGAGTAACCTTTCGAGGGGGTGGGGGGTGGTCTCAGCGGAGTTATCTCGTTATTCTACGAGAAATAAAAAAACTTTAGAATTTAGAATAGAATAGTGAATCCTTACATGTTTCCAAAATCCTCGAGACATGATCCTTAACCTCCGTCTCTCGTCACATTTATAAAGGGTAATAGAGTTTAAAAGGTTGTATCATTCTGTTTAGTGGTTTAAAAAAATTTTACCCGTTTTCTAAACTTGTTTTCAGTAGATGTTTTACTCTATACACTTACCAGGTTTACGTATTCTTGTTTGTGAGTTGTGACAATCAGTAGTCCTTTTTTTTTAATCTTGTGTTACTCTACGGAGATATATATCAGATTATAATTTATTTTGTCTAAACCGTTTCTACACTCGTTGACTTTGCAAGTGTTTAAGGTCCTTCCCTTTTTTTTTACCATAGTCGTAATATTTATTGAGACCGTCGAAGAATGTTTGACGATTTGTATACGAATGGTACACTGGGTCGGTAAGGTCAGGATCGATGAATTTGTTCTCTTTACTTTTGTATTGAGGGGTGTTTCTGGACGTGCACCTACAAGCATTATCGAGATACATGTTAACAGTTTTTACCATTTGTTTAGTTTGTAGGTAGTCCTCAGTTTGCTTATACATTTAATACCATATAGGAATGTTACCTTTTGATAAGTTGTCATCTTTCCTTGATTGACAACTGTTTGTGGTTTTGGACCCTTTTAGAGTCTTTTGTAATCCGGCACGTTTTCTTCGGTCGGTGTTTCCTGTTATGTACATCTTAAGGTAAGTGTTCTTTAATCACTCACTTTCAGTGAGCTAGTACAGGTCGAGAAACACTGGGACACCTGGTATGTCAGGTACCTTAAGAGGTCCGGGCTTATGACCTCCCCCATCGGCAAGGGAGAGGTCCCCTAGAAGGGTTGGGTCCCTAGTTTGGGTCCAGAAGGTGTAACGTCCGTATAAGAAATGGTCGACTCGGTGGTCCCTTCTTACTTTAATCTCTCCCTCGGTTAACTTCAATGTTACTATCTATCATCTATTCAGTAACTGGCCCCACCTCTCCCCCAACCCCTACCCTCCGATCGACGTTTCTCCGTATTCCCTTAAAATCCTCCTCTCCATGTATAAGATACTAAACCAACTCCATAAGTGAAGTGTTCAGAAAAATAAACAGTTTTGAGTAGTTCCATATGTAAATGTTTACCTAAAAATCCCCTACCACTAACGTCGGTACTTTAATTTTCTGCGAATGAGGAACCTTCTTTACAATACTGGTTGGATCTATCATATAAGTTTTCGTCTCTGTAGTGAAACGACTGATTCCAGGTAGATCAGTTCCGATACCAAAAAGGTCACCAGTACATACCTACACTCTCAACCTGACACTTCTTCCGACTCGCGGCTTCTTAACTACGAAAACTTGACACAACAACTTCTGAGAACTCTCAGGGAACCTGACGTTCCTCTAGGTTGGCCATGTAAGACTTCCTCTAGTCGGGACCCTAAAGAAACCTTCCTTGCTACGATTTCGACTTTGACGGCATGAAACCGGTGGAGTACGTTTCTCAACTGAGTAACCTTTTCTGAGACTACGACCCTCCCTAACCCCCGTCCTCCTTTTCCCCTACTGTCTCCTACTCTACCGACCTACCGTAGTGTCTGGACTACCTGCACTCAGACTCACTTGAGGTCCTCGACCACTACCTGTCCCTCCGGACCGCACGACACTAAGTACCCCAGCGTTTCTCAGTCTGTGTTGACTCGCTGACTTGACTTGACTTGACTTGACCACCAAGGTACCAATTCTGAAACGGAAGGTCACGTCCCCCATTCCCAAGTTAGTGACCAGTCCCTCGATTCTAGGGTGTATGGAACGTTGTCTTTTTGGTCTTGTATTTTGTCTTTGTTATAACATTGTTTAAGTTACACACGATTCATTAAAGGCTCCACAGGTTGAGAAACGTTTGAAGTCCGAGAAGACAGATACCCTAAGAGGTCCGTTCTTATGACCTTATCCAACGGTAAAGGAGGAGGTCCATTGGAAGGGTTGGGTCCCTAACTTGGGCACAGAGAATGTAGAGGACATACCGTCCACCCAAGAAATGGTGATCGCGGTGGACCCTCTGAGATTTTTACCGGGTGTAGTTTTTTTAGAAAATTTTTACTTGAAAATAACATACATCTAATATTAAAATCATTCCAACTAAAAATTTTCTTTTATTATATTGGTTCACACTGGAGTAAATCCGTTTTTTTTTTTAAATACATACATATTTACGTTTTCTACAGTTGGTTTCTTTCATGAAGTCTAGTCACGTAAACCCTCACTCCTCCATATTCGGTCCTGCAGCTGGAAAAGAAGATGTTTCAGACACGATTTTTGTTGATCGAATACCCTAAACAGGTCCTTTGTGGTCTCCGTCTACTCTAAGTTCAGGTCCTAAAGACTAAGGTAGTCAGCCTTACTGGGTCCAGGGTTCTCCCCCGAGTCTTCCTTCTGTAAGAGGTGGTAGACAACGAGTCAAACTGCCGTGTGTTTACAGTGAATCCTTTCAAGATTAATACCTTTTGTAACGAGTCAAAGTCACCTTTGTCACGACATCTATGACTAAAGTTCACAATTTATAAATACAGTAACAATGATTATTACAAAAGAGCCTTTATCTTTCTCGACACAGAGACGAAGGTGTAGGAGTCCCCAGTGAACCGTGTCTGTCCTAAGTGTCTAAGTGGACAGTCACGAGAGGCGGTCCAGGTGTCGAATCGGGGAGGACCATGGTAGTCCTTACCAAGAGGTTTGTAAGGTATTACGATGTCGGGTCTGGAGTTTTTTAAGACGTGAAATGAAGGTTTTTATACTTAGTGGTGTTTCAAATATAGTTCGTAGAACACACACACACACACACACACACGAGTCTGTACGACCCGAGAAGAGTTGGGGTACTTGACACCGGACGGTCCCAGGAGGCAGGTACTTTAAAGGGTCTGTTCTCATGACCTCACCCGTCGACAAAGGAAGAGGTCCCCTAGAAGTCCTTACCTCGGATGTAGAGGACGTGGCGTCCGCCTAAGAAATGGTTGACTCGGTGTACGTCTCGTAGTCGGTAAAAATCACGGGAGTTTGACTCGCGTAGATTTTTAGACAATAAAATCTTGTCACAGTCTATGTCTATCGGGACAAATTCTTCGTTACTTATCTCGACTTTTTGTTTACGTAAAAAGAGAATTTTGTGAAAACACCATTCCCCCACAAAAAAACAAAAACAAAAGGAGGGATAAAGAGACGACTCAAATCGAAACGATTTTTTAGACATTATCTAGGATCTGACCGTTCGAGACTCCGTGAAGGGAACTTGACTCCCATGTACTGGTGATCCACCGCTCTCTCTCGCTCAAGGAACTCCGAGCCCGCGCCCGCGCCCGCGCCCCCGCCCCCACCACGTCGAACGCACCTACATCTGACGACGCGACGAGGAGTGTTTCTTCACTGACCCAGAAAGACTGGGTGTGTAAGGAACCTTCGCATTTTAGACAAACAATTTTGGAGGTATTGTACGGATAGATTACTACTTTTGTAATATATCTGAAGTCTTCTTTTGACACCGTTTGAGCAAAATTTTTTACAAAGGACTATATTCCACGACTTCCGTCTGTGAAGAGGTCGTTTCGTCACCAAATACCGAACCGAAACGGACGTTTGCGGCAGAAGCATTTAGTCGGACCTTGGGTCTGTTGTGCGTCGTGTGGGAAGTTGACGATATATTACGCCCCCTTAACAGAGAGAGTAACGACGGACGACCGAAAAGAGAGACACCTCTCTTTGTCGACTATCCTACCGTTACTCGGGTTTGGACCCTTCTCCCACGGAACCACCGTTCCATGTTAAACTTTTAAATCGATTCCTAACAGTGTATGAAAGTGGGTGAAGTGTTAAAAAAGACGGAAAAGAGTAGAGAAAATATGTTTGGGGAGGTGTACAATTTACTTTCGCCTAGTCAACACAGACTGAGACGTTGAGGTACCTGATCGAGTGGTCCGAGGAGACAGGTACCTGAAGAGGTCCGTCCTTATGAACTCACCCAACGATAAGGGAAGAGGTGACTAGCTTGGGTCCAGAAAACTTTACGTCCGTCTAAGAAATGGTAGACTCGGTGTAATAAGGACTGGACGGAAGGTTTTGATGGGGTCTTTTTTGACCAAACACCTGAATTTCTCTCGGTCCACTGTCATAGTTACTCTTTTAAAAGATACTATAAAGGTTGTCCTTTGAACTAAGGTGTACTCTAAACAGACTGGGTTTGGATGTGGGTGAGATACAGTTTCTCAGTCTGTTGGAAGGGTGGTCCGGTCTGACCCCCGTCACCGCCCCCCCTCCCGCAGGTCTCTCTCGGGGGAAGAGGTCCGACTCGGTCCGCTACTCACCTACTAGTTGGGATTCTAGGTAGATCTGTAGATTCCCTCAGGTTCTTTCGACGTTCGGAATGTCTTCGATCTTTACTGGTTTCACCATCGTTCTTTTGCGATTTGTCTTTGGTAAGATGTCGGAACGTCAAAGGTCCTTTCAAGTCTTTTTATAGAAGGTCTTCGACGGAAATGAGGCATAGAGTCGTCACTCTCTCCAGACGCCCGGACTTGGACCACCAACCCTTTTCTTTGTGTGTTTCGTGGGATGTCGTCCTTGGCACCCTCTGTTTCGGTTACTGATCTCTGACCTACCCCGAAGGGCCCACCGTGATGACCAATTCATGGGCGGACGGTTACGTCCTTTACGTTCTCTGTACCCAAGCTAGGGACCCAGCCCTTCTAGAGGACCTTCTCCCGTACCTTTGGGTGCGGTCATGAGAACGGACCTCTTGCTGATCCTGTCTCCTCGGACCGCCCGATGTCAGACACCCTAGGGTTTCTCAGATCGTGCTGACTCGTGGTCGTGCGCGTGTGTCTCTCGTCTACGTCGGTCTGTGTCTGGACAGGGGGTGTTGGGGGTCGTCGAGGTGTCCCGCTTCTGGAGAAGTGTTGGACCCACGGAGGTCCCCTCTTTCTCTCCCACCCCACTTTAGGACTCGACCGACTCAAATTTGGATTTTACTGACTTCCTGGAGGGACCACAGAGTCACCTATTCTTGGGTGGACGGTTACGTCCCCTACACACAAACTAGGGACTAGTCTCCTCTAAGGCATACAGCTCCTTGTAGATTCGGGTACCCGGCGTTGGTAACTCGGACACACGATGTTGATGACTTCGGGTTAATGGTATCTCGGGTACGAGGTGTTCTCTTCGGTGGCGTTACTCTTCGGGTAAATGGTGTTGATCTCATTGGGGACGATCGACGTTGACCTCTTTTGCGCGTCCGTCGTTGTTTCTGGGTCGTGTCGGTCTTTATTTATTTATCGAAAATTTTTCGTCTGGACTCCTACAGAATTTCAGGAAGTTAATTTTTTTATTTTGCTTTATTCGACTTTACTGATGCCTTTTAGACTTAACGGACTCAAACGGACTTTCTTTGTTGCTGTTGTTTTAATCCATCAAGTAGTCTCTGCGCCACTTTCACGATCAGAGAGACGACGACGACGACGACGACGACGATTCAGCGAAGTCAGCACAGGCTGAGGCACGCTGGGGTATCTGTCGTCGGGTGGTCCGAGGAGCAGGGACCCTAAGAGGTCCGTTCTTGTGACCTCATCCAACGGTAAAGGAAGAGGTTACGTACTTTCACTGTTCACTTTCACTTCAACGAGTTAGTACAGGCTGAGAATCGCTGGGGTACCTGATGTCGGATGGTCCGAGGAGGCAGGTGTCCTAAACGGTCCGTTCTCATGACCTCACCCCACGGTAACGGAAGAGGCCAATTAGCGAGTCATGGCTATGAAACGGCTGATTCCAGGCAGATCAGTTCCGATACCAAAAGGGTCACCAGTACATACCTACATTCTCAACCTGATACTTCTTCCGACTCGCGGTTTCTTAACTACGAAAACTTGACACCACAACCTCTTCTGACAACTCTCAGGGAACCTGACGTTCCTCTAGGTTGGTCAGGTAAGACTTCTTCTAGTCGGGACCCTAAAGAAACCTTCTTTACTACGACTTCGACTTTGAGGTCATGAAACCGGTGGAGTACGTTTCTCGACTGAGTAACCTTTTCTGAGACTACGACCCTCCCTAACACCCGTCCTCCTCTTCCCCTGCTGTCTCCTACTCTACCGACCTACCGTAGTGACTGAGCTACCTACACTCAGACTCACTTGAGGCCCTCAACCACTACCTGTCCCTCCGGACCGCACGACGCTAAGTACCCCAGCGTTTCTCAACCTGTGATGACTCGCTGACTTGACTTGACTTGACTTATGGGTTAAGAAACACTGGCATACCTGACACCGGGTTGTCCGAGGAGACAGGTACCTTAAGAGGTCCGTTCTTACGACCTCAGGTCCATCGGTAAGAGAAGAGGTCTCCTAGAAGGGATGGATCCCTGACTTGGGTCCGGAGGACGTGACGTCCGTCTAAGAAATGGTTGACTCGATGATCACTTCGGGAGTCTCTACGTCCCCTCAATGGTTTTTTTTTCCTCCTTTTAAGATAAACACGAAGGGACTCAGATACTGGTAACTATACACAAGTGAAGGACCCTTTACCGGGTTTCGGCTCAAGAATCATTACTCTGACTCCGACTGAAGATAAAGACCTGAAACGTGCCTTCCGTCCCTTCAATGATACTTTTCTTCCTTCACTCGGGGTCTTTAACCGAGGCACTAGTAGCGGTGTAAGAGAGTCAACTCTAGAGGTGTTCCGTCCAGCACCCTAGGGCAAAACGTTTGTTCCGTTGACTCAAGTTCCTCTAATTTGTTGGAAGGGTCTTAACGACCACCCCTTACATCGAACTTGCACTTGGGTTGTCAAGAAGTGAAGCTTAGACGAGGGAAGTAGAGTAAGGATACGGCACACACTTTACAAATTGAAAGAATTTAGTTTTTATTATTATTGCAACGACTTTAAGTCGATGGTATGTAGTCACGGTTTAATTTAGAACCTCTGTCTCAAAACCCACTTTATCTTTATCGAAGTAACGAAACGGTCCGTTTTCCCCGGGGTCGTCCGATGACGGGAGTTTTGACACACTAGGTGGGACCTTCCCCAGTACACCTCACAATACCAAGTTCCTCGTGCCGCACCGGTCGAACACCTATAAGAAGACTAACCGACCACCACTCCATTAACCCTCAGTCGTTGTTATCGGAAGACCAAGGTTGGTCAGACCCCAGTCACAAGAACACCAGTCATCAAAAGTAGATTACCTCCCAGACGGAGAATATTCTTTGTCAAGTCCTTTCACATAGTCCGGACATGGTTATAGAACGTCTATTAGCACTCAAGACACTAAGACGATACACCGTCTGAATATCATATTTAACAATGGTCAAAGGGTCGGAGTGTCAAAGATGTAGAAGTGTAAAGGGTTAGTAATCGAGAGGTTAGTCTGAAAATGAAGTTTTCTACTCCAGTCTCCGAACATATATTAAAGTTATCATTCTACTCTCTCACCAACAACATATATTAAATCCGTATTGTTGGTGAGAGAGTAGAATGAAGAACGACTATCAAAGTTGTGGGGTACGGTCCCATTTAAAGTTCGGGAATTCTTAATTGGTACCGGAACTATGGGTTGTTGGTAGGAAGGTCCTTATAAAAAGAAAGAGAAATGAATATCTGGACTTGATATGTGAGTGGCATGTACCGAGAATTCGTAGATTTCACATTTTGTGTGGGGTTTACAGTATCTACTGTATCAAATGTAAGAAATAATAATTCATTTCCTGTGTTTTATAGAGTGACTAATAATAAAATAATACACAAGTTTACTGACATAAAACCTGGATGACCCAATTTATTTTATATGTTTTTACTTAGAATAGAGAAAGAATGAAAAATTTACGTCAAAGATGTTTTTAAAATTAAGGGATACTCCGAGTGTAAACGTCGAATGTTAATTTAAAAATAGTCTACTGTGACGAGTTACTTTACTTAAAACACAGACAAAAATACACTAGGAAATGACTAATAAAAGGTTTCGAAGGTCTCAGTCACATGAGCTACCTTCCTGTTCTAAGGACTCTGGTTCCAAAACAAACTCCAAAAAGAAAAAACACACGAAAAAACGACCACCACCAAAAATGAATACGAAAACACAAAGACCCAAAGTCACCGAAGAGTCTTTTGGTCTTCAGTTTCAAACCCTTTCACGTCTTCAAAGCTTCTACACTCTGAGACCAAGTACAGGACAGAGACGATAAAGGGTAAATGACTTTGAACCCGGTAAAAAATGAATTGAGGAGATTCGGAACAAATATGGGAGATTCCTCCCTTCCAGTTCCACAAATTACTTCGAATTACTACCATACTCCTATTTCACTTTATTATTTATACCTCACTGACTATTGGTGAGAAAAAAATTATGTCGAAAGGGTCTGAGGGACTGGTAGGAGTAAGAGTAAAACTAAAGTGAGGAATTCGACATCACTTGTAAGTGAAACATTTTCGTTAGTTACGAACACTTATTTAAACTTTACGTTATTACTAAAAAAAAAATTCACGTTTCAACATGAATGTCTCCACTTGTAGATGGATCAAACCCTTTCGTGCCACTAAACAAACCCCGCGGAGTCAAAAGGGTAGGCCCTTCCTCTCTCCAAACTACTAGGTTTCCCACCCCGTCAGACACCCGTGCCTCCTCCAGAGGTTCCCTAGGACTGGATGGGTGACTTCTGGGTCGTCTCCACCCACCCACACCTGTGTCTTTTTTCTGTAGTGACCTGGGACTACCCCAGACCCAGACACTACACCGTCGGTGAAAGTACACTCAAAGAAAGTAACGGAAAGTAAGACAAAGTCAAAGACATCGTTGTCGGAGGTCGAGAACCCAGGGGTCCTACGTACGGTGACCGTGGGGGTAAACAGTGTGTCTTCTACACAAGTACTATTGATGACAGGACAAGTGTAATCTTCGTTCTTTACTCTGTTCGGTGTACTTTCTGAATCCGTCCTTTCGTAGGACGTTTGACTCCATTATGTCGACCACCGCCACCACTCAAACCTCGGTCCGAAGAAGACAGGGGTCTACTCTTAAAGGTCCGTCTGGTACGGTAGAGTCTACGGCAGGAGCAGATGTCCCTAACCTATGGGTTCCGGGGTAGGTTATGATTGTAGAAAAGAAAGACGGTGAAGTCTTTATAGACCAAAAACATTACTTTTATTGGTTCATTAAGAAGACAAAGGATTCCAAGTTCTGATCGACATTTTGATCGGGGTCATTATAGGTTTAGTTAGTTCAGTTCTTTTATAAATAACGAACACAGAGGTGACAACTTTAAGGATAGAATCGTCGTAACTTTGTTGTTGTTGTTGTTGTTGTTGTTGGTCATGAAGGGACTGTCAGGTCACCAATGTTTAAGTGGACGGTTGCGTCTCCTGTACCCAAACTAGGGACCAGGCCCTACTGAGGTGAACGATGATCCGTTGATTCGGGTGCACGGAGTCGATGATCTTGGGTACGGGACGTTACTCTCTTAGGTGTCGTCACTCTTCTGGTACGTGGAGTTGTTTCTCATCGGGGTCGAGTGGTGTTTATCTCTTTTCGGGTTCGTTTCGTCGTTTCTAGGTCGCGTCGAATTTATTTATTATTTAAAAATTTTCTGGTTTACTGTTCGGAAGTGAAAGGATGACTATTTGTTCGGAAGGGTAGACCGGAACAACATGTCAGTTAGTCAGCACAGGTTGAGAAACGTTGGGACACCAGATGGCGTGTGGTCCGAAAGGACAGGAAGCGACAGAGGGTCTCAGACGGGTTTGAGTACGGGTGACTCAGCCACAACGGTAGGGTTAATAGAGTAGGAGACAGTAGGGGAAGAAGAGGAGGGGAGTTAGAAAGGATCTTGGTTCCAGAAAACGTTACTCAGCCGAGAAGCGTAGTCCACCGGTTTCATAACTTGAATTCGTAGTCAGGAAAGTCACTTATAAGTCCCAACTAAAGGGAATCCTAACTGACCAAACTAGAGGAACGTCAGGTTCCCTGAGAGTTCCCAGAAGAGGTCGTGGTATCGTGAGTCGGAAGGAATACCAGGTCGAGAGTGTAGGTATGCACTGATGACCTTTTTGGTATCGAAACTGTTTCTGGTCACCAAAAGGAATTTTAAAGGAAATCGGTCACGTCGGGGAGGTACCTACGGGGTTGTAGGTACCAGGGATGATCCAGGGACGAACCCAGGGATGAAGGTAGGAAGACCGTCAAGACTGAACCTTTTGAGTGACCGTACCCAATTCGACGGTTACAAACAGTTAAGAGGTACAAGTTCATCCGTATACGTGTAGGACAGAGAGGGAATTATCCTATGTACATGGGGCACCGACCCGTCATGTCGAGATGAGGGGAAGGATCGGAAGGGTTGGTGAGGGTACGTCCCTCCCCCCGTCCGTCTTCGTTTCCCTTTCGAGACTATGGTTCTCCTCTCCGGAAGAGAAGGGTCTCTACTCCCCGAAACGGGAGTCGACACCTTTATTCAGGTTCAAAACTCCGACGTCAGGTACACCAAAACTTCTCAAACTGTACTGAATCACTGACTTATTGTTGTTGGACTCCTAGATCGAGTGAGAAAAAAAAAAAAAAAAAAACGGTGAACTGAACGTCATAGAAGGGGTTGGTCCCTACCTTGGGTCCGAGGGACATCACTTTCACGTCTCAGGATTGGTGCCCTGGTGGACCCTTCAGGGGACCGAGTGTAAAGACCTTGTCTGTTCGTCCTCTTAGTGAGCAGACGTGCTCAGACCCGGATAGGGAATCCGTGTCGAACCCTAGTTCAAGGTAGAGACACAACCGGAGACAAACGGGAGGATCTGGTATCCGTGTGTTTGGACAGTAGGGAGGACGGGTTAAACGTATTTGACTTTCATTGATCGGGGTCCGAGGAGGACAGTGTCCTTTCCCCCTGAAATATCATAATTTCTCTTTACTCAGTTGTGTTGTTCCTATATTGTGTACCCGACTCAGTTCCGGCCACATAGAGACCAATCCGACCCATAAACCCCGTCGAACCTTCCCAATGTAAAAAAAAAAATTAAAATTAAACTCATATAAACTAAATATTACAACACAATGAAAGTCCATATGTCGTTTCACTTAGTCAATTTGTATTTGTATGCACGAGTCAACGAATTCAGTAAAGGCTGAGAAAACCTTGGGGTGTCTGATATCGGGTGGTACGAGGAAACAGGTACCCTAAAAGGTCCGATCTTATGACCTTACCCAACAGTAAAGGATGGGGTCCCTCAGAAGGACTGGGCCCTAGCTTGAGTACAGAGGACGTAACCGTCCTCCGAAGAAATGATGACTCGGTGGATCCTTAAGGGTATGCATATGTATACACGTACACACGATTCAGAGAAGTCAGCACAGGATGAAACACTGGGACACCTGACATCGGACGGTCCGAGGAGACAGAATCCCTAAGAGGTCCGTTCTTATGACCTCACCCAACGGTACGACAGAAGGTCCCCTAGAAGGGTTGGGTCCCTAGCTTGGGCTTAGAGAACAGAGGATGTAACCGTCCACCCAAGAAATGGTGATCACGGTGGACCCTTCGGGTGCATATGTATATAGGTGAGGAAAAATCCAACAAAAGGGTATATCCGGTAATGTCTCATGACCCGAGGGACACAAGATGTTTTCCAACCTTCCAGAGGAAGAACTTAAAACATAAGTCGGAGGGAAGGAGGTATCGTACAGGTCGGAACCCTTATTCCAGTCGTTTACCCCTATCCTCAGTCTACTGTCCGTCTGGGGAGAGAACAGGGTACCCTTTACGGTAAATCTATTGAAAAACAAGAAGAACAAGTGAAAGAGATTGTCAGTGAGGAGGAACGTTTCCGAGACATGGAGGTGAACGATCTCCGTTTCTCCTACCTCTGTTACCCCTCGGGGAGTAATCCACCTCACACAGTGCTCCCCCATTTTCTGTCGGTTGACTGGACCTCCGGGTCAGAATCTTCTCGTCTGTAGACAACTACATACACCCGGTCTGTGTCCTACATCCCCGAGGGGTTCCTGTCGGACAAAGGAGTGCACCGTCTCGGTTCCGTCGGGTCTGTACCAGGACCACGCTTTCCCCTTTCGCTGTCATGCGAACAGTCATGCGCAAACGTATGAATTCTCGAACGCACGAACGTAAGGACGTTCTAACGCACTACTGGAGACGTGTCGGAGAACCTGGTCGAGTGAGAAGTGGTCAGTACGAGTCTAGATCGACGCTTCTTCTGGGTCCGTTACCTACCCTAGAGCGGGATTCTGGGGGTCGTAGACACCCGTGACTCAGTGACCACTGGAGTAAAGGAGAGAGTAAACTAGACAGTGACTCTTGAGGGACCGACCCTCAGGTTTTTATGATTACTCTAACTTGTCGACAGTCGTACGGAAAGGAAGTCGGTTAGACGGACAGACGACGACGACGACCGACTTCTGGGTCGACAGTCGGTAGACGACATTCTCGGGTTCTACTCGTAATCTTTCGTTTCATCGTGTCAGTCTTGTGGTTGTCGGGGTCTTCGAATGTCAGGACAGTAAAGAGGGTGGAGACGTGGGTGTCAACGGTGGTCCTGAGGATTGAAATTGAAGACGACGGGTCGTACTTCAAAGGATGTTGGGTAGTTGAAGGACCGGAGAACAGGGACGGAACGAGAGGACGGGTCCTAGGTTGGGTCGTCGAGGACCCACGGAACGTCGACGACCCACTTCCTCGTACACCGGATTTCCGTTTGACAGGGAGGGATTTGAACTCCGGTAACAACAACAAATCACTGATAAAGAACAGGTTTAGAAAACGTTACAGTACCTGATATCGGGTGGTCCGAAGAGACAGGGACCCTAAAGGGTCCTGTTATGATCTGAACCAACGGTAAAGGAGAAGGTTCCCTAGAAGGGCTGGGTCCCTAGTTTGGACACAGAGGACGAACCGTTCACCTAAGAAATCGTGACTCGGTGAACCCTTCGGAACCCTGATCTTTTGGGGTTTACCGGGAGGACTCTGGGAGTCCCTTAGACCAAAGAAGTTGTCTGAAAGGTTTACCGGTTTTGGAGTTCACCGGGAGGACTCTTGGAGTCCCTCAGACCAAAGAAGTTGTCCAAAAGGTCCACTGGCTCCTACCATTCACCAGAGACCTCTTGATGTACAGTCGGAAAAGGGGAGTCGACTAGGGTTGACGTCCCATAGGACTCGGGTTGTTCCCGTGTCTTCGTTCTCACTCTCGTCGATCACTCGGGGTACCCTTTACAGGGACGACACGTACATAGATAGAAACACTCCGTCGACATGGAAGTAGGTGCTATTAAAAAGACTCGAGATGGGATCATAGATGAAAAATCTCGATATTTGGGAACAACAACAAGTCAACGATTCAGTACAGACTGAGAAACTCTGGGGTACCTGACGTCGTGTGGTCAGAAGGGACAGAAAGTTGTAGAGGGTCTCAAATGAGTTTGAGTGCAGGTAACTCAACTACTACGGTAGGTTGGTGGAGTAGGAGACAACAGGGAAAAAAGAGGACGGGATTAGAAAGGGTCGTAGTCCCAGAAAACGTTACTCAGCCGAGAAGTGTAGTCATAGCCTCGAAGTCGTAGTCAGGAAGGTTACTTATTTTGGTAGTTTTATCTTTTTAGTGTGAACTACCGTCATTAGAGACCCGACGTTATATACTGAGTCTTGTCTCTATCACAGTGAAAAGCGTTACCTTCGAAAGTGCGACAAACTAAAGAATAGGATACGAACATTCGAAAAATTTTTGATTATCGTCAGATACAGACTACGTCCTATGTCGTACGAACCTCGACCACGTACCCCTACTGGGTCTCTCTACAATACCCCTCCCTCCACCCTCCCCCCAAGTACAAACCCTTACGTACATTCTTAATTTCTAAAATTTTAACTCTTTTTCTCTATTTATTTATTTCTGATCTAAATTTTGTACAAAGTTTTTTTTTATTTTTATTTTTTTTTATTTTTATTTTTGATTATCGTTATGTATGACCTCTTTCACCTCTTTTCTCTTGGGAGAACGTGACAGTAACCTTTACATTTAACTATTGTCGGGGATACCTCTTAAGGAAATTTTTGATCCTTATTTTGATGGTATACGGGGTCGTTAGGGTGATGTCCCGTACATGAGACTCCTTTGGTTTAAACTTTTTCTGTGCACATAGGGTCACAAGTGACGTTGTGATAAATGTAAATTGTGATAAATGTAAGTTGTGATAAATCAATCCTGTACCTTCGTTGAATCTACAGACAGGTAGTTCTCTATTTACCTATTTCTTCAGCACCACGTATATATGTTCCTTTACGATAAGTCGGTATTTTTCTTTACGTAAACTCAGTCAAGATCACTCCACTTACTTGGGTCTCGGATAATATGTCTCCCTTCATTCAGTCTTTCTCTTGTTGTTTATAGAATGTTGTCACGTGTACTGAGTCGTCCCCTTTCTCTCCCACCTTTTTTGACTGTATGGTTGATCTATCCCGTCGAAGGGTCTACCATGTCACCATTTCTTAGATGGGCGGTTCCGTCCTCTGAACTCTCTGTTCTAAACTAGGGACCCAACCCTTCTAGGGGACCTCATCCTTTACCGATGGGTGAGGTCTTAAGAACGGACCTTTTACCGTACCAATCTCCTCTGACCTCCCGATGTCAGGTACCCAAGGGTCTCAGTTGATACTGACTCGTGCGTGCGTGTGTGTCAGGACAGGTAGTTGTCGTGTCTAGGAAACGAGGACTCAAATTAGTGTAGTCTCGTTGAAACTTTGTTAGGTAATTTAAGAGTCCGTTAAGAGTCCAGATCTTGGTTGACGGAAAGGTGTTGTACCGAAGTGTGTACGGTACGGTGGGTATGGTAGGTGGGGTAATGATGGTTTATGAACCTTCAAATGGACGATCTCAAGGGATTGTAGTGGGTTCTAATCGTTCCCTTAATTTCCCCTACCCACTATATCTTTAAGAATCTGAGGACACCGACACCGATGAGACGTCTGATTCGAAAGGACCTCCCGAGTTCCGAGTTCTTAACCCATAAAAGAGATTCTTATATAAAGGTCGAACAGAGTCTCTTTTTGGTGTTCACGAGTGAAAAAAGGTGGGAGTGGAGGTGGGTCCTCTAGTAAATTGGACGCTTTGACAGGGGAACAACTCGGTTGAGAAGGGTTCTTCTCTGTAACTTCCTTTCATTTTGAGATTCTTCGAAAAATCTTGGACGGGGTGTCCCGAAGGGACCATTTCTTAGGAACCCGGTTACGCCCTCTGTACCTAAGCTGGGGTGTACGACACTTCGTTGACGTGGCTACGTGGTGTCGATAACTGGAACCCGAGATCTCAGGTCCTCGGTGTTGATGCCTTCGGGGTCGTGAGGTCTCGGGCACGAGACGTTATTCTCTTCGGTGACGTTACTCTTCGACCGTGTCACGACGGGGCTGAGTGGTTTTAATCCCTTTCCGGGCACGTCGTTGCTTCTGAGTCGTGTCGGTTTTTATTTTATTTACTTAATTTTTTTTTTGGGATGTTGGGTCAGAAGTATACGAGTTCGCACACTTTGGTAATGGTCCTCGACCCCCGTAGTAGGTAGTGAGAGAAAGTGAACGTCGGGAGTCCGACCAGGAGTCTTACCTTGGGTCGATCGGTCTTGGTAAAAAGGTCCTGAAGGCACTCTTCGTTCTCCGGGACGAGGTCGGTCGAGTCACGAAGACTAGACAGTCCTAATCCGTCCGAACCTTTGAGTCTGGGTCGTACTCAGTGAAGGTTGAGTGACGATCACAGTAGGAAAATATATTTAGACCTTAATAAGCCTTCACGGTAAAAAAGGGTCTTAAAGAGAGATCCGATTCTCTCCAAAACGAAACGAAATAAAGAAAGTCTCTTCAAAGAGGAAAAAATAAAAAAGAATAAAAAAAATTCAAAATAACCTGAGATCCACTATGTGTGACCACACAATCAAAGACGACATGTCGTATCACTTAGTCAATGTATATGTATGTGTATGTAGGTGAGAAATCTAAGAAAAGGGTATATCCAATAATGTCTCGTGACTCATCTCAAGGGACACGGTAAATCAGATAAATATACATCGTCGTCACTTCACTTCACTTTCAACGAGTCGCCACAAGTTGAGAAACGCTGGGGTAACACCCACATGTCAGGTACCTTAAGAGGTGCGGTCTTATGACCTCACCCATCGGAAAGGGAGGAGGTCCCTTAGAAGGGTTGGGTCCCTTTCTTGGGTCTAGAGGGCGTAATGTCCACCTATGAAATGGTCGACTCGGTGTTCCCTTCGGGTTCTTGTAACCTTTCCCATCGGATAGGGAAGAGGTTCCCTAGAAGGTCTGCGTCCTTAACTTGGTCCCAGAGAACGTAACGTCCATCTAAGAAATGGTTGACTCTATAGTCCCTTCGGGTGCAAATCTCATCAATCATATACAGTTAGGGTCAGAGGGTTAAATAGGGAGGGGTGGAACAGGGGACCATTTGCATTCAAACGAAAGATACAGACACTGAGATGAAGACAAAATATTTTTATATCGTACGTAATACTTAAAAGTACAGTAGAAAAAGAGAATCTACCAAACTCAAAACAAAGTAACAAAGTAATTACAAAACAAGTGATTAGATTTCTTTAATAAATAAAATAGAGACAATATTTTCACGAATGGAGATTCTCAAAAATTGTAGTATAGATTAATTTATTTTAGATAAAACAGTTTTTGACAGAACTGTTTTTATTTAAACAGTTATAAACAAAGGAAGAGAACTTGATTTTTCTTGGAGTCCACGAAATTGAAGATAGAGAGGAGAGGGGTTTGGATGATATCAAGGGAGTGTTTAATCTATAAAATAATTTGTCAACTGTGAACAAACACTCACACACACACACACACACACACACACATACATACGAGTCAACTCAGGTTAAGAGACGTTGGGGTACCTGACGTCCGGTGGTCCGAGGATGAGGTAAAGGATGAGGTCCCCTAGAAGGGTTGGGTCCCTAGTTTGACCACAGAGAATGTAGAGGACGTAACTGTCTAAGAAATGGTCGTAGGGTGGACCCTTCGAGTTTACAAACAAATCGAAATAAGTTTGTGAGACAAGAATCGGGTGGTAAAGAAGAGTGTAGGGTCCGAAAGGATCACCCCAGTAAAAGGGGAGGGGGATCATGTCGGAAACCTTCAATCAAATTATTTCCGGAGAACCATACTTTGAAGAGTGGTGACTGTAGAAACGTACCAAGAACAAGAACTTTCTACAAAAATACCCTGGGTGTTAAGAGTCAACTATCGTAAACGAATGTTATGATATTTTGATAGTAACGTGACAAAAAGTCGAAAGTGAAATTGACAACTTCTCAAGGGGTAGTAAGATTAACAACGCGGAGACATTGATTGGTTGAAGAGAAACGATAGAGGACACGTATGGACCTTCTCCCGGACCGTTGGGTGAGGTCTTAAGAACAGACCTCTTAGAGTACCTGTCTTCTCGGACCGACCGATGCCAAGTGTCCCAGTGTTTCTCAGTCTGTACTGATTTCACCGAATCGTACGTGTGTGCACCAATTGGAGTCAACACTTTATTAAAAGAATGACGTAGGTCGGAGTATAACAAAGAGAATAGTCGACTCATTATGAAAATTTTTATACGATTACTCTCGATTGAATTAGGACTATAAGGTCTACAGAAAATGACCCTCTTTAACACGATGTGTTAATCAGTAGATATACCGATCTTTACTTTTCGGAAAAATAACACCAAAAAAAAAAATTCAAAGAAGTGATGAAACAAGTGAATAATTAACTCGTTTATAAAGAACTCTTGGAAGATTAACACTCCGTAACATAGTCCATGACCTACATATGACCTCGTATTTTGTCTATACTACAACGGGATGCCTTGAATGTCGAATTATCCTCTCTATAAGTTGTTTGTTCTTTTGTTTATTTATACTTGTATCTCTTACTGAGCCTTCAACTTTCTTGGATTTTGTAACAACATACTTCTTTACTTCCTTAATCCTTCCAAACCGGAAGAGTCTTCCGAGTCTTGAAGTAAAACTTTTAGGAAAATTAAAAAATTAGGTAAAGTAGGTTGACTGAGGACCTAGGTGGTAAGGTGACTTCGATGAAAACACTTTCGAAGGATTTAGGTCACCTAAGTGGGTGTAGAATCCGGTGAAAGGACCTACGATACGAAGTCAAGTCAAGTCAGCGAGTCAGCACAGGAAGAGAAACGCTGGGGTACTTAGCGTCGTGCGGTCCGGAGGGACAGGTAGTGGTTGAGGTCCTCAAGTGAGTCTGAGTACGGGTAGCTCAGTCACTACGGTAGGTCGGTAGAGTAGGAGATAACAGGGGAAGAGAAGGACGGGGGTTAAGGGGGGTCGTAGTCTCAGAAAAGGTTACTCAGTTGAGAAGAGTACTCCGCCGCTTTCATGACGTCAAAGTCGAAATCGTAGTAAGGAAGGTTTCTTTAGGGTCCCGACTAGAGGAAGTCTTACCTGACCAACCTAGAGGAACGTCAGGTTCCCTGAGAGTTCTCAGAAGAGGTTGTGGTGTCAAGTTTTCGTAGTTAAGAAACCGTGAGTCGGAAGAAATGTCAGGTTGAGAGTGTAGGTATGTACTGGCGTCCTTTTTGGTATCGGAACTGATCTGTCTGGAATCAGCCGTTTCATTACAGAGACGAAAACTTATACGATAGATCCAACGAGTATTGAAAAGAAGGTTCCTCATTCGCAGAAAATTAAAGTACCGACGTCAGTGGTAGACGTCACTAAAACCTCGGGGGGTTTTTATTTCAGACTGTGACAAAGGTGACAAAGGGGTAGATAAAGGGTACTTCAGCAACCTGGCCTACGGTATTAGAAGCAAAAGACTTACAACTCGAAATCCGGTTGAAAAAGTGAGAGGAGAAAGTGAAAGTAGTTTTCCGAAAAATCGAGGAGAAGTGAAAGACGGTATTCCCACCATAGTGGACGTATAGACTCCAATAACTATAAAGAGGGTCGTTAGAACTAAGATCGAACACAAAGAAGGTCAGGTCGCAAAGAGTACTACATGAGACGTATATTCAATTTATTCGTCCCACTGTTATATGTCGGAACTGCATGAGGAAAAGGATAAACCTTGGTCAGACAACAAGGTATAGGTCAAGAATGACGACGAAGGACTGGACGTATGTCTAAAGAGTTCCTCGTCCAGTCCACCAGACCATAAGGGTGGAGAAAGTCTTAAAAGGTGTCAAAGAACACTATGTGTGTCAGTTTCCGAAACCGTATCAGTTATTTCATCTTTATCTATAAAAAGACCTTGAGAGAACGAAAAAGGTACTAGGTCGTCTACAACCGTTAAACTAGAGACCAAGGAGACGGAAAACATTTTGGTCGAACTTGTAGACCTTCAAGTGCCAAGTACATAACGACTTCGGACCGAACCTCTTAAAACTCGTAAATGATCGAACACTCTACTCACGTTGACATACCATCAAACTCGTAAGAAACCGTAACGGAAGGAAACCCTAACCTTATTTTTGACTGGAAAAGGTCAGGACACCGGTGACGACTCAAAAGGTTTAAACGACGGTACAGGTTAAGAAAAACTGGGGTACCTGAAATCGGGTGGTTCGAGGAGATGGGTACCGTAAAGGGTCCGTTCTTATGACCTCATCCAACGGTAAAGGAGGAGATCCCCCAGAAAGGTTGGGTCCTTACCTTCGGTCCAGAGAGCGTAGAGAATGTAATCGTCCTCCTAAGAAATGGTGATCACGATGGACCCTTCGGGATCCGTGGTAACTGGTGAAGGTAAAGGAAAAAGAAAATAGGAGATTCAGTGGACCGAAAAGAAAGAAAAAATAAAAATTTATGGTCAAAATGAAAAAATTTTTCTAAAAATTTTACACCCGGTCAATAATTTAGAAATAACATAAACAATGTTATAACGAAGACAAAAACTAAAAAACTAGTGTTCCGTAAACCCTAGATCAAGGGACTGGTCCCTAGCTTAGTCGTGGGAGACGTAACCTTCCACTTCAGAATTGGTGACCTGGTGGTCTCTTCAGGAAACGGACCAAAAGGAAGACCGGAAGAAGAAAAGAGGACATGACTGTTAAGAATATGATGGACAGGAGTCCACAACGGACAGGATGTATATAAGTAAGACTTGAGGGTCTAGAAGATAGTGAGAGGAGGTGGGATGAACCAGGGAACCTTAGACTGAGTGTACCTGACGTAAGTGACCGGAGGGACCCACAGACCGAAAGTCAACCCAAGTCGGACGGTCTCCTTACCTCTCCTTTAGTCTTTCGTCTTCCCACTCTCCACTCTTGTAAATAAGGGGTTCGAGGAGTGGGTCGAAGACGTCCCAGTGGTTGATGAGAGAGACTCCAGATCCTTTGTCTTAGTAACAAGTCAGCGACTCAGTACAGACTGATGAACTCTGGAGTACCTGAAGTCCCTTTATCTTACTGACGATAATTGACACGTAGTGGTCGGTTTGACAACAGATCCCTCTAAATGGATATTTATGGTTTTTGTATTGTTTAAGTAAATAGGTTCGAAATGACGTTATTGAGGAGAAAATAGGGAGGGGGATTTCGTTCATTTGTATGATTCGACTAGTAGGGTGACCAACGAACCACTACAATTCATTAGGGAGAAGGTCACCCGGTTAGATTTTCATACTCTCAATCGGAGTCGAAACGAAGAAGTTAGGGGTAAGTATAGATTTTGATAATGCAAGGAAGGTTAAGATGGAACTTTTACAGAGTTGAGATAGGGAAGATGAGAGAGGGGTAGTGGTAACCGAATAGAGTTCCGGAGTAGTGAAGGAGGATCTAACAGAGGGACTAAACTCGGACCGGGTAGAGGTCGACATGTCACTTTTTTATTTGAACGATTTTACGTTTAAAACAACATAGTGACTCTAGAGGAAACGGATCATGTGTTCCAGGAAGGATTATACCAGGAACGGACGAAACGATCAGAGTAGAGAGAAGTGAACGGAAGTTTCTCGAATGGACTTCCGTAAACCAGACTATGGGAGGTAGGAGAGACTCCTGATGAAGAGGATATTCTGTACACTCATCGTAAACGGATACTTATATAAGAGGGTCTAAGGATCTGAGTTAGTTGACCGGGAAGAGAAGAACCAGAGGACGTGACTGGAGATAGTCTCGTAGAGATTGTGAGATGGTATGAATAGTTTATAAAAACAGACAGGAGGACGTTTGGATACTCGGGGAACTCTAGTCTCTGGTTAAGAATGAGTAGGAGTAAAAGGGTTACGAATAGTAACACAGGAAGAATTTCCTTCTAGTTATTTACGTGTGGGGAGAACGAACTCTAAGAAACGAAGTCAGAGGGAATACAATACCTAGTTTATCGAGTACGTATTGAACCGGGGAAGAAACCTTAGGAATGAGAGGAGAAGGGGAAGAGAGAGTGTTTGTGTTATGGTGGTTTGTGTGATTCGACTAGTAGGGGTATCAACGGACCACCACAATTCATTACGAAGAAGTCACCCAGTCGGATTTTCAGAGTCATCCATCTATAGTTATCAAGTCAAGTCAAGTCAAGTCAGGTCAGTGAGTCAGTACAGTCTGAGAAACGTTGGGGACTTGGTGTCGTACGGTCCGGAGGAACAAATAGTGGTTGAGGACCTCAGGTGGGTTTGGGTACAGGTAGGTCAACCACTACGGTAGGTTGGTAGAGTAGGAGACAGTAGGGGAAGAGGAGGACGGAAGTTAAAAAGGGTTGTAGTCCCAGAAAAGGTTACTCAGCTGAGGAACGTACTCCACGGGTTTCATAACCTCAAAGTCAAAGTTGTAGTCAGGAAGGTTACTTGTGGGTCCTGACTAGAGGAAATCCTACCTGACCAACCTAGAGAAACGTCAGGTTCCCTGAGAGTTCTCAGAAGAGGTTGTGGTGTCAAGTTTTCGTAGTTTAGAAGTCACGAGTCGAAAGAAATATCAGGTTGAGAGTGTAGGTATGTACTGTTGATCTTTTTGGTATCGGAACTGATCTGTCTGAAAACAACCGTTTCATTACAGAGACGAAAAATATACGACAGATCCAACCAGTATTAAAAGGAAGGTTCCTCATTCCTAGAAAATTAAAGTAACGACACGAGTGGTAGACGTCATTAAACCCTCGGGTCTTTTTATTTCAGTCGGTGACAAAGGTAACAAAGGGGTAGATAAACGGTACTCCACCACCCTGACCTACGGTACTAGAAGCAAAAGACTTACAACTCGAAATTCGGTTGAAAAAGTGAGAGGAGAAAGTGAAAGTAGTTCTCCGAGAAATCAAGAAGAAATGAAAGACGGTCTTCCCACCACAGTAGACGTACAGACTCCAATAACTATAAAGAGGACCGTTAGAACTAAGGTCGAACACGAAGTAGGTCGGGTTACAAAGAGTACTATATGAGACATATATTCAATTTATTCGTCCCACTGTATGTCGGAACTGTATGAGGAAAAGGATAAACCTTGGTCAGACAACAAGGTACAGGTCAAGCTTGACAACGAAGGACTGGACGTATGTCTAAAGAGTTCTCCGTCCAGTCCACCAGACCATAAGGGTAGAGAAAGTCTTAAAAGGTGTCAAAGAACACCAGGTGTGTCAGTTTCTAAAACCGTATCAGTTATTTCGTCCTTATCTATAAAAAGACCTTGAGAGAACGAAAAAGACACTAGGTTACCTACAGCCGTTAAACTAGAGACCAAGGAGACGGAAAAGATTTTGGTCGAACTTGTAGACCTTAAAGTGCCAAGTACATGACGACTTCGGATCGAACCTCTTAAAATTCGTAATGAAATGCTCGCACACCCTACTCACGTTAACACTCCATCAAACTCGTAAGAAACCGTAAGGGAAAGAAACCCTAACCTTACTTTTGACTGGAAAAGGTTAGGACACCGGTGGAATGTTTATCGACACTTTTCTTCCCTTCGTTTTTCGTTTCCTCTTTACCTTTCTATATGGGTAAACTTACGTCTCAAGGCTTCTTATCGTTTCTCTCTATTCTTTTGGAAGGAGTCACTAGTTACGTTTCTTTATCTCCTTTTGTTATCTTACCCTTTCTGATCTCTAGAGAAGTTCTTTTAATCTCTATGGTTCCCTTGTAAAGTACGTGTCTACCCATGTTATTTCCTATCTTTAACATCCCTGAATTGTCTTCGGCTTCTATAATTCTTCTCCACCGTTCTTATGTGTCTTGACATGTTTTTTCTAGAAGTACTGGGTCTTTTAGTGTTACCATACTAGCGAGTGGAGTTCGGTCTGTAGGACCTTACACTTAAGTGCATCCGGAATCCTTCGTAGTGATGTTTGTTTCGATCACCTCCACTACCTTAAGGTCAACCATAGTTATCATAGGTAGAGATTTAATCAAGTTTAAAAGACAGTGTGGATGAAGAAGGTCCGTTTACCGAGTCATAAAGAGTCATAATATGTTAGGTTGAAAAAAAAAAAAATTTTCTTAGGTCTGATAAAGTGTGTGTTTTTTTTTAATCCACATCGAAACTTTATTCAGTTTGGTCAATCCCGTTGTCAGATGAGAGGGGTTTAATATATAGACAGTCAAATAGGTCAGTTGTCAAGGGATTTAGTACCCTTTCAAAGAAATTTTTACATTGAGTTACAAATGCGAATAACATCACTAAAGAATTCTCAACTCCAGTCAACCTTCAGACTACCTATCTACTAAAGGATGTCTCAGTTACGTTGTCTCTTAAGAAACGAGGTTGATAAAGGAATCATTTCATGCGAGATGAGTAGACTAAAGTAAGACCTCTGTTCGATCTAAGGATAGGACGACGTGTCCTGACTTCCTATTCGTAAAAAGATGAGTTTCTACTATACTAAAATGATAGATCCTATAAAGTGTCAGATTCCCTCCAGAGGTCTTTGGTACCGGTACGACAAATTCATAGTGATCTTTATTAGCAAAGTTTTATCGAAAAGATTCTGGTTTCGGTAGTAAAAACTCCTGTAGAGTTTGTAAGTCAGTCGGATGTTGATAGTTCAATCTCTTCACAACGAGTTACGATACGAGGTAGCGAGTCAGTACAGACTGAGAATACTCTGCGGTACCTGACATCGGACGGTCCGAGGAGACAGGTACCTTAAGAAGTCCTTTGCTATGACCTCACCCAACGGTAAAGGATGAGGTCCCCTAGAAGTCTTGGGTCCCTACCTTTGACGTAGAGGACGTAATCGTTTATCTAAGAAATGGTGACGCGGTGGATTTGCTTACGTTTTAGTTTAAGAAGTTTTGAGTGTATTATCTTTAATATACTTACAACCGAAGTGATAGATCTCAGACGAAGTTGGAGTAAGGACAGGAGTCAAGGGACGTACCCTTTATTTTAGATATGGACCCATTCGTAACAGTATTTTGTGGCCACCATTGATGTCCTATTTTATGGTGGACTCACTACTCACGGTGTAGTGATGTAACGAGATTTTTACCGTCCAAAGTCAAAACGTAAAAGTGTCCGAGAAAAAGTCCTCGGTCCCGTTTAAGTACGTAAAGGTGGACCGTGTCAGGTCGGGTTTCACCGAAGGGTAGGGGACCACTTCGTTCTCTCCTTGGTACGTTAACAGGTCCTCGGTTAATCTGTACCTTGTATGGGTAAATTTATTTTGAGTCTCAGGTATTGGTAAATAATTCGTAAGTCACACGACACCCCTTATTCATTTATTGTTGTTGTTGTTCTTTTCTAAGTTTGGAGGTCTTTGGTGTAGTCCCATTCCTCTCCCATCCTGTTTAACTCTCTCTTCGTAACTTTGTATACGTAATGGTACACATTTTATCTATTGATCACCCTTCAACGACATATTGTGTCCCTCGATTCGGACCACGAGACACTGTTGGATCTCCCTACCTTAGCCCCTTCCATCCCCATCCGTTCTCCGAGTTCTTCTTCTCCGCATACATATGAATACCGATTAAGTACAATAACATGTCGTCTTTGGTTGTGTTATAACAATTCGGTAATAGAAGGTTAATTTTTTTTAAAAATTTCTCGGGTCCGAGCGTTTCAAGTCGTTATTTTGATAAAGAGTAAGGGTCGGAGAGGTCTCTCGTTTGTTACGATATTAATTTTTCACCGAAGGTCCTTCTTGTCTTTGTGTATTAGACAGAACTTTTGTACTCACACTAATATTTTTGTGAACGATCCTGAAGTCCTTTTAAATTCGGAGTACCTGGAAAGTTTCTGTGTTTTCTGAAAGGATCCTAGTATAAGCGTACAGAGAGTCTATAAGTGATAATTCGTTATTCGGGCCGACTCAATGACAGAGAGTCATCGGTGTCTCCCTCGGGTTACATCTTTACCCGAATAAGAATTCACACCACTCGAAAGGTCCGCCGTGAGTACCATTTCTTGGGAGGACGTTTACGACCTCTGTATTCTCTACGGCCAAGCTAGGGACCTACCCTTTCTATGGGACCTCTTCCCGTACCGTTGGGTGAGGTCATAAGAACGGACCCCTTAGGTACTTTTCTCTTCGGACCACCCGATATCAGGTATCCTACCGTTTCTCAGTCCGGGCTGACTTCACTGAATCGTCGTACGTGTCGGATCTGTCATCCGCGATATCTGGTGACGAGTAGACGACTGGTGGCAGGGAAGTCCCTGGAACGTGTACATTCAGGAACGAAGTCAGGGTCGGTGTTTTCGAACGTCAATTGACAGTAATGGTAACGATGATGGGTAAACCGTCACCGAGGGTCTCCGTGAAGGTTCTGGTTTTATCGATGGTGGAAGATGGGTGGAAAATTAGGTCGTGTTTGCTCTTCCACTCACACCTCGACTCAGTGGTGTAGACCGTGTTCCATACGGTCCCGGACGACGTCTCACTCATGACTAATTGTACAAGTGTGACCACCGTCGACATAAGACATAAGTCAGTAAGGTTCTCGACTCCAGACCCTCCAGGGTCGACAACACACATCAAAGATAACTGAGACCAAGTACAGAGAGTACCAAACACCGAGATACAAACCACTGGAAACTAACACTAGAGTAACTACCACGTACAATCGAACACCCCTGACATTAGCTACCAGACCTCAGGACGGAGGTCTCTCCTAAACTCAACGGGAGACGACCCTCTGACGTACTCACGAGTGAGTCAGGACAGACTGAGAAACACTGCGGTACCTGATATCGGACGGTCCGCGGAGACAGGTACCCTAATAACGTCGTTCTTATGACCTCGCCCATCGGTAAAGGAAGAGGTCTCCTAGAAGGGTAGGGTCCCTAGTTTGAGTGTAGAGGACGTAACCCTTCGTTTAAGAAGGATCCACCGGTTCACCATTTCTTAGGTGGACGGTCACGTCCTCTGAGTTCAAGCTAGAGACCCAGTCCCTCTAGGGGACCTCTTCCTTTACCGTTGGGTGAGTTCATAGAACGGACCCTTTAGGGTACCTGTCTCCCGAACCACCCGATGTCAGTCCACCCGTCAGACCACCGATGTCAGGCCACCGATGTCAGACCACCCGTTGATTTGTTTGTTTTGTTGACTGTAGTAATAACATCAGTACTAGAAAAGACCGACCAAGGACAAGACTAATCGACCACAGATACGGTACATGCAACAGTTTGTAAAAATTATAGTGGGGACAGGCACGTAAATTGAGTTTCACGACCTTTTGGTCCTTTTAACCTTATTGGACCTCGGGTCAAATCGTACGAAACTTCCAGGATCTGACACTGGAACCCCAGTCGGGGACTGGAACGGTGACTGGAACTTGAGATTAAGTCTCCGTGGTAACTAGTGTTACGATTTCATTCACAAAAGGAGAGACCCTCCTTCTGACTTAAACTCTATGCAAATGGACTACAACAAAATGGTGGCGAGACCGAGTTCAAGTGAAATCTGCCGTACCCGACCCCTACTCCCCACCCTCTGTGTCTTCCTCGTTAAATCTCTAAAAGAAAGGAATGACCTTTAGGCGGGGGGAGGGGTTTTTTTTCACACAAATTCAGACAAAATAGATATTGTAAAGAAAACTCCGTCTTTCTGGGACGTTTTATGAGTCGGTACAACGGGTTTTGTCTTTAGACGAAAAGTAAGTTGCCTTTTGACTTGGAAACTCCTTACCTCCAGTCCCTTTTTATCCTTGACTAAGTCAAGTCAAATCAAGTCAAGTCAGTGAGTCAGCACAGACTAAGAAACACTGGGGTACCTGACATCGTACGGTCCGAAGGGACAGGTAGTGGTTGAGGGTCTCAAATGAGTTTGAGTACAGGTAACTCATCCACCACGGTAGGTTGGTAGAGTAGGAGACAGCAGGGGAAGAGGACGGAAGTTAGAAAAGGTCGTAGTCCCAGAAAAGGTTACTCAGTCAAGAAGCTCAGTGCATCGGTTTCATAACCTCAGAGTCGAAGTTGTAGTCAGGAAGGTTATTGATAAGTCCTGACTAAAGAAAATCCTACCTGACCAACCTAGAGGAACGTCAGGTTCCCTGAGAGTTCTCAGAAGAGGTTGTGGTGTCAAGTTTTCGTAGTTAAGAAGTCGCGAGTCGAAAGAAATATCAGGTTGAGAGTGTAGGTATGTACTGATGACCTTTTTGGCATCGGAACTGATCTGTCTGAAACAACCGTTTCATTACAGAGACGAAAAAGTATACGACAGATCCAACCAGTATCGAAAAGAAGGTTCCTCGTTCAGAGAAAATTAAAGTACCGACGTCAGTGGTAGACGTCACTAAAACCTCGGGTCTTTTTATTTCAGTCGGTGACAAAAGTAACAAAGGGGTAGATAAACGGTACTTCACTACTCTGAACTACGGTACTAGAATCAAAAGACTTACAACTCGAAATTCGGTTGAAAAAGTGAGAGGAGAAAGTGAAAGTAGTTCTCCGAGAAATCAAGAAAAAGTGAAAGACGATATTCCCACCATAGTGGACGTATAGACTCCAATAACTATAAAGAGGGCCGTTAGAACTAAGGTCGAACACGAAGTAGGTCGAGTCACAAAGAGTACTACATGAGACGTATATTCAATTTATCCGTCCCACTGTTACATATGGGAACTGTATGAGGAAAGGACTAAATCTTGGTCAGACAACAAAGTATAGGTCAAGATTGACGACGAAGAACTGGACGTATGTCTAAAGAGTTCTCCGTCCAGTCTACCAGACCATAAGGGTAGAGAAAGTCTTAAAAGGTGTCAAATAACACCAGGTGTGTCAGTTTCCGAAACCGTGTCAGTTATTTCGTCTTTATCTATAAAAAGACCTTGAGAGAACGAAAAAACTACTAAGTCGTCTACAATCGTTATAGACCAAGAAGACGAAAAACATTTTGGTCGAACTTATAGACCTTCAAGTGCCAAGTACATAACAACTTCGGACCGAACCTCTTTAAACTCGTAATGAAATGATCGCACACTCTACTCACGTTAACACGTCATCAAACTTGTAAGAAACCGTGTCGGAAAGAAACCCTAACCTTACTTTTGACTGGAAAAGGTCAGGACACCGGTGACGACGTAAAAGGTCTAAACGACCGTATAACTCACGTCGTGAAAGTGTCGTAGTAGAAAATCCTAGACTTTATCAAGTTGACCTTAAGGTAGTAGAGGTGATCGAAACAAGTATCGCTACGAAGGAGTCCGAGTGAACTGAATGACTAATTCCAAAATTTTTCTTTTACCCTTCATTTCGTTGACTACCCTTGTGTAGAAAATTGTAACCCCCGTATTCTTAGTGTCAGACGTCTTTTCATACAGTTACCGTTAGTGTCAAAAGGTCCTTTTAGATTTAAAGTCAGGTTACCAAGAGTGTACGATAAAAAATTTAATAAATGATCAATCCAAAAAACACCGACACGGTCCAGAAGAACCGATACCCCCGAAAAGAGATCAACGTCGTTCGGCCTCGAGGAGAGGTCAACGACACTCGCCCGAAGAGCAGCGTCACCGAAGAGAACAACGTCTCGTGTCCGAGATCCCTCGAGTCCGAAGTCATCGACGGCGTGAACGCGAGTCTTCAACACGAAGGGTCCGAGACCTCGTGTCCGAGTCATCAACACCATTTGTCCCAGTCAACGAGGCACCGTACACCCTAGAAGGACCTAGTCACTAGTGTGAGAACAAAGGACCTAATCGTCCACCTAAGAAATGGTCACTCGGTGGTCCCATCGGGGAGTGGATACAATGCATAAACAGTCTTGAGAGTAGGACTATGCTTGAACTGATGTATGTCAATAACATCTATACCGGAAGTGGTATTTACACTATGTGACCGCAAGATCGAATAATTAGTTGGGGATACTTAAACTAAGAATAATTAGTCTATTCCTTGTGAATCCATTCGTTTGGTTTGAAGTTGGAACTACTGAGGTCGTTTCCAGTTGGTGAGGGGTACTGTCGATAGTTTCGAAGAAATGTCAGTGGACCTCCGTACGACTCGAGGGAGATTCTTAGACTAAGGTACTCAGTACGAGGTCTCCGTGTGGAGTTTAAAGGTAAACGAAACCTTTTGAGTTAATGTAAAGGGGTTCTTATTGAGGGTATATACTGTCACTCTTATTAAGTTCAACTCGTAAGTTTTTATCATGACCACCGTAGTCGTCTAAAGCAGTTGATTATTACAGACAATCAACCGTACTCTTCTTTCTACCGTACAAAGGGATATATTTATTGGTTACAAACAAATAACAAGTTCCTTCTTATTGAACATTCACATTGAGGTGGGTCAACATAACCAATGGAAAATTCAGAGGACCAACGTAAATGTCTGCACGGACAGAACTCGTCACTTCCAAGAACCTTCTCTGAACTTTCCTCAGGGAACTCTCCACCAACCTTACTTGACCGTTGTGTGTCCGTCCTAAATACAGTCTCTCTCTCGGACGGTCTACGAGACTACCTAACTTACCCCACTGTCTTGTCCCTGTCCCTCTTTAAGTCCTACTTATGATTCTGAAAACGAGTTCATAACCCAGTAACCTCATGGTAAACCACTCTCGATCCTCGACGCACATCCCTATCTAACTCGTCTTTATAGTTCCAAGTTACATTCCGTACAATTCCACTTCTACGAAATCCTGTCGGTCCACTGACACGGTCCATACGTTTCTAGGTTCAGACTTGAGTGGGATTCGGTGGACTATATTGTTGTGTCTTGAAGGTCCGGTGAGGGAACTCGGAAGAGTTTATCAAAGGGTAACAATGATATAATCACAGACACTTGAACTTGTGGTCTATTTTAAGGTAAACAATAACAACAAGTCAACGATTCAGTAAAGACTAAGAAACGTTGGGGTACCTGACATCGTAAGGTCCGAAGAGACAGGTGGTGACAGAGGACCTCAAACGAGTTTAAGTACAAGTAACTCAGTCACTACGATAGATTGGTAATGAAGGAGACAGCGGGGAAAGAGAAAAACGGAAGTTAGAAAGGGTTGTAGTCCCATTAAAAGGTCACTCAGTCGACAAGCGTAGTCCACCGGTTTCATAACCACGAAGTCGAAGTCGTTGTCAGGAAGGTTACTTATAAGTCCCGACTAAGGAAATCCTAACTGACCAAACTAGAGGAACGTCAGGTTCCCTGAGAGTTCTCAGAAGAGGTCGTGGTGTTAAGTTTTAGTAGTTAAGAAACCACGAGTCGGAAGAAATACTAGGTTGAGAGTGTAGGTATGTACTGATGACCTTTTTGGCATCGGGGAAACGGTACTGTTCCGACACTAGGTACTTCCCTTTTGTGGTAATTTACCGAAAATTTTCGGTAGATTTTCCGAACCGTGAAGTCCTTCGAATGATCTCGACCGACGAAGATGGTGTTGTGAGGTGCAGTAAGAAGTGTCTTTATGAAGGATGGACTGGATTCCACCTCAGATCGTAGTGGGTGTCCGGAGAGACCTCGGGGTCAGAAGGAGAGGAACCCTACCTTCGGAGAAGGAGGTAGAAACGTAAGACGTGGGGAATGAGGGGTGGTACGATGGAGGTGAGAGGAGGACATATAGTCAGTGATAAGACGAGGACCTTGTTCCTTCTCTTCCTCTCTTGGACCTTGGGAACGAGTGACTACCGATTCAACCTCTGACCCTCCTCGCGACACAGGTACCCCTAGGGACTCTTTAGTAGGGGAACTGTAGACAAGCGGGTGGAAAGAGGACCCCGTCTAAGGGGTGATGACAGAAGAAGTGTGAGAGATGGGTAAGATGACCAGGGAGAGGGGTCGTACAGAAGGGAGGGGAAGGGGAAATAAATAAAAAATTTAATAAAAATAAATAAATTACTTAAATAAATTGACAGGGTCCAGAATCAACGTCCTTCACCCTAGGATCAAGGGACTGGTCCCTAACTTGGGTCTCGGGGACTTAACCCTCATACCTCAGAATCGGTGACCTGGTGATCTCTTCAGAGAGGTGTCATACAAAATTACGAGAGGTCCCTTAAGGTAACACCTGGGTCGTAACTCTTGGTGATAGGATGAAAAAGAGGAAGTAGAGAAGTTTCCATAGAGAACGAGGGAAACTTGCGGGTGCGATGAAACAAAGATGGAAGTCAGTGACTCAATAAGTAAACAAATCAGTGTCTAGGGAATAACCATGGTCACTGATAAACCCCGGGACCCTTAGTCGTTCTTTGTTCTGACTACGAGATGTAGGAGGACGTCGAAGAGGGGTCGTCTTTCACTTTCACTTTCAGTGAGTCTGTATGGCGGTTGAGAAAAACTGTGGTACCTGATATAACAGGTGCCTTAAGAGGTCCGGTCTTACGACCTCTCCCATCGGTAAGGGAAGAGGTCCCCTAGAAGGAATGGGTCCCTAGTTTGGGTCTGGAGTGAGTAACGTTCACTTGAGAAATAGTCGACTCGGTGTTCCCTTCGGGTTCTTATGACGTCACCTATCGGACAGGGAAGAGATCGCCTAGAAGGGTTGGGTCCTTAACTTGTCCCTAGAGGACGTAACATCCATCTAAGAAATGGTTGACTCGATAGTCCCTTCAGGGAGAGGTCGTTTCCTCCGTCAGTTAATTTACCTTATTTCCGTGTTTTCGTTTTTCGTTTTGAACTTTTGAAAATCTTGTTGTGTCTCCTTCTAAAAACACCGATACCCGTCCTTCTATAAAGAATTTGTTCTGAGGTTTCCATATCTGGTATTTATCTTATACCTAGCTGAACTAGAGTAAAATTTTCAATTTGAAAAAAGTAATTTTCACTTTACCGTTCGATGTTTGACCTTATATTATAAACGTTGTATATATAAAACGTTTTTTAACTATAAATCCCTGAAGGGTCCACCAGGTCTCCAATTCTGAGACGTGAAGGAAACATCCTCCGTACTAAACTAGAGACCAAGTCCAAAGGAACCATTGAGTCGACTATTTCTTAAGTGGAAGTTACGTCCTCTGGGACCAAGTTAAGGACCCAACCCTTCTACGGGACCTTTTCCCTATCCGATGGGTGAGGTCATAAGACCCAAAGGGAGTACCGAGTCTACCATTTCTTAGTCGGACGTTACGTCCTTTGGACCGAAGCTACGGACCTAATCCTTCTAAGGGGACCTCTTCCCGTACCGTTGGGTGAGGTGACAAGAACGGACCTCTTAGGGGTATGTGGACCGTACGACGTCAGGTACCCCAACGTTTCTCAACCTGTACTGACTCGCTGATTCGTGTATCTGTCTCTGTCTTCCTTAATTCTAAGGGAAGTGAGTTACCTCATTTTTTTTTTTTTTTACCATAAGTCTACTATATTTATCTTGAGGATGTTCACTTAAAATTTTTATTTTTAGTCGTCCCTTTTAACATTCGTAAAGTATCTTCTTGTGTGGACCGACCTTTTGCAAACTTATCGACGAGTTGAAGTAATTTTTAAACTCTTTACCCTTAATTCAATATTATTCTATAAGAGATGGTTCAATAGTTAAAAAAAAATTCAGACCGATGTAGTTTACAACGGTTCTTATACCTCACTACCTCTATGACTCTGTGCCTATTCCCACACGTTTATCTATGACATTTGTTAGTGTTATTTGTACATTAACAATATATTATCCACCTTGTCCTTCACTGATCCTGGGTTATCGTCCACTCTGTCCTTTTCCAGGTACTTTCACTTTACATCTTCTACTTATTATCCCCCTTTTTTTCCGTTCACAGGGTGTACCTCCCTCCCACTTGTACTATTGTTAATTTCAATTTCTCTCCGCACATATTCCCGATCCAGTCTTCCCGATCTTTGACACAGGTCCTCGAACCTGAGATTCCCAGTACTCTTTGATAATCCAACAAGGAACGTCGCGACATAGTTATCGATCCTGTACCTTCGTTAGATCTACAGGTAGTTGTCTACTTACCTATTTCTTCGACACCATGTATGTATGTTACCTTATAATGAGTCGGTATATTTCCTTGCGTAAACTCAGGCAAGATTACTCCACCAATTTGGATCTCGGATAATATGTTTCACTTCATTCAGTCTTTCTCTTTTTATTCATAGTATACAATTACGAATATATACCTTAGATCTTTCTATCATGACTACTTGGATAAACGTCCCGTCGTTACCTCTGTGTCTGTATTTCTTGTCTGAATACCTGTGTCCACCCCTCCACTCACCTTCCTCTCCCACCCTGTCTATCTCTCGTCACACCTTCGTATATGTGATGGGAGACATTTCATCTATCGGTTACCCTTAAGCGACACACTGAGTCCCTTGAGTTTGATCACGAGACACTGTTGGATCTTCTCACCCTACCCCATCCTTAACCTCCCTCCAAGTTCTCCCTCCCTTGTATACATATGGATACCGACTAAGTACAACTATATACCGTCTTTGGTTCAGTTATAACGTTTCGTTAGTAGGAAGTTAATTTTATTTATTTAAAATTTTTTGATAACCCCAAATTCGATCCTGTACTGTAAGTAAGTTGGTTTTTCAGTGACCATGGAATGTATCTGGTTTTGTTTTTTATAAAAGTGAGTCAGCACAGGTTGAGAGAGACTGAGGTACCTGACATCGGGTGGTCCGAGAAGACGGGTACCGAGAAGACCTTAAGAAGTCCGTTCTTATGACCTCATCCAACGGTAAAGGAAGAGGTCTCCTAGAAGGGTTGTGTCCCTAGCTTGGGTCGGAGGACGGAACGTCCGTCTGAGAAATGGTAGACTTGGCGGTCCCTTCGGGGTGTATTTCAAGACCGAGATATACTGACGTAGACAAGACTTTTATAATAAGGTCGACATCCACCTCTTATTCAACCTCTCAGTGTACTACTTGTCGTCCCTCTGGTCACTTCTCCACTCAACCCCCAACAGTAGACCTGATCCCTCGTTGTCTGTGTCTCCCACATATACGTGTCTCTGGTCTCCATAGAACCTCCATCTTCTTCGGTTTGTTCACCAACTAGTCTTCTCCTCGAACGAATCACTTACTCCTCTTCCTTAGTTCATCACGAGATCCTTGGGTACACCTACTACTCTGAAGACGCCCGATCTTTATGTTGTCTTCCCACGCCCTGAAGGGGCCACCAGGACACCAATTCTTAGACGGAACGTTATGTCTCCTTCTCCCAAACTAGGGACCAGTCCCTTAATTCTAGGGTGTACGGTGTCCCGTTAATTCGAGTGTGCGACGTTAATCTCTAGACATCCGGTGTTCCTTTTTAGGACTATTGTGTTGTTTTTAGGGTGCACGGTGTTGATTCTTGGGTGCACCGGTTTGTTTAAGTTATGAATTTTATTTATTTGAGTTTTTATCCTGTTTCCTTTTAGTTACACCATAACGTCTTCGATCCCAAGTCAAGTCAAGTCAAGTCAAGTCAGCGAGTCAGTACAGACTGAGAAACGTTGGGGTACTTGACGTCGTGCGGTCCGGGTGAGGTCACAAGAACGGACCTCTTAGGGTCCCTGTCCCCTCGGACCACCCGACGGCAAACACCCCAGCGTGTCTCAGTCTGTGCTGACTTCACTGAATCGTCGTCGTCCGGAGGGACAGGTAGTGGTTGAGGGCCTCAAGTGAGTTTAAGTGCAGGTAGCTCAACCACTACGGTAGGTCGGTAGAGTAGGAGACAGCAGGGGAAGAGGAGGACGGGGGTTAAGGAGGGTCGTAGTCTCAGACAAGGTTACTCAGTTGAGAAGAGTACTCCACCGGTTTCATAACCTCAAAGTCGAAATTGTAGTAAGAAGAGTTTCTTGTGGGTCCTGACTAGAGGAAATCTTACCTGACCAACCTAGAGGAACGTCAGGTTCCCTGAGAGTTCTCAGAAGAGGTTGTGGTGTCAAGTTTTCGTAGTTAAGAAGGTGTGAGTCGAAAGAAGTATCAGGTTGAGAGTGTAGGTATGTACTGGTGACCTTTTTGGTATCGGAACTGATCTGTCTAGAAACAACCGTTTCATTACAGAGACGAAAACTTCTTCGATCCCATCCTCCCCAAATATCAACTTCTTCTATTCTTTTATCAGTTATTATACTTTATGACGACTCTTCAGTTTAAACTTTCCCCTTCCCTTCTGAAGGGACCACCAAGTCACCTATTCTTAGACGGACGATCACGTCGCATGTACCTAAGTTAGGGACCAGACCCTTCTAAGGTGCACGACACCTCGTTGATTCGACCTCTCGGTGTTGGTGGTTTCGGATGCGTGGGTCTCGGGTATGAGGCGTTGTTCTCTTCGATGGTGTCACTCTTTGCGTGTGTGGTGTTGTTTCTGACCAGGGGTGAACGACGTTGATCTCTTTCGGGTACGTCGTTGTTTCTGAGTCACGTTGGTTTGTTAATTTTTATTTATTAAAAATCTTCCCTCCCCCGTCTTTTACCAGGTAGTCGACAAGTGGTTCCTACTGGAAACACTCTCTTCCAAGGTAGACCCTCCGTCGTTTGGTAACTCCAAACTTCTCAACCTCCTCTTCGTTCCCTTCCGTGAGAAAGTTCTTTTCGTTTCGTTATCCGTCTCTCCTCTCCTTTCTACAACAGAAGGAAACAAAACAAAATCTTTTAAAGCGTTCTGTACTTACCCAGACCACTCTACCTCGACGTCTCTCGTTTACCAACTTCTCCTCTTTTTAGTTATGTTGTTCCAGAAACTCTTCTACCCATAGGGTAAACTTAGGGTTGACTCACATGAAGTTAAGTCGAGATCATTATTAGTCGGTCTCAGTCACGTCTGGGGTGTTCAATTTTCCGTGGTAGGGAATGAAGGCTGTGGTCGATACGAAGTCCCCAGGGGTCCGGTGGCTGAAGGTTGATTCACCGACATTTGACTCTTCGAGGGTACTGGGGGAGTCCAACCTATTTAGTACTCTTTCTAAATGTCCTGAGTCCTCTCATGATAATAACAATAATATACTCTCCGGGAACCTGTCGTTCCTCTAATTTAGTTAGTTAGGATTTCCTTTAGTTGGGACTTGTAAGGAACTTTCCTGATTACAATTTCGACTTCAAGATCATGAAACCGGTGGACTACACTTCTCGGTTCAATAACCTTTTCTGGGCTACGACCCTTTCTAACTCCCTCCCTCCTCTCCCTCGTTGTCTCCTACTCTACCAACCCACCGTAGTAGTTGAGTTACCTGTACTCAGACTCGTTTGAGACCCTCAATCACTTCCTGTCCCTTCGGACCGTACGACGTCGGTCGGGTGCCCCAACGTTTCTCAGTCTGTACTGACTCACTGACTTGTTGTTGTTAGCATCATATTTCATAATATTAAAATAATATATCCTATATATAGTTCTTCTTCCCGGTTTACTGTTCTGTAGATCTCTTTCCAGACCCTCCCTGGTGTCTCGAAGGTACGGAAGAGGGACACTCAGTCCTACGGAGTGGACGGGTCACGTAGTAACACACAGGGTAGGTCTTTCGAAGAGGCTCGAAGTCACAGGTCTCAAACCTCCCTAAAATAATGTGTTTATACGACCTAAATTAGTGACCGATACACTGACTTGAGTTGAGGGTCGGAGGGAGAGTAGGGTCCTCCGGTCTTCTTTCCTAACTATAGTACAGAGGGTCGGGGTCGGGAGATTAGTAGTTTAACCAGGAAGACTACTGGTCTGTGGTCGTACTTTGAGAGATCTGCGGGACGGTACTCAGTCTAGTAATGGACAGTGACTCCTTTAAGGTTCCCAAAGTTTTCGTGGGACGGTCTTTAGACCCTGTTTCAAGTCTATTTAAAAAAAATAATATATTATTACTCAGTCCCGGAAGGGACTACCGAGTCGTCTATTCTTAGACGGACGGTTACGTCCCCTGTGTCCAAGTTAGGGACCAGGTCCTTTTAAGGTGTACGGTGTCTTGTTGATTCGGTTACACGGTGTTGATGACTTTAGAGGTGTGGGATCTCAGTTGTTCGTCGTTGATCTCTTTTCGAACGTGTGTCGCTACTTCTGGGTCGTGTCGGTTTTTATTTATTTATTGTTACTCAGTCCTACAAGTCCTGGACCCCTTTTCATTCTCGGACAAGGCGAGGTCCTTATTCTCGTATCACCCCCACCCACCCTACGTCAACCGTCACACCACCCTCTACGACTCGACCGAAAGTCTACTACTCTAAATAAAAGTTCCTGAATCGTACGCTCACTACCTTAATCCTATAACGACGACACGTGTCTGCGGTTCCTTTCGAAGTATCTTACTGACTCGTCTTACTTTCTCGTCACCCACCACCACCTTGCGTACGTAGGTCCAGTATCGGTGTACATTCCGGTTCATCAAAAGAGGTTGTCAGGGGTCGTCGGGGTTACCTCTCCGTCTGGTAATTATGTTGGTCCAGGTTCCACAACAGATCACTCGCGATCCCTTCTTTACGTCCCCCTTTACCGTTGGGTGAGGTCATAAGAACGGTCTATTAGGGTACCTGTCTCCTTGGACCGTCCGATATCAGATACCCCAGTAGTTCCCAGTCTCTACTGACTCGCTGACTTGTACATGCACATATGTTCCTTCCTTTTTCTCCTTCAGACGACTCTTCTGGCAGTTCCTTTACCAACGTTTCTACCTCGGATCTTTATTTTGACCCATCTTTTCCTTCGTTTTTGTCTCTCCCGTCTATCTCTCCCCCCTACAAGAACCGATCTCCAAGACTATTCCCACTTATTGACCACGAAACGTTCACACCCTCACTCTTTCGTCCTTACGACATCCGTCTCTTGTCCTTCGGACGTACGTACTAACGACTTTACCTCGGAAAGGTTCTCCGTCGGTTGGACCCCCCACAGGTCTTGTTCCGAAGAAGACGGACGTCATAATTAAGGAACGTAAGTTCCACTATTCATTCACCTTTATAATCAGTAAGTCAGTACAGTTGAGAAACGCTGGAAAAGATCCCCTTAGAAGGGTTGGATCTCTAGCTTGGATCCAAGGGACGTAACCTCCGCCTAAGAAGTGGCGACTCGGTTGTCCCTTCGGGTACAACGGACTAATTTGGTAGAAATTAGGTAGAAACATAAGGACGACGACGACGACGACGACGACGACGATTCAGCGAAGTCAGCACAGGCTGAGACACGCTGGGGTATCTACCGTCGGGTGGTCCGAGGGGGTAGGGACCCTAAGAGATCCGTTCTTATGACCTCACCCAACGGTAAAGGAAGAGGTCACGTACTTTCACTTTTCAGTTTCACTTCAGCGAGTCAGCACAGGCTGAGAATCGCTGGGGTACCTGACGTCGGATGGTCCGAGGAGGTAGGTACCCTAAAAGGTCCGTTCTCATGACCTCACCCCACGGTAACGGAAGATCGTCACGAACTTTACGATGTACCTTCCATTAATTGGAACCCTTCCCTCCTCCGATTTAAACCCCCCTACACCCTCTGGAGGCCTTCGGGGACACGTCATTCGGATGAACCCCAAGGTAAGTCAGTTTTCAGAGTCTCTTGATTACTCTGTTTCCTCGTCACTACGTGTGACCCGTTGTCCTGAGGGGTTCAAGTGACGTCGGGGTCCAGTTCACTCGAGAAATCCTCACTGACAACGGTCAAGTACAAAAGGTCAGAACTTCGCGGGTATGAGTGAGTATGCCGAAGGGTCCACCGCGATCACTATTTCTTGGGTACACGGTTACGTCCTCTGAATTCTCTACACCCAAGTTAGGGTCCCAGTCCTTCTAGGGGACCTCCTCCCGTACCGTTGGGTGAGGTCATAAGAACGGAGCTCTTAGCGTATCTGTCTCCTTTGACCAGCCGATGTCCTAGTGTTTCTAAACCTGAGTTGATTTCGTTGAATCGTGTCGTGTCGTGAGTGTTGGTTGTTAGGGACAACCTAATAGAGATGTCAGTCTCTAAGTCACCGTCGTCACCTTTACTCCAGTGAGAGTATTCCTTCCCTTTTGGGGAGCAATCCTTCCCTTGCTGTAGACACCTGTCCTGTTCCTCCCGTCGTGACATAGACTTCGGGAGGAACCAGAAAAGTTGAGTGAGAAACTCGCGGAGGACCTTAGGAAATAAGTCACTATTGAGTCGGCCAAGTAACTCACGAACGCGATTCGTTCCACAGTGTCCTCTTCCCCTCCACCTGTTAAAACAGTACCGGGGGATCCTCGAATGTCTGACCACCCCTCCCAGTCGATACAGGGGTTTGGCAGTATGGGTTTCGCCGAGGGACCATTGGTTCTTCCTGCAAACGGTGGACCCCTCTAATTCAACTTTCCAAACCAAGACTCATCGGTACATTGCTCAAACAAACGAACAAACATCCGAACGAAAGAGTACTGAATCTTGAATTTTCTTCAGTCTCCTTTAGAGGGACAGGACACTGTTGCCCTCGGACCCCATTTAGACTAACGTGAGAACTACGAAATTTTATTATAGAGGATCCTTTAGAGGGAAATCTTTCTTTCTCAATTTCTTGAACGACCTTAAGTGTCTTTGGTCGGTTGAGGACTCTCGACTCATAGATGTTCTATTGTATTCTCGATTCACTAGACTGTTTTGGTGCACACGAGTCGGTCGGACCGACGACACCTAAGTCTCCTTTACAATTCTTACATAAGGGAAAAGGGAGGTAGAGGTGAGTGTGACCCGATCAGGGGAACAGTTGTTTCAGTAAATATCTTTTCTGGTGTCCGTCCCGAAAGGACCATCAGAACTCCATTTCTTCGGTGGACGGATACGTCCTCTGTGTCCAAGTTAGGGACTAGGACCTTCTAAGGAGTACGGAGCCTCGATAACTCGGGTACACGGTGCTGATGACTCGGGTGAACGGGATCTCGGACAGGGGACGTTATTCAGGTGGGTGGGGACGTTGCCCTCTTTCGGGAGCCCGTCGTTACTTTTGGGTCGTGTCGGTTTTTATATAATTAATTTAAATTTTTTTTCTGTTGTCCGTCCCCTGACTAAAGTTCACCGTCCTTGACACACTTCTTGCACCGGGGACCGACTGCGACTCTAAAGTGTCAAGACCCCAAAGGGCCCCCGTGTCACCTCGCGGAGTACGAGAGAGGTAGACTTGTATGACGCACCCACCCTCCTATAACTCGACCTTCAACCCATGGACGTACCCTCAGACACGAAACGACCTAGACCCGACCTGGGAGCCGGTAGCCGACGGGACCCCTCGAGTCCTCCTCTGCGGACTAGTCCTGTAGTGTCACGGAATTCGGGGACACTTCATCCTGGGATAACCCATTCCAGTGAGAGAGCTGACTCGTTCGTTAAAATCTTCCTTGAGGGTACGCCTTGACTCTCTCCATCCCTTTGAACGGGGTGGTCGGTTCGTCATGTTAGAGGGACCGTCCAGGGTCCCTGTATTCGGTGGGTGGGTCTCCGTGACTTGACTTACTATGATTGAAAGGTCCCGGACGTAGGAAACCTCTTCCTCCTCATTCTGGATTTGTCTTAGGTCTCTCTTAGTCGGTAGGCCTTGAACGTTTCCTACCAGACTAATTAAGGGTTAACTAGTCGTTAACAAGTAGTGTATGGGGCCGGACCCCTGTGTTACGTTTATGTTGACCAAAACTGACAGTCGTTTGTCGTCTAGGATTTGGTCAGGTAGGATTTCCTTTAGATGGGACGTATAAGTAACCTTCCTGACTACGACGTCGACTTCGAGGTTAAGAAACCGGTGGACTACACTTCTCGACTGAGTGACCTTTTCTGGGACTACGACCCTTTCTAACTCCCGTCCTCCTTTTCCCCCGCTGTCTCCTACTCTACCAATCTACCGTAGTAACTGAGTCACCTATACTCAAACTCGTTTGAGACCCTCTGTCACTGCCAGTCCCTTCGGACCGTACGACGTCAGGTACCCTAGTACTTCTCATCCTGTGTTGACTCGTTGACTTGGTGTTGTTGTTTAAAACGTAACCCCACGTCGGCTAATTGTTACAACACTATTAAAGTCCACCTGTCGTTTCCCTAAGTTTGTATGTATATGTGTATAGGTAACAGGGGGTCCGAGGGGAAGGGTAGGTCCGACGGTGTATTGTAACTCGTCTTACGGGACACGATATGTCATCCTGGACTTCGTAAAACATCAAAGAGGTCTGTGGTATAACGGTTCCGGTCTCGACGAGAAGGAGTGTCAGAGAACAGGTCTCACTCCCCTACGAGTGGGGTGAGGAAAGGACCGTAAGAGTCCGGGAGTCGGGACGGGACGTGATTTACTGGCAAGGGTGGTTTCGGGTTTTCAGGGGGTTTTCGTCGGGCCACACGTCGGACCTCGAATACGTCGGGTGTCTCTCGACCTTACACAAAGAGAGGGAGGAGACCGGACCGGCACCGGGACTCACACCTCTCCTTTCCCTCTGTTGTCGAAGTACTGTCAAATATAGACGGGACCGTGACGGTATAAGGTAGATTTTAACACCCACAAACGTTTTTGAGGAATACCTGTCGGTAGTACAGACCACATCAACACAATGGGAAGGAGACACGTATGTGTGTGTATGTGTGTGTTTGTGTGCAGTTTGACCCATGGACCATACAACTTACTTACTTCCTGTAATGGAATGGACTGGACTGGACTGGACTGGACTGGATTTGAAAGAGTGGGGTTGAACAGTAGTCGGGACTGAAGTAGAAGGATCTTAAGGACGTAAAAGTCTCCTTAAACTTTTCGGGAGTTCTTTGTGAAGTTTTAATAGGAAAACCTCTTTAACCTCGTAGAAAGGTCTTTAAACGGAGGTCCCATAAAGACCACTCTGGGTCTAGTGGACAAACACCGATATCCCCCTCGAGGGTAGTGGACGGACAGGGTTTTGATTGAAGAATTTTCCCAGTCTCAAGGGGTCTCTTCGTCCACCCGAGACGAGACTGTGTCTGGTTCGTCATTCCACATGTGACACGGAAGTACTGTCCTCGACTCGAAGAGGTTCTCCCATTGTGGGGACTGACCCAGGTCTTGGTGAGAGGACGAGATTCTCAGACCCCCCGGATAAATAACGACTTCTCAAACAAGACCCGACCTGTAACACGACGACTACTTAAAGACGAAAAGTACGTTCCTCTAAGAAAAGATTCCTTTGTGAAGGGGTAATCTCCTTCGATCGTGTTCTACCTTCGTTACTGTCACCACACCACACTAGTGAGGACTGAAAGTACGTAAACCAGTTGGTTGTAAACACCTCGTGGTAATACACGGTCCGTGTCTAATGTCAGTTTCGACATTATTAGGGTTCGGACGTTGTCCATGTAATTATCATTCCTTGATTTAACTACCGTAGTGGTTGAGTTACCTGTACTCAAACTCGTTCGAGGTCCTTTACCACTACCTGTCCCTTCGGACCACACGACGTCAGGTACCCCAACGTTTCTCGACCTGTACTGACTCGTTGACTTGACTTGACTTTACAGGAAGTCGTCTACTTACCTATCTCTTCTCACTATGTATACATGTTACCTTATAATGACCCGGCATTTTTCCTTCCTTTGACTTAGTAAACATCTCTACACCTACTTGAATCTCAAACAGTATATACCGCTTCAGTCTTTCTTTTTTTATGTCATACAATTGTGTATATACACCTTAGATCTTTTTTACCATGCAAGTATAATTCAACGAAGTCGACAGGTTAAAAAACGTTTGGATACTTGACATTGGGTGGTCCGAGGAGACAAGTACCCTAAGAGGTTCGTTCTTTTGACATCAACCAAAGGTACGGGATGAAGTTCCTTAGAAGGGTTGGGTCCCTAGCTTGGGTACAGAGAATACAAAGGACGTGACTGTTCGTCCAAGGATCACGGTGGACCCTTCGGGTATCCTTTTTTTACCATATCTACTGGAATAAACATTTCGTCTTTATCTCTATGTCTACATTTCTTGTCTGTACACCCGTACCCCCCTTTTCCCTCCTACCCCACTTGATCCTCTCATCCTAACTCCACACATATGTGATGGTGCACTTCTTATCTATCGGTCACCCTTCGACCAGATGTCGTGTCCCTCGAATCGAGTCACGAGACACTACTGGATCTCCCTGCCCAACTCCCCCTGTCCCACTCTATCCGGGTTCTCCCTCCACTATGTACATATGTATATCGACTGAGTGAAGTAACATGTTGTCTTTGATTTCTTGTGTTATTTCGTTAATACGTACACAATCAGTGAGTCAACGCGGGCTGTAAAACGTTGGAGTACCTGACATTGGGTGGTCCGAGAAGACAGGTACTCTAAGAGGTCCGTTCTTATGACCTCATCCAACGGTAAGGGAAGAGGTTCTCTAGAAGGGTTGGGTCCCTAGCTTGGACGTAAAGTCCGTCTAAGAACTGGTAGACTCAGTGGTCCCTTCGAGGTTTTCGTTAATATGAGGTCATTATTTTTCTTTTTTATCATTGTCTCTGTTCGTTTATTTTGTGTTACTTCCTCCAGACGTCTCCCATAATCTCCGTGTAGTGTCCATTCTTCCCATGGGTGGTGGGTTGAACCCTTCTCTGAACAGTACCTCCTCCGTTTTGTACTCGGAATTCCTGATCCCAAACCGGTTTGAGGTTTATCCTCTTCCTCCAAAGTCCAGTCTTTCTTATCCGACATGGTTTCGGGTCTTTCCAGTAGTGTAAGTTCCCTGACGTTTATCAAACCTTCCCGACTTCGCACCGGAGTCTCTCCTTTCGTCTTCTGAGGTACTACCCTGAACAGACGGGACGAGTCCTCGTTCCTGAGCAGGTGTTTCCCCTACCCTTCGGTTACTGTCCTAACTTTGTTCCCGAACCCAGGGTCTAAACAAAACACTAGAGACACCGACCGCACACCCCTGACCTACCTACCTTAAAGGTACCGGCGTTCACTTGGTTAATCCTGTACTAACTTTATTGGATCCACTCTTCCCTCCTTCTGAGCTTGACATCATTCCATACCCCTACTTCTCTTTAGATGTCTGGGGGTCCGTAAATCCTTCGTGAGTTCTTTCTGGGAAAGAAACTTGGTTACCACTTAGTACTTACTTCCCTACCCACTTAGGAACCCACCACTACTGGTCCTATGAAAGACTAACTTACGGAAAAGGTTACTCTCTCCTTCACCCCTTCCCCTCACCTCCCGAAGGAGAAAAATAAGATTTATAAAAACTTAACAAACTTTTAGAATTTTACTCGTATGCATAATTGTTTCCCGAAGGATCAACCACGATCATCATTTCTTGGACAGACGGTTCCGTCCTCTACATTCTCTGCGTCCAAGCTAGGGACACAGTCCTTCTAGGGGACCTCTTCCCTTACCATTGGGTGAGGTCATAAGAACGGATCTCTTGAGGTACCTGTCTCCTCGGACCGTCCGATATCAGGTGTCACAACGTTTCAGTCTGTGCTGACTTCACTGAATTGTATGTGTATATAATTGTTTTTAGGGTTCTTTCCATAACCCTAAAAAAATTGTAAATAAGTAAATAAAAACCGACATAACCAAGAATCAACAATGTACACCCGAGAGGTCAACACCACACGTCTGAGTGATCGACGGTCCGTACACCTTAGAATCGAGGGCCTGGTTCCTAGTTTGGGTGTATGGGATGTAACCTTCCGTCTAAGAATTGGTGACCTGGTGGTCCCTTCAGGGTTTCTATAACTCTGAGCATGATCGTATATTGAAAGACGGACACGTGTGGTAGTTAATTGAAACTAGTAAAGATCTTGATGGTACAGTTTGTAGTGAGAGATATTTTTGGATTAAACTTTTTGCCCAAGATACACTGTCAAGGTGACTACGAAATTTCCCTCTATAACTTTCTAAAAAGATCGGAAGATTATAATCCCATTCTTTCTTTGACGTTCAGTCTCCAACCACTTAAGACATTATAGATAGGTGGCATAACTTCAAACCCGTCTTAACAATATTGTGGAAATGTGTTAGTCTGTAGGAGCAAGTCATTAATCCCCTCTATTAGTGAGTCTCAAACCCATGATCTGAATTGGTCATGTGGGTTATTTAGGACTCACTGGAACGACTCTTGAATGAGAGGATCTTTTATCTTTTGAGTCAAGATCGGTTGAGCCTCTTTTACTCAGTTCTTCACTTTAATTCATTCGGTATCTTCCTTCACCGGTTTAGTGGAAACTAATACATTGTTAGTCGCCCATCTTATGTGTTGTCTTTCAAATCCTCTCTACGTAAAATAGTGTCTAAACTCCTCTATTCATGAAAAATCGTAGTAAAAATAAAATTTCCATATTCCAAAGACCCCCATCTTTGGGATTTCCCTAACAAATCTGTCACGATATAGTTTCAGAATTCCTTTTTCCTATCCTGTCTTCTTTAGTCCGTTGTGTCGCCGGTTTCGTCCACTCTTTCACTTCTCCTTATTCCTTCTATGAGTCTTTTCCCTTCTCTCATGACTCTTGGGTCGACCTTTCAGGGATACGACGGGATTCTCTTCCTCTTTCTGTGTTTGAGTGTGTTGAACAGTGTCCACCCTTTTCCTCCCTTCTCAGGTGAGATTGGGATGATCCGGTCACATCTTTGTGAATCCCCGTTTGTACGCTAGGCGGTCCTACTGTAACAAACCTTATATTGGCTTAATAACTCTTTCCTCGGATTTCTACCTGTGGTACTTGTAGTGTCCTTACCTCGTTCTTCACAAGTGTTGTTATTTAATTCACCAATTTTTTTATTTTCCTAGATCAAACCCAAGTCGTTTGGGTGTACATTCAGTACTAAAGTTGTGAATGATCAACAAACCAGAATCTATTTAATGAAGACAATCGGAGTCAAAGGGATATCCACTTTACCTAGTCATGACAAATGGAAAGACTCGGTGGTCCCTTCGAATTTCCATTTATCACTTCTAATTTATTCTATTACTCTAATTCCACTGACGTCGTACGGTTCGAAGGGACAGGTAGTGGTCGAGGGCCTCGAATGAGTTTGAGTACAGGTAGCTCAACCACTACGGTAGGTTGGTAGAGTAGGAGACATCCACGGGTTAGTTTCTGTCGAAAAAAGGGGGAAAAAAAGAGTAACTGAAAAATAAAAACTCAATATCAACGATATGTTATAATATACAATGTCCACATGTTATCTGACAGCGTTAAAAACATCCAACATGAGGTAAATACCCGAAAAGACCAGCCTCTTCCGTTACCGTTGGGTGAGTTCATGAGAACGGACCTTTTAGGGTACCTGCCTCCTCGGACCATCCGACGTCAGGTACCCCAGCGTTTCTCAGCCTGTGTTGACTCGATGAAGGGAAAGTGAAAAGTGCAAGTACGTAACCTTTTCCTTTATCGTTGGGTGAGGTCGTAAGAACGGACCTCTTAGGGTCCCTGCCGTCTCGGATCACCCGACGGTAGATACCCCAGCGTGTCTCAGCCTGTGCTGACTTCGCTGAAGCGTCGTCGTCGTCGACCACCGAATCACCATTTCTTAGGTGGACGTTACACCCTCTGAGCCTAAACTAGGGACCCAGTCCTTCTAGGGGACCCCCTCCTTTACCGTTGGGTGAGGTCATAAGAACGGACCCTTTGAGATCCTGTCTCCTCGGATCGTCAGATATCAGGTACCCCACCGTTTTCTCAGTCTATACTGACTCACTGATTTACTGTTGTTATTGAGGTAAATTCCAGTAAATATTTTATAACCGATGTAAGGGACACAACATGTTATATAGAAACGTCGTATAAAATATAGATTATCAAACACGGAGAGTGAAGGGGTGGGAATATGACAGGAAGGGGAAAGTAGAGAGGAGTGACCATTGGTAATAAAACAAGAGATATAGACACTCAGACGAAGAAAAAAACGATATAAGTGTCAAACGAAAAAAAAAAAACCGGTGTAGTACGTAGTACACACTAGAATCAAATGACTAGTCCCTAGTTTGGGTACGGGAGATGTCACCTTCACACCTTAGAATTAGTGAACCAGTGGGTCCTTCAGGGTCTAAACTGTAAATTAATTAACATTTGTCATAAACGGAAAGAGATAGACTGAATAAAGTGATTCTTAAGTCAAATCAAGTTAAGACAGAGAGTCAGCACAGGCTGAGACACTGGGGTACCTGACGTCGTACGGTCAGGAGGGACAAGTAGTGGTTGAGGGCCTCAAATGAGTTTGAGTACAGGTACCTCATCCACTACGACACGTTTGTAGAGTGGAAGACAGCAGGGGAAGAGGAGGACGGAAGGTCGTAGTCCCAGAAAAGGTTACTCAGTCAAAAAACGAAGTCCACCGGTTTCATAACCTCAGAGTCGAAGTTGTAGTCAGGAATGTTACTTGTGGGTCCTGACTAGAGGAAATCCTACCTGACCAACCTAGAGGAACGTCAAATTCCCTGAGAGTTCTCAGAAGAGGTTGTGGTGTCAAGTTTTCGTAGTCAAGAAACCGTGAATCGAAAGAAATATCAGGTTGAGAGTTTAGATATGTTATGATGATCTTTTTGGTATCGGAACTGATCTGACTTGAAACAATTGTTTCATTACAGAGACGAAAACTTATATGATAGATCCAACCAGTATTGAAAAGAAGGTTCCTCATTCGTAGAAAATTAAAGTACCGACGTCAGTGGAAGGCGTCACTAAAACCTCGGGGTTTTTTATTTCAGACTGTGACAAAGGTAACAAAAGGGGTAGATGAACGGTACTTCACTACCCTGGTCTACGGTACTAGAATCAAAAGACTTACAACTCGAAATTCGGTTGAAAAAGTGAGAAGAGAAAGTGAAAGTAGTTCTCTGAGGTCAAAAAGAAGTGAAAGACGGTATTACCACAGTAAACGTACAGACTTCAATAACTATAAAGAGGGCCGTTAGAACTAAGGTCGAACACGAAGTAGGTCGGTTCGTAAAGAGTACTACATGAGACGTATCTTCAATTTATTCGTCCCACTCTTATATGTCGGAACTGCATGAGGAAAAGGATAAACCTTGGTCAGACAACAAGGTACAGGTCAAGCTTGACAACGAAGGACTGGACGTATGTCTAAAGAGTTCTCAGTCCAGTCCACCAGACCATAAAGGTAGAGAAAGTCATAAAAGGTGTCAAACAACACTAGGTGTGTCAGTTTCCGAAACCGTATCAGTTATTTCGTCTTCATCTACAAAAAGACCTTGAGAGAGCGAAAAAGATACTAGGTCGTCTACAACCGTTAAACTAGAGACCGAGGAGACGGAAAAGATTTAGGTCGAACTTGTAGACCTTAAAGTGTCAAGTGCATGATTCGAATTATGGGAGGTTTAGGTACGTACGACAACGTTTACCATTTTAAAGTAAGAATAATGCCGACTCATTATAAGATAACACATGTAGGTGGTGTAGAAGTCATAGGTAAGTAGACGACTATCTGGGAATCCAACGAAGGTGTAGAACCGTTGACATTTATTACGTCGATTACTTGTGACTCCGACACAAGTAAAACTTAATGACTCCAACACATAGAAAAGTTTAATCACAAAACAAGTAAAGTCTGTATATGGGTCCTCACCTTAACGACCCAGTATACCGTCAAAATAAAAATCAAAGACTTCTTTAGTGTGACAAAAGACATCACCGATTTCGTTAAATGTAAGGATGGTTATTACACCATTTTCACAGGGGTAAAGAGTGATAGTAACGGTTGTAAACAATAAACAAAAGAGAAACTACTATGGTAAGACTGGACACACTCCACTATAGAGTGACACCAAAACTAAACGTAAAGAGACTACTAATCCACACGACGGACAACCGGTAGACATAAGGGAGAAACCTTTTTATAGACAAATCTAGAAGACGGGTGTAAAATTAGGTCAACAAACAAAAAAACCTGGAACTCAACATACTCTTTCCTGTCGAAAAATTTTTATGGTAGAGATTTAAACGTATGTTATTTTTACCACATTATGTTACCATATACTGTCCTTGTGCGTAGGAAGCCAGATGTCCGGTATGAGTCGATTCGGGTGGACAAATGTATAATGGGTACCAACGAAAGAGTGTTGTTACCAACTCAACTCATCATGTTGTTTCGGATTTTATGAACTATGGACCGAGAAAGATGTCTTACAAAGGTGTGGGGACCATATTCAACATAGTCTCAGAATACAAAGACCGGTCGAGAGGATATGGGTAATACACACGTTTCTCTATATCTTATGTTTCACGAACCATTGGTAGAGTGGGTGGGTACCAAAAAGACGATCTAGATTTCCTTCCCGTTCAAAAGTGACCCAAGAGTCTCCACTTTATTCTAGAGTCGGATATCCCTCTCAGGTGACCTCTGGTATATGGAGTGACTTAACTAGGAGGACGAATTTATAGATTCCGGAGGAACAAGATCTAGACCTCTCTCCTACCTCGTAAGGGCCTCAAACAGGGGAGATACTCATGAATCCAAGTTCCCCCGTCCTTCGTCTACTACGACACTCTTCTTGACTTCAGAGTTTGGATTTTTAGTCTGAAGGGTCAGGATTTATTATGGGTCACTCGCTGAAGTGAAAGTGAAAAGTGAAAGTACGTAACCTCTTCCTTTACTGTTGGGTGAGGTCACAAGAACGGACCTCTTAGGGTCCCTGTCCCCTCGGACCACCCGACGGCAGATGCCCCAGTGTGTCTCAGCCTGTGGTGACTTCACTGAATCGTCGTCGTCGTCTTCTTTTTCCTCAGTACATAGGTACCACTGTCCACACCGATAAGTCCTGTAACAAATGTGAAAGCCTGTGGTCTTTCGGGATGTCTTTATTACCTTCCTTTTACTGTCTGAGAATCCTTGTTATAATCCTTCAGTTACGACTTCTACTCTTCCCTGAACCCCTTCTACCATCCCAACCAGTACCGGAGGTGGTATCTCGTCTGTAGTGCAGTACTGTTACATTCTTGATTGGGTACTAATAAGATGGACAGAAGAACAAGTTTGACTCACTTTTGGTAAACCCACTCTGGTTGGAATTATTCTCTCCGACCTACGGGTTCTACTCCGTATTCTACTATGGTTCCGTGTGTGACGAGACCCCTGGACCTCCAGACCATCGGGACACCCAAGAGGACTGTCTCTTAGTCTTAACCACTACGCTAATCTTCGGCTCACTTCCTTCTACTTTTGGTCGCCGTCCTTCTCTTCATCCGTTCCCTGAGTTCGTAGCAAAGACTTACTTAGGCAAGACAAAGACCCTGAACTCTATCTCCAGTCCTTACTTTAATGAAGAGGTAGAAGAAGTAGGTGGTCATAGGTCCCACGTACTCGGGAGTAAGAAAGTTCCCTTTAAAACCTCGGCACCCCGTTACGGGGAGACTTATTCCGGTCCCAAGACAAAGTCTCCTTACTGAGTCGTCCCATCGTCCGTTGAAACTCGACTCTTCTCGAACCCACTGAGTTGTCGACTTCTTAGGGGTTTTCGACTTCGAGGGATACTGTAGGTCCGAACGGTTAGAGGGTGAAGACGAACCAGGTAAGGGTCCAACAGACGTAGAGGTAGGGGTAGCAGTAGTGAGAAGGTCCGGAAGGGAGACACGTTGATGTAGACATTACTCTACAAAAGACGAATGACCCCTGGCCTTCCTTCACGACCCCGGACTCAGTAGGAGAACCTTTCTGACAAAAATTATGTCCGTAACACGTTAGACACACGAACTGTGTTATTCTCCAAAGTGAAGGACTCTACCTGTCCTACGACGGTCCAAAACACAGGTCCGGCGTCCCAACCCTACTCTATCCCGTCTTGACATTTCTAATGATGCAGTTCCCCGTAACGGGGTGCCGAGGTTTTAAAGGGAACTTGTCTTTCTTACTCCCGAGTACGTGGGACCTATGACCACCTACTTCTTCTACCTCTTCATTAAAGTAAGGACTGGAGATAGAGTTCAGGGTCTTTGTCTCGTCTAAGTAAGTCTTTGCTACGAACTCAGGGAACGGATGAAGAGAAGGACGGCGACCAAAAGTAGAAGGAAGTGAGTCGAAGATTAGTGTAGTGGTTAAGACTAAGAGACAGTCCTCTTGGGTGTCTCGATGGTCTGGTGGTCCAGGGGTCGTATTTCTCAGACTCCTTCCACCATCGAGAAAGTCACTCTGAACTCCTGGTTCCCAAGTAAAGGTCTCACCCAGGATACTACCGTTTTGTCTCAGACGTCTTGGTCTGGAGGTCCATATACTCCCGAATCTGAATCCTTTACTGATGTCTAGGGCTTTGGGTGTTCTTTCCCTACAAAACTTGTCCAACGCTGAAAATCTAAGGTACACCTTGTATGTTGTAAGACATCTACCAAGAGAACGTAAACGGAAGGACTATAGTTCTAAACAACACTAACAACAAATCAGTGATTCAGTACAGACTGAGAAAACACTGGGGTTCCTGACATGGGGAGGTCCGAGGCGACGGGTACCCTAAAGGATCCCTTCTTATGACCTTACCCAACGGTAAAGAAGGAGATCCCCTAGAAGGGTTTGGTTCCCAGTTTGGGTACAGAGGACGTAATCGTCCGTCTAAGAAATGGGGACTCGGTGGACCCTCCGAGTTATAGTTGTATGACCCCCGGGTTCGTCTTCCGACCGACCACTTTGGTGATATACTAGGAACGGGTGCCCTTTCAGATAAAGGGAGGACAGACACTTTCAGTTATTGACAGAGGGTACTTGGTACGACTCATTTCAAAATGAACAGGGCCGACATTCTCAAGTGTTCGAGGATTTCCTTGGACCATTCACTCGGTCCAAGGCTGAGTCACGATATTATTCACGATATCCCAAAGGGACCACCGAGTCACCATTAATACGGACGGTGACGTCTTCTGTGTCCAAGTTAGAGACTAGGTTCTTTTGGGTGTACTGTGCCTCGTTGACTTAGGCACTCGGTGTTGCTAACTCGGACACGAGATCTCGGACCCTTGCCGTTGATGACTTGGTCACACGACGTTGATGAATTCGGGCTCAAGGGATCTCGGACGCGCGGTGTTGTCCTCTTTGGGCACGTGGTTTAGATCTCTTATCAGGGACGAGCGGTTTCGATCTCTTTCGGGTACGTGTCACTACTTCTAGGTTGTGTTGGTTTTTATTTATGTATTATTTAATAAAAAATTTACACGATATTATATCCACTGTTTCCCCCATCTCTTCTGTAGGAAGGATCTGAGGTACGTGGTCAAAACTGGACTAATAAATAAGTAAGTAAGAAGGTCCCGATGGGACCTCGTCATGGGTCCGTCCGTACGAAGACTACAGACTCAATTTGTTTCAGACCACGTTTTCTCTCTATTTCTTTTGTCACGGTAAATGTTATCGTAGTTTTCGTTGTTTTATGAATCTTTATTTAAAGATTCTTCCACTTTTCTGGACATGTGACTTTTAATATTGTGTAACTATTTTCTTTAGTTTCTGTACTCATTTCCCTTTCTATAGGGTACAAAGCCTGATCTTATTGATTATAAAAAAAGAAAAAATTTTACATAAAATTAATCTCCTATTAATATAATGTCATAGCACTACCAAAGACGATCTGTAGTTGTAATTAGTCGGTATCCATACGTATACAGGGGAAGGAGAATTTGAAGGGAGGGTGGAAGTAGGGGTAGTGTGGGGAGATCCAACAGGTATTATGGATTTCGGTGGATATTTAAGTGAAGTGAAAATTCTATCGATTCAAGACCCATAGATTACATGTCATATCTCTAATAATAATTGATATGACATAGTACATAGTACACCCGTAGGGACCACCAAGTCCCCCATCTCTTAGGTGGACGTTTCACCCTCTGGACCCAAGCTAGGGACTCATCCCTTCTAGGGGACGTCTTTCCTTACCGTTGAGTGAGGTCATAAGAACGGACCCTTTAGGGTACCTGTCTCCTCGGACCACCCGATGTTGGGTACCCCAATATACTGACTCCTTAATTGTGACGTGACGTGACATAGTATATCGACTTTCAACGATTCTTTCATTTAGTATTTACAAGAGTTTTGGTACACATATATATGCATATATATATGTGTATATCATGTATACATATACACATATATACACATTCAAATACTTACCAATTTGAAACAAGATATATATATAAGTGTGTGTATATATATTTTAGTAGTTGAACATATGGAACACGACATGAATCAGTGAGTTAGTTCAGACTGAGAAACACTGGGGTACCTGACATGGCGTGGTCCGAGAAGACAAGTACCTTAAAAGGTCCGTTCTTATAATCTTACTCAACGGTAAAGGAAGAGGTCCCATAGAAGGGTTAGGTCCCTAGCTTTGATGTAACGGACGTAGAGGACTTAACGTCCACCTAAGAAATGGAGACTCGGTAACTCCTTCGGGGACAACTTGTGGAATTTGAATATGTTGCAATTACATTTAACGTAACGTTATTTTGATCTCCTTTTTTTCCAGATTACAGATCATTGAGAACCTCGATGGTTGTCTATATTAGAGTCGACTTATAAGAATAAAACTTTAAAAAACGAAAAGTCTGAATTGTCTTTTTTTTTTTTTAAGACAATCCGTATTTGGTAGAGACGTCAAAAAAACATCGGGGTGGTACTCCGTACACCCTAGAATCAAGGGGTTGTTTCCTGACTTGGATTGAGGCAACGTCACCTTTCCGTCTCAGAATTAGTGACCTGGAGGTCTTTTCTGGGGTTGTAGAGACGTAAAATTTTTCCCTTATACTAATACTTTGAATAAGTGTTAGAAAAGTTTGTCCAAGAGTTAGGTCCAAGTAAAGTGACAGGTAGTTTATAATTACAGCTAAGGTATACGTTAGTCGATCCTATGGTCGTGGACCAGTCTTACCCAACCCACTCGAACAGAGGTTCCAAGGGGGTCGAGGTAGACTTCAGACACAGGGACACAAAAGGGACGGAGTAGGATCGTTCTAGTTTACAGAGGGGTCTCCGAAGTCATTAACTGGGTCTCGGAGGTTCCGTCTTTTGTCGTACTACCCAAGCCTTAAGCGTCCCAATGACAGTGAAAGGATACGAGTGAATAAATAGAGGTTCACTCTTCAAAGGATTTGAATACACGTTCCTCACTCGCTCCCTCGTAAAGAGACACACACGGAGATACACAGGAGGTTAAACAAGGGTCTCTAGGTTTTAATTTTGTAGGAAGAATGGATCCTTTTGGGTGATAAAACCAAACTGTGGTAGACGTGTTATCAACAGTCTTTTTGGTTGTATATAAACGTATTACTGTGTAAACGTTCTTACACAGTGACAAACGATAGTGAACGGGAGGGTTCCTGACCTCTTAATAAAGAGAGGGTCTTCAATGGTAGTTAGGAAAAAAAAAAAATTGAACCAACACTTTAGTCAATTGGTTTCCCCTTTAGAGAGTCGAGAGGTGAAGACGAAAACTTCTGGTATTTTATTCACCCTCTTTGGTCGTCTGTCATATGGGCGAACCTCCGTGTCGTTCGGTGGGTCCCTAGGATAAGAGAGGTCGGTTGGAAGTAACGGGTCCATGGTGAAATTAAGAAGGAAGACTGATCCAGAATTCCCTCAGAGAGAGAGAAAAAGACAGAAGGAGGGAGAAGAGAAGGAAGAGACGGACTGTCGACCCGAAAGACGTTTTGACGGTCGACACAATATTATGGTATTGAACGTTTTATTATCCCCTTAATTATAGTGAACAGATCGTCGAATGTAGACTCTCGAGCCCTAGGATGGAGGTGGGGGTCTAGTGGATTCTCTAGGCGAGGACCAAACCCGAACCAAATCGTTTACGAAATGAGACCTGGGGACACCGAGTCGAACATTTCTTAGGCGGACGTTACATCCTCTGGACCCAAGATAGGGACCCAACCCTTCTAGGGGACCTCTTCCCTTTCTGATGGGTGAGGTCATGAGACCGGAACTCTTAACGCTTCTCAGTCTGTGTCGACTCGCCGAAAGTGAATGAGACTTGGGTTTCCTGCTGAACGCACGTAAGTGAGTAAGTAAACTTTTACCGAAGAAACGAACGGACGGTCCACGTTCTACGACTCCCGTTAAGTGTACACTCCTTCCGTCGGGAGCACCCCTGACCGTTCCGTTTACCAGTGAGTAAAAAGAGGAGAAACGTGTCCAAAGACTTTGTCGGTACCGTTGGCATGGACTTGGGTAATTACTTCACTACCGAATGATGTCCAGTCACCTTTTTAACTGTGGTTAACACAATCGTCCCGAAAGGAGAGTTCTTACCTAAAAATATACACGAAGCAGAGGGATTGACGGAGAATGTCACCGTTCGTCCCAAGGTTCAGTTGGACCAAATTCCTGACTACAGGGTGACGTTCGGGTCGGTACCGTGGTCCGGTGGGTCTACGACGAAGTCCCCGAAGGACGTCTACCTTCGTCCTTTCTTTCTAAGGTTCACCTGTTAGGTCCCCTAGGGAACCGGTTAAACCGAATTGACTCCTCCTTTCGAATCTAAAAGTGGTCCGACCTTCAATCCAGAGTCCTATTTTGTCTCTCGAGTCTGTCGTTGCCCATAGACGGGAGAAGGACAAGACAGGGTACATATGATGGTACCGTTGATGGACGAAGTCCGTCGGGATTCCTTGTGCAACAAACGTCAAAGGATAACGGGTCGAAGGGTCCACCGAGTCACCCATTTCTTAGACGGACGTTACGTCCTCTGCGTCCTCCGCGTCGTCTGTACCCAAGCTAGGAACCCAGGTCTTCTACGGGACCTGCTCCCGTACCGTTATGAGGTCATAAGAACGGACCTCTTAGGGTACCTGTCTCCTCGGACCACCCGATGTCCTAACGTTTCTCAACCTGTACTGACTTCGTTGAATCGTGCGTACGTGACTACCACTTCTAATAGTCACTCCTTCTTTTCGATTAGAACAGGTCCTCTACATTAACTCGTTAAAAAGACAAAAATAATGTCACTACTCTTACTCGACAATAAACTCCGACTACCGGGGTTTGTCTACTTCCACTCAGATACCCGAAACTAGGGTTGTACAACTCCCCGAGACTGTCTCCTTTCTGAGTTCCCTTCACAAGACCCGGCCGAACAAGGATACCTTAAAACACTACCTTACTGAAAGAGGAGAAGGTCACTCTGTTTACCTTCGACCGGTGAGACGTTGAGGGTGCGGTGGTCACAAAGCGACTCCGAACCACTACGACCGGTACGAACGTCTCCGAAAATCTTCCCCTTAAATTCATCTCTATCACGAACGACAGAACACAATCCTTCTGTCAAGTCCGAAGGTTCGTTTAAATTAAGAAAATCCTCTCCACAAGTCGAGATTTTCACTACTTCGTTTTTTTAATTTTTTTATTTAATTTTTTTTCACTACTTCGATGTAATTAGTGAACTGGACTTGGACTGGGTCTCTTCTACTGGAACTCTTACTTATACAGACGGAGGAAATTCCCACCCTAACAAAAAACGAGCGACTTCACCTCGAATTTCTGTTGTTCAGTACTACATTTGTTTTTCAACTCAAACCCTCAATGTTCTTTTAATAAGTGAACGGCAACCTAGAACTCGTTCAGTAAAATGGGGAAACTAGGAGCAGACTTATTATTCCCAGTATTCGTCCTACTACAGACTCTGGGATCGTAGGACGTTAGGAACCGACTCTATAATGGTCGTCCTCGATTCAAATAGAGCGTCTCCTGACAAAGAAACATACACACACGAGTGAGTGAGTCATCACAGACTGCGAAACACTGGGTCTCTCGTAACAACTGGGAGGTCGACAGGGAGGAGAAGAAATTCACATTATCGAAGATATTAGATTATTGAGAGAGTCCATCAGATCGGTAGTCGGCTCGATCGACCGCGTCAACATGGTTAATCGTCCTTCGACAAGAGAGACTACAAAAATCAAACACTGTTGGAGGAGGTCGGAATAGTTCGTAAGGACAGAACGACTTTCAAGGGAAGAAATTTCTAAAATTTTGGTCGTCTCGACCAAAAGAGGTCGGGATCTACCTCGGGTCAAAGAGACAGATCGGGAGGGAGGGTGTCGGAGAACCTCATAAGACCGAGAGAGAGTACCCCGGAGATGAGACCCGTCTTACAGGGAGGGTGAGTCGAAAGGAGACACAACAATGTCCAGAGAACTCGACAGGAAGTTTGAAAATTTGGTAATAATACAGAACGTTCGTTGAAGTCAATTCCAAATTACGTCAATCAATTTGTCAAAGAGACTTAACTCCTTGATAAAGTATTATCAGTGGTGAAAAAACGTCCCACGAATACTCCTTCGTAAACTCTTTTTCTAACATATCTTGTAACAACTAACCCGTCTCCGTATAACTTTTAGACTAGTAGTACCGGTACTTTTTACTTTATGTATTGTAACCACGTAATCCGAAGGTTTTTCTATTTATCACATTCTTCCATATTCAAATACCAATCCACCTCGTACATATTCTTTTCTATTCCATTCTTGCCTAAATAAGATCTTCTTACAACATATGACGTAATCTTTCGAATGTAATACCGATTCCCAGACGGAGAGTGACCGGCGATACAAAAACCTATTCGGTGAATTGGAGAGACCCAACGCCTCTCTACTTTCAAATGGAAATCTTCGAGACAATAGAGAGGGAACCCGAAGGGTCCACCGAGTCACCATTTCTTAGACGGGTGGTTACGTCCTCTACGTCGCCCAAACTAGGAACCCAGGTCTTCTGAGGGACCTCCTCTTTTACCGTTGGGTGAAATCATAAGAACGGACGTCTTAGGGTACCTATCTCCTCGGACCGATGTCCGGTACCCCAGAGACTCACAGTCTGTACTACCTCACCGACTCGTACGTACTTAGAGGAAAGAGGAGGAGAGAGCACAGTTTTGCCCTCAGCAGACCGGGTTGGTGGAAGGGTGTGACTGAAGAAACCAGGGAAGTGTCTCGACGTGGGTTGTGGACCTGGAGCCGAGGTACCCTCTACCTTTGTAGGTCGACGTCTAAAGAGTGGTCGAGATGTTGTTTTCGAAGTCCGTCCACCACAGCCAGTAGCACCGGTACCTCTTCGACTCCTCGGCACGGATGCTTGTACAGAAGGCACTACTACTGGACTCCTCGTAGGAAAGTAAGTAGAAGCTTCTTCCATGGATTACTCTCGACTCCCGTCTGTACTCTAGCGACCAGTAAAGGAAGAGTCTCCGGTATTGGGTTGTCAGTATTGTGGGGGCGGAGGGGCGGACTCCGACTTTGTGAAATTTTCATCTCCCGGGTCATTACTCTCCTTTTGTCTCTGTGGATCTTTGGGTCAATTAGTAGAGAAGTCAACTTTGAGCAGAAAAAAAGTAAAACAGAAGGTAGTCTAACTAAACGAGGGAATTTTCTGAAAAATTCCTTAAGAAGGAACTACTTTATTACTACATTGACTGATTAGTACGATACGTAAAATTTTAATACCTTCGAAAAGGTCTTAAATGTCTGGACGTATTTTACCATGGGTTTTACAATGTAAAGTTATGTGATGACATATTTTAGGTTGAACCACTACCAAATTCAGAGGAAAAATCAACAACTTTGATAAGAATTTTATCCTGGAACCATTGATGAGTATAAACGTTTCGTCGGTTGGTAAGACATACGAAAGTAAATGTAATATAGGACGCTTAGAGTCTTACAGGAACAACCCGGTGTAGACAACGGTGGTGGTAAAATGTATTCCCTAAGGTACCGAGTAGGTGCCGTTCATTATCTCGACTTCAAACTTGGATGTAGAATCCCATGGTCCGAGTCACAAGACTGGGTGAGGTTGAAGAAGAGGTGACTACATTAGTTCGTAGTCGATCCGTACGAGTCTACAGGAGGTTCCTTTGTTTAAGACGGAGGGTAGTAGTGGACCCGTAGAGGGATTTGTTCCAAACACAAGGTGTAAAGTCTCGGACAGTAGAAGCTTTGTAGGAGGCTACTCGAAGACACACTGCGTCGGCACGTCAGTCATTTTACGTTTGAGGTCCTGTCTCTCGTTTTTAGGGACCACGACCTATCGGGTACACACGACTTCCGAGAGGTGGAGGAGAGTGTCCTTTACTCGGCTCTTCCATGGACCCCTGAAACAGAGAAAAGAATCGGAGGAGTAACGAATGATTAAGAGATGTAAAAACTGTCTCGTTTGGTAATTCCTTTTACTAGGTACCGTCACTTTAACGTATATTATTTCTTGTACGACCCCGAAGGGTCTACCGAGTTACCATTTCTTAGACGGACAGTTACGTCCTCTGTGTCCAAGTTAGGGACCTAGTCCTTCTAGGAGACCTCTTCCTTTACCTTTGGGTGAGGTCATAAGAACGGACCCTTTAAGGTACTGGATCTCTCGTTATCAGTTTCCCAACGTTTCTCAGTCTATGCTAAATCGTTGATTTATTGTTATTATTTCTTCCTGTACGTTTGCAAGACAAACCTAAGATCACTACTCTGGTGTAACTCAGGGAATCATGTAAGTAAAAAGTCGTTGTCTCCACTGAGACTCTTTAATCTGATGAAGTCGTTCGGGTCCTGGTGACGGGTCGGTTCAGTAAATTACCGTCACGAGGACAATCTTTCTCCAGTAAACTACCTGTACTGGATTGACGGACACCCAAGAAAGAAGGCCAACAACCCCAAATTTGATCTTACCACTCCTCTATTAAACAGGGAGGAGTAAGGGTTGGGACGGGGAGGTGTGGGGATTGTAGAAAGGGTAGGTTTTGGTCTACCAAGGAATCTCCCTTTGGATTGACTGTTCGTCCTTGAATATAGAGAGATGACAGTGATCGTTGAAAAAAGAAAAAGAAAAAATTGAAAAGAAATAAAAACCGACACACCAAGAAACAACGACACTCCCAAAAAGAGATGAACACCACTCGACCCCGATGAGAGATCGACACCACGTACCCTAAGAGTAACGTCACTGAAGAGAACGACACCTCGTACCCGAGATCCCACTCCCCTGAAGTCATCTACCGAGTACCCGAGATCTCATGTCATCCCGAACCAACTAGACGCCGTACACCCTAGAGGGGACCGGTCTCTAGCTCGGGTACAGAGGACGTAACCGTCCGTCTAAGAAATGGTAACTCGGTGGTCCCTTCGCGTACAGTGACCGTAACAAAGTTCAGTTCCCCACCGAGTGCCCAACGTCCTTAGACAGACCGTGAAACGGTGACACCGACTTGGGACATACGTCCCCACATTGGTTCCCCCGTCGACTTTCCTTGTCGGTCTGACAAGAGAAGTTTCCCACGACTGGAACTTCTCTCCGTAGGGACTCCCTTTCGTAGGGCCTAGTTGGTTCGGTTCTGTTAGGACAAAGAAATCTTGTCACAACACTCGCACTGGAAACCCGGAGATTCACTCTGTCGATATTGATTTCTTCTGATTTTTACACACAGAAAAGAAACCTTGGTGAAAAGGTTCGATTCGAAGAGGAAAGGGTCCAAGAAGGGTGAAAGGACAAATGTCAGGACTTTGTCTAGGTACGGGTCACAGAAAGTCCTCGGGTCGAAATAGAGAAAAGAGTTAAAAGTACAACTAGTATGACAAGACAAGAACACCTGGTCAGTCCCTGTACTCTCGAAAGAGGATAAAAATTTTTAATCTAGGGGACTAAAAAGTAACGGTGATCCTACTCAGAAACTCTTCGGGGGTCTGGTAAACTCCCCTTTTGGACAAAGTTCTTTGACTTCGACGATACTAGACACCCTAATGGAATAGACAATCCGACATCCTTGGAGTCACACCCAACGGTATCCTTGGAGTCACAGTCAAGGGTGTCTCCTACGATATGACATGCTCAGAACCCGAACCCCAAGTCCCTAACCCGACTGGGACGTCACGGTATAGGGACTGCGTTCTGGGGAGAGGAGATGGATCACCACAAGACGTACTCGAAGCATGTTCCTCTCCTTTCTCTGTTGTTCTAAGGACACCGGAACCCATAGTCCCTGTTCTTAGATATGGACAGAACACACTTTTTTCCACTATGCGGCTGTGACGTCGACCTCCACTCACTTATGGTCCCCGACTTCCAGGAAGAGTCCGAGAAGACCCCGTAGGGATCCGTAGTGAGTGAAGTTTTTGTTGATTGAAAGGGGGAAGGGGTCTTGGAGACCCTCATCTAGATTTACTATTAAAACGCATTTACCTTTAATTAAATTACATTCACAGTTTACGTACATCGAAAATGAGGGTAGTGTGTTTTTTATTTAATAAGACGTCTAAAAGAAGGCAGAACGGTGGGTTGTCTAATATGTAACAATCTTAAGGAGTTAAACTACCCTGAAGGTATCACCGAGAACGGACGGTTGGGTTCTCTAAGGTTAATCTGGAGACCCAGCCCTTCTTGGGGACCTCATCCTTTACCGTTGAGTGAGGTCATAAGAACGGACCTTTACGATACCTGTCTCCACGGACTACCCAATGTCAGGTACCCTAGCGTATTCTCAACCTGTGAAGACTCACTGATATGTTGTTGGTAGTAAACTATCTACTGTGAAACCCCTGAATTAGTCAAGTTCCCTGGTCAGTGACGGTAGAGGTGACGTGAGGGTTTTAGTGTGGAGGAGGAGGGTGGTCAAAAGGGTCGTTTTTAAAGTACAGGTTGAACTTCAGTAAGATCGGTCTCGGTACTCCTCTTTGTGTCCTATTCAGGGACCTTTGGTCGATGTGGATCTTCGAAAATGGATTAAAAGTGAAAACTTTTGTAAAGGTGGATATAATATGTGGGATCGTAAACTACGATTCAAAGTCTCTTCCTATTCACACAGAAGACAGTGGTGTGTCTTTCGGTCCCAGTGTTTCTGTTGAGTCCTCAGACCGAAGGTCTGGACTCGGGACGATTAGGTAAAAATTTGCTGGGTCTCTTGTTGAAACAGGACTGGTCCCATCTTACAGAAAAGGGAAAGGAAGAATTTCTACAATTAAAGACAAAACGACGTCCTTCATCTGGGGTTTCAGATGGGGTTCTCCTTATACCTTTTCGCTAAGCAGAAGATGTTCTGTCTTTAGTTCTTGTGTCAACTTAAACTCAGACAGGACATGGGATTGACCATGTAGTCGTGAAGAGTTTAGCTTCTTTTCGGGCAGAAGGACCCTGTAAAATCTCCACCGGTCCTATATTGACTGAAGTCTTACCTTTGGGAGAGAGGGATTTCTTTCGGTATGGGTCCCTCAGGTGCACCCGACTCATTGGGGCTCCTGACCGTCTTCCCTTCCCTTCTTGTGTCGGCGTCGGACTTGGAGTGACAACACACTAGGTACGGGTTGACGGAGGGGACGTGATCACGAATCTCTAGAGGGGTGGTCGGCCCTCCTTGTTAGGGGAGGAGGGTCACGGATAGGAGCCTGGGGTCGGTGACTCGGTGGGGAGAGAGTGAAGATGAGTGAGTTTCGGTCGGACCGTTTCTGGTACCGTGTGATCTTCTATAGGGGACAGGAAACGTGGGTCGAAGACTACTCGTTAACGAATTGATAAATAAATAAATAACTACCCAATCAGATAAATTAAATCAAGGCCCCCCGGTTCTTCGTCGGTGTAGACACTTTTTAGGATCGGAAGTTATTGACACCTTGGTTGTTCAGGAAAGTGGTTCGGACTTTCGTATGTTCGAGTCTAATAAATTTGTCTTAATAAATACTTATCCCTTCTTACTAGTCTAACAAGTTACTAAGACTTTATTTGAAGTGACTTTTGTTTACAAGAAAGGTGTACCAGTAACTGAACAGAGTCTAGACTACATCTTCTCATTTCTACTTACCTCAGTACTCACGAGGGGAACCCCTTAATCTTTGGGTGAGGAGTAGTACCTTACGTTTCGCGAATCTTGTAGTGACCGGTCGTTTCTGGTCGAACTTGTGGGAAGGGAAAGAGAAGACAATAAGTTGTTTTCATATATACCATGTGTTCAAAGGAGACTTTTTGTCCTAGTCGATTTCATAATATCCCTCATTCCCGACCACCATTGTCGACGGTTCACAAAGAGATATGTAAATAAGTTGTTTGTGTAGAATTCGGTCGCAATACAGGATCCCCGACCTCATGTCTTTGGTCTTTCCATTTCCGCAAGGATCGATCTATCCCTCACTCACTCACTTCAGCGAGTCAGCACAGGCTGAGAAACGCTGGGGTACTTGACATCGGATGGTCCGAGCAGGTAGGTACCCTAAAAGGTCCGTTCTTATGACCTCACCCAACGGTAAAGGAAAAGGTCCTCTAGAAGGGCTGGGTCCCTAACTTGGGTCCAGAGGGCGTAACATCCGTCTGCGAAATGGCAGACTCGGTGGTCCCTTCCACCTAAAAATTTTTATTCTGTCGCATTGTTCATCTCTGTACTGTTGTATACTTTCCGCGTCGATTCTCCCCACTGTTCTGAACGAGACCTCTGACTCCCAGTTCAAGTCGTTACAAACTTAGTCCGGATTTTCGGACTCGTTCTCGAGGGGTGTGTTTCTTTTCCTCTCTCATCGGATCTATCTACCTGGTCATACTTGTGTCCGTACCTCCTACTTTCTTACGTATCCCGGTTCTCCTTTGAAAGTCCTAACGTCTTCAGTGGTCAGTTTTGTGTTTTTGTTGGGTCCCCCCTCTTTTTTCCTTAATATTAGAGTCTGTTTCTCTATTAAACGAATTACATGTCTCAAGGGTGTTTTGTCATCCTTTTTTCGTTAGTACTTTTAGGTGGTTTTGTTATTCCTTTTAAATTATTTTGTCATATAATTATCCAACAGGAGACTTTTTATTTATGGTAAACTAGAACCTGTCTCATTTTCTACGAGGTATAATGAATCTCATTTTAACTTAATTATCGTGAAACTCTAATGTGAGAAGATAGTCTAATCGTTTATGGTTTTCAAATTGTAGTGTGGGGTAACCCTTCTGCCTCCTTTACGAGTGAGGACTTGTAATGTCACGTACATACTCCTCTTATTTACCCAAGTTGAGTAGTGTCTCCTTTTAAACTATCATTAATGCTTGTAATGTTTATGTGTAGGTGGATACCGGGTCGTTAAAGTGAAAACCCCCACATAGGATGTTTGTCTGTATGTCAGTACACGTTATTACTAGTTTTACTAAGTAACACGTAGTGAACATTGTCGTTTTCTACTCTTTGTTGAGTTCAAAGATAGTTTCTTCTGACCGATTTATTTAACACTCTATAAGTATCTTACTTAATACCCTTAGGAGAGGTTCTATAACGCTTTTGATTTTTTCTTGTTGTCTGTCACAAATATCACAGGATCGAAAATACACCTGAAGGGATTCTCGAGTCAGTAATTTCTCAGACGGATGTTACGTCCTCTGGACTCAAGTCCAGGATCCAACCCCTCTAGGGGACCTCTTCCTTTACCGTTGGGTGAGGTAATAAGAACGGACCTCTTAGGGCACCTGTCTCTTCGGACCGTCCGATGTCAGATACCCCAGTGTTCTCAGTCTGTGCTGACTCGTTGATTCTTGTGTCGAAAATACATTGTTTTCCGTCTTTTTTTTTAACATTCCGTTAGGAGGTCACATATCGTGTACCTTAAGACGAGTTACAATACACTGTCGGACCTACTTTCCCCTCAAATCCCCTCTTACCTATATACATATACATACCGACTCAGGCAAACGACAGGTGGACTTTGATAGTGTTGCAACAATTAGTCGATATGGGGTTATGTTTTATTTTTCAAATTTTTCTTTATTCCGTCAGGGAAGGTTACAGAAAATAGACTAAAGTTCTTGAGACCTTCTATATATCGTTTAAATTTTTCATTAGTACTCCCCGACCCCTTATTCTATGTTCCCCTATTCCCACCCTCGTCCTATAAAGTTATGAAAAATATAACAAACTCAAAACTTATATAATCGATGAGTTTTATCATGATTCAAAAATTTCGAAAGATAGTGTTGTTTTTTCTCCCCTTACCGTATACTGAATCAACCCCTTTTCGTTACACGGCCAGGAGTCCCCGAGCGAGGGTTGTGGGAGAGGAGGAAGTGTCAAGAGGTTCGGTCCCGCGTTCTACACCTACCTTGATCTGGGACGTTGAGTCGTTTCGGAGAGAGGGTCGAGTCAGACGAAGGATTGACGTCACGTTTCCGATCCTGCCGACAATCCTCGTCCGTAGGTTCACCATGGGTAGACGTTGTACCTTATCCTGAGGACCCTCCGTCCTCCGACGAAACCCCCTCTTTCGTCTCCACGGGGGACCCTCGGGGTCGTCACCATAACAAGGGAAAGGGACCAAGTTGAGGTGAGAGTCCGGGGTTTCTCTCCTGTACGGTCGTTCTTTTGACTGTTTGACACTTCCGCAGAGTGAGTAGACACACATCCGCGAGTCAGCGAAGTCAACACAGACTGAGAAACGCCGGGGTACCTGATATCACGTGGTCCGAGGGGACAGGTACCCTAAGAGGTCCGCTCTTACGACGTCACCCAACGGTACCGAAGAAGTCCCCAGAAGGGCTGGGTCCCTAGCTTGGGTTCAGAGGACACAGAGAACGTAACGTCTGTCTAAAAAAAATCACGAACTCGGTAAACGTTTAGTAGATACATTCTCATTTAACCATGTCGGTAAAACCTCTCTTTTAACTATCACAGATTAAATAAAAAAAATTATAAATAAAAGTGTAAACAGGCACGGTCCAGAATCAACGTCGTACGCCCTAGAACCTTGAAGTAACACCGTGCGTCCTAGAAATCAACACCGTGTATCTGATCAAGGGACTGGTCCCTAGTTTCGACTAGAGGATGTAACCCTCGCACCTCAGAGTCGGTCACCTGGTGGTCCCTTCAGGACTGTCACGGATTAACTAAAAATTGTATTGAATGACAAGGTGATGACCCACAGAAGGGATTTCTTCGTTTAAATTCCTGAAAATGAAATCTTAACAAATCCTTTTTCATTTGACCTTTGTTCGATTTGTGGGAAACAACCTTTTTTTAGAATTTTGTGTCGTTTAATTTTTCTTCTTTTCTCGTGACTTTCCTCTCTCTAGGTCCACTTAGTAACATACGTTTTTAGTTTGACGTCTTGAGATTCTTGTCTTACTCTAGTAAGTGTATTTTCTTTTTTATTTGTGACGGGTAGGTTTTACGTATTAGACCTGAAGGGACCACCGGGTCACCGATTCTGAGGCACAAGGGTTACGTCCCCTGGGCCCAAACTAGGGACCAGTCCCTTGATCTAAAATGTACGGAGTTGATTTCTAGTACGTACACCTTTGATTTTTATTTCTAGGACGTACGGTGTTACTTCTAGTCTCTAGGTTTTAGGGACCACGGTGTTGATTCTGGGTCTTATCGGTTTGTTTATTTATTTATTTTTAAAAAAAATTTTTTCATTTTACGGATTGGTACTCTAAGATTCTCATACCTCCCGTCTCTCGGGACCTCTCATGTCTGGTCTGACATTTATCACCCTGCCCCAACCCTCCCCCAGCAGTTCTCCTTCAAGTTGAAATAAGTATTGTAAACTTAAAAAAGTTTCTCCTTATATAAGTACTTAATATGTTTATATATATGTAGACATGAATGTAAAATTATAAAAAGTAATTCTATAATATTAACACAAAGTTAAGGACCTGGACTCTGTTTCTGATTTTATCTCGGAGGTTCCCGACAAGATAAAGACCAAACACCGGTTCAATAAAGGGTTTTGGTCGAAAGGAGGAGACGTGACTCCACGGAATAGGACCTTTTCTTTTTACCGGATAAAAGACACACATAGTAAGGTACGGAAGAAAAAAACAAACAACAAGAATTAATTAAAAAACCTCATATCAACGTAATGTTACAACACTGTCAAAGATGACATGTCGTCATCGGGGAAGGAAAACCCGAAAGAAGGGTAAGTTCAGTGGGTCTGGTGACTCATCTCGAGGGACACGATATGTCATACAAGAGTAGGCAATAAATAGAATATGTATCATAGTTACCCCACATTTACTCTTAGGGTTGGAGGGTTAGGGGGAACTACGGGTATGGAACGAAGAGATGTATGCACAGGGACAAAGACGAACGTTTATTCTAGTAGATATGGTAAAAAGATCTAAGATGTACATACACATTTTCTATCTCCGTAGGGTCATAAGTGTCGGTGTAACAAATGTTATCGTTCCTGTCCCTTCGTTGGGTTCACAGGTAGTTGTCTACTTACCTATTTCTTCTGTGCCATCTACATATGTCACCTTGCAATGAGTCGGTATTTTCCTTGTTTTAACCTCTGGACCTACCTGGGTGTATCTCGCACAGTATGTCTCAATTCATTCAGTCTTTCTCTTCTTGTTTACTTTTATCAGACAACCTTTCCTTTCCCTTTACCAGTCCCCCAAAATCACTCCTCTCGATTGGGAGGGTAAGTGGTACTTGAGTTGGCCTTTATGTTGGCCTTCATCCTTCAGAGAGGTTACTTGACCCTTAAGTTAAACAGACGGGGAGGTCGTCCAACGTGAGAGGTGGTGGTGTCGAGGTTGATAGAAAGTTCCTCTAGGATAGGTCCATGAACTTCTCATCCCCCGGTCATGAACCCCTAAAACTAAACTACATGACGTAAGACACAGTTCGGTTGTATCCCAATCCCGCACCGAGTAGGGCATTCGAACCGGACGTCATTCGTCCACCGCCTTCTATTTACTATGTTACCACCTACCCTCGTACAGGCCAGACTTTCTGTCCAATCCCCACCCACTGACGTGGTCGTAGGGCCAGTCTCCCTGTTCCCATTCGGACACACGGAAGCTCATCTGGAGGAGGTGTGGGTAAGGGGTGAGGGACCATGGTGGAACGACTTCATGAGTCTTGGTAGACCAACTTGACCTGTGGACCCACTCCTACTAGATCTCTTGACCACTCTACGGGCGGGTCCCCACACCCTGGTGTCAGTCTCGGAGGCGGGTTAAGGATAGTGTAGGGTGGGTGTAGGACCGAGGATTTACCCGTCACACCTTCGTTCGGTTCACTGCAGGTACCCTTCAGGTCTTCATGACGAAAAGAATAAACGTCTTCGTACTGACAAACGAATGTGGCCATTAGTACTTTCAAGTGTAGGGAGAGACTCTCGTCCAGTATTTTGGTACTTTACGTTCTGTACCTGTTCCTTTTCATTCTGACCCTCAATGTTCCTTCCACGGTCCCCGGACCCTGAGTCCTATAGTGACGGAGTCTCTTGTTAAAGGGAAGACCGTTGACCCCGTCGATCTCTGTCTCCCCGGGTCCACCCGACTCTGTCCTTCCTTGGAGACCTTTGGTTCTACACTCAATACTAACAATAAACTCAGACAATTTGAGTTTGAAGTTCAGAACTCAAAGGGGTGTCCGACAAACTTTCCCGGTTACGAAGAGAAAGAGAGGTCGGGGAGTGGAGGTCGGGGACACGGGGGTAGGGTGGTCGGGAGCCTCTGTTTTCCATACTTTTGAAAGTAGACGGTCCCTAGTATGTCTTCATTGTACCCTTCACTTCAAGTGAGGTCGTAGGAAGGGTGGCAAGTACCCCGACAGCGGGACCACGACACAACGGACCCGACCAACTTGCTACGGTTCTCACTGTCGTCGACTACAGTCGCACAGTCCACTACCGTCACTGTCGTGAATGAGTTCAAGACGACGTGTCACTACTCCTCTTCCGACTTCACCCCCGGCCCCCGGTGAGACTGGAGACCGAAGAAAAGAAAGAGACATTACTACCCCCACCTCCCCTCCAACCCAGTAGCCGAGATCGTAGATGTGGTCGCTATCCTTTTATCGTTTCGAAAGAATCCTATCTCTTATTCCCCACCCACGTTACTCTCCACGGTAAAATACCCTCCACTGAACTCGTCTCTACATTCTCCTAGGGTTAGTACGTTTCTAAACCCCCTTGTCGTACGGTTCCCCTCTCTTGGTTCCGCTCGACATTTAGTCAAACCGTACTTACTCCATATCTCCTCCTTTTTTGAAAGGAGATGTTAAGATCCCAGAAAACTCGACCAGATCATTACTTTAACTGTTTTCTGTAGTTTTTCTCTTTTTTTTTAGTTTAAATTAAAGTGTGTAGGTTCTCGGAGTTTCCATATATCGAGTTTCTTCACTGGTTTCGTCCGTTGAAAATATGGACATTCTGTTTCTTTTAAACTCTTTTAAACTGTTTTGTCTCCCCTAAAACGAACCCCGTCGTCTGATAACTTTATTGCTTCGAATAAACAAATATGTTGAAAGAACCGGAACTTAAGGAATAGAGTATAAGGGATACAGAGTGTAGGAAGACTACATCCATCCCATAGAAAGGCACTATCTACATAAAGACCGTAAGTACCCCTGTCTCCTCCCAGTCTCGGAAGAAGAATGTGACAAAGGTTTCATTGAAATAAAGTTTTCTTAGTCATGTGAATTCATTGTATGAACTTCCACCGGACGAAACTTAGGGTAATTTCATTCCAGTACACTGACTTCGTCTTTCCTGTTTCCTCTCTCTCGACCTCCTACAGGGAGCACCGAGTTATCATTTCTTAGACGGACGGTTACGTCCTCTGTGACTAAGCTAGGGACCGAGTCCTTCTAGGACGTACGGAGTCTCGGTAGTTCGGGGATGACGTGATGACTCGGACACGAGGTCTCGGGCCCTTGACGTTGATGACTCGGGTTTAGGTGTTGATGACTTCGCGTACACGGGGTCTCGGGTACTAGGCGTTGTTCGGGCGTGTGGTGTTGATCTCTGATTGGGGCCTAGCGGTGTTGATCTCTTTTCGGGAGCTCGGTTACTTCTGGCTCGTGGTAGTTTTTATGTATTTATTTATTTTAATATTTTTATCTCTCTCTCTCCCTCGACCTCTCCTCCGGTCCCGGTCCGGAGACACATTCGTCAAACCTGAATCGCATAATGTGTTTCGTAGGATGTGGGCCTTCCCTACTGTAGTATCTCTGAAATAGTGAGAACGACAGTACACTTCTTACCTGGGACCCCTGTCTCCTCTCCTACAATTCTCACCTTCGTCTTTCTGTTCAACCCTCCGACACCGTTACTTGATGTCTCCTCTATTACAATGGAACCTGATCCCATTTTCGTCTCTTCCACCCTTCCCTACACAAGACCGCATCACTGATGTCTTGACCGCCTACCTCATTTACACCCTCCACTCCCTTTCTCTTAGTTCCCCTTGAGCGTCTAGACTTTCGACCAATTCACCCTTTTACCCCCATAGATTACCTTTACGCCTTCTGAACCCTTCCTTGTTTACCATACAGCTCCCCTCCCCACCAGGTCTTCAGAACAAAACAGGTTCAAAGTAAACTCCTCACTTTTGAAGTAAAGTATACTCTGAAGATACTCTTATATTTTACCCTGATGAGGAACTATAAGTCTAAGTCTTTATTGACCGTACATTTCCATACTTTACGGCCCCCAGAGTACTCTTATCGATGATTCTCATACACCGATATTTTCTCTCTCACCCGTTTCTGACTCGGTCTCCGTGAGCATCTCTCCACCTTTCCCTCTTTACCTCGGAAGTTTCTCTCCATAATTGAGGTTAGGTCTGTCCTCCGTTCTAAGGTAGACAAATGTAACCCACTCCCTCTCTACTTTTGCCAATTCTATTTTTGACGTATTCCTACGGTAAACTTTCTACAGGTACCCCGAATCTATACTTTAGTTGAGTGTCGAGTTTTCGAACTAAACTTCCGAAGGGTAACTCCTCCTCCTTTCTGACTCCCTTCTCTTTTTAGTCCTTTTCCTTCTCTTACTGTCCTCTTTTTACTAATTTCGTAGGTGGTTTAGGTTCCTACGACTGTCCAACTCATGTGCTCCTGGACTCGTGACCTAAGTCACTCTTTCTCCACCACACACCGGTATTGTGTCCTCCTATTCTGAAGAGACCACCGAGTCACCAGTTCTTAGGGGGACGGTTACGTCCCCTGAGTCCAAGTTAGGGACGAGGTCCTTCTATGGAGTACGGTTCCTCGTCGATTCGGGCACATGGTGTTGATGACTCGGACACGAGGTCTCGAGTTCATGGTGTTGATGACTTCGGACACACAGGATCTCAGACACGAGACGTTGTTCTCTTCGGTGTCGTTACTCTTGGACGTGTGGCGTTACTTCTCATCGGGGGTGAGAGGTATTGGTCTCTTTTGGACACGCGTCGTTACTTCTGGGTCACGTTGGTATTTATTTATTCATTTATTTAAAAAGAAAATAAAATCTTTTTTCGTTCCCATTTCGACTCCTGTACCGTTAGGTGAGGACATAAGAACGGACCTTTTAAGGTACCTGTCTCCTCGGACCGTCCGATGTCAGGTACCCCAGCGTTTCTCAACCGGTGTTGACTCACTGACTCGTGTAGGTTGTCTTCCGCTCGTCCACTTCGGTCACTCATCCGCTCCGAGGAGAGTCACCAAGACGACACTTTATTTTCACGCTCACTCTTCCGGTCTGTCTACGGCTCCGTCGACCTCCCCCGACACCCGAGTTTTTTCCTAAATTACAAATTCCATTCTCGACAATATTGTGTGTCCCTCTAAATATACTCAGTCAGTCATCTCTCCTCTCTCTTTCCTCTTAGTGTCCTCGGTTTTGGAAGTCATCGAGTGTCTCCTCCACTGCGAACCGCGTCCACACATCCCTATATGCACCCATGTCGTCGTCCATCCAGTCAGTAAGGATCCTATCTTTATACTTCGTCGAGAAAGGACGGAAGACTTACTCTCTCGAGTCTCACGAGTCACTACGGTCGACAGTTCCAGGAACACCAGTGATCAGGACGTGTCAGACCCAAGAGGAGAGGACCAAGGGATTCGTCCTGATAAAGTGACGGAGTGAGAATGAGAGTCTAGGTCGTCCGACTCGACGGGGCTGATACATACGTACAAGATGACCTCAGAGGAGACGGTTCGGGGTTTGTGATACCACGAAATGACAGTTGGGAAAACTCGAAGGGACTACCGAGTCTACCATTTCTTAGACGGGTGTCACGTCCTCCGGGTCCAAGCTAGGGACCCAGTCCTTCCAGGGGACCTCCTCCTTTACCGATGGATGAGATCATAAGAACGGACTTTTTAGGGTACCTGTCTCCTCGGACCACCTGATACAAGGTGCCCTAGCGCCTCAGTCTATGCTGACTCACAGATTGTGAAAGTGTGAAAGTGGAGGAAATTCCAGCATGGTTGAAGATCTTCCGGGACTTTCAGTAGAGAAGAAATAAGTAATAATGTACTGCTGACAGTTGTCACTGAAAGTGTCCGTTATTTACGTACTCTTACGACTTTACAATACACATACTCATAATTTCAAGGGTAAATAGTTATGTCACTCATGTCTTAGAGTCAGTAGTTGCTTGTGAACCACTTTTTAAGTCTATCGTTTCTTTCAACGTTGACTATTTCGTCACTCTCTATAATTGATGTTAGGTCTGTTGTCCGTTCTAAGATAGATATGTGTTCTCCACCCCTTTTCTACTTTTTGCCAATTCTATTTTTAACACATTCCCACGGGAAACTTTCTGCAGGTACCCCGAATCAACACTTTAGTTAAGTGTCGATTTTTCAGACTAGACTTCCGAACGGTGACTGAGTCGTCGGACTGAGGTTGTGATTCCCAACTGACTCACACAATGTAACACCAAACGCAGTTCTCAATAGGTTCTTCCCCAGTGATTGACCGAGTCTAAAAGTTCAGTTACCAGGTTTAGTTTAAGGATTTAGAAAGTGGGTCCTTGGAGTCCCAGTCTTAGAAACTGGATGTGTGGTAGATTCTGTCAATTAGATACTAGACACGGGGAGACAATTCACCGAATTGTTGTGATCCTTTCATGAATTTCCTTTTTTTTTTTTCACATCTTGACTACTATATTTATTCTGGGTAACAAAACAGTGGAACCATAATTCAAATCTTTATTCAAAATTCTAAGAGGACCATTTGACCGAAACAATAAATTACACGGACTTTGGTAATTTTTTAACTTTGTAATTTCTGAAACTTTATAATTAAAACGGTAAGTTTAAACTTTACACATTAACTATAATCCGAAGACTAAAATTAATCTTCCTATCTTTTAAACTAGTACAAACTTTTTCACAAGTTTAAAAATCTTGAACTAAATGATGAAAAAAAAAAAGTAAAAAGAAAAAGAGAAAAACCTCAATATCTTTAACGAATCCACAAATCTTTATGAAATGAGTGATCTAAAGATTTAGACGGGGACCGTCTAAAAACTTCACAAACTTTCTTAGTAAATGATTTAAACATCCATATAATTTAAATATCGAATTTTATAAATTCCTTTTGTCTTAAATGATACGATTTTACTTTCGATTTGTAAATAACTCTAAATTATAAAATTCGTCACTTTATTAACAGAGAATTAAAATTTTTACTCTCACTAAAAGAGTAACGAGATAGTTTTTAATCGGAATATTTATCTTATCGTTCCAAAAATTAAACTTGAATAATTCTTTTTAGAACCAAAAATTTAAATATTACCCATACGGCGACGACGACGACGATTCAACGAAGTCAGCACAGGTTGAGACACGCTGGGGTATCTGCCGTCGGATACTCCGACGGGGCAGGGACCCTAAGAGGTCCGTTCTTGTAACCTCACCCAACGGTAAAGGAAGAGGTTACGTACTTTCACTTTTCACTTTCACTTCAGCGAGTCAGTACAGGTTGAACATCGCTGGGGTACCTGACGTCGGGTGGTCCGAGGAGGTAGGTACCCTAAAAGGTCCGTTCACTAGACCTCACCCAACGGTAACGGAAGAGACTATTACCCATATCAAGTGTCGTTTAAATCCGAGTTTATTTACGAAAAAGATTCGTGTGTTTATCGAAGGGAAAAAATAATAATAAATAAACCGACGTGACCCAGAATCAACACCGTACACCCTAGATTAACATACTGATCCCTAGGTTGTACCCAGGGGACGTAAGTCTCAGAATCGGTGACCTGGTGGTCCCTTCAAGGGTGTGTTCGTTGAGAGTCTGGAATTCTTTTTTTTTTTTCTCAATTGACTATAGTGTCCTTCAGTGGGGTGTTTCTCTTCGACCAGGGGTCACCAGAAGTCCTACGACACGAAGAAGAAAGAAGGGTTGAACAATTGCCAGGAACTTACGAAGTAAGAGTGACCGGGGAAACTTAGAGTTTGCTACCTGTTGAGACGACGGATCAGAGTCCCGACTCAGGGTCATCCCTTTTGTAGGTGGGTTGTATGTGTGTGTGTGTGTGTGTGTGTGTGTGTGTGTGTGTAAAACCGGTGTTTTTCGTTAAAAGTTCATTAAGTCTAAGAACCGAATAAAGGTGTTTGGGATATTTTTCAAAGGTAGCGGGTCCGTAGTGAAGAAGAAAAAAAAGGGAGTTCTAACAAAAACTACACCCGGTAAGAATTTCAGAAATAACTTACATAATGTTATAACGAAGACAAAATACAAAAACATACAACTGACATCTAGAACACCCTAGAATCAAGTAGATGGTCCCTGACTTGGGTGTGGGGGAAGTAACTTCCGGCTCAGAGTCGGTGACCTGACGGTTCTTCAGCGACTCATGGTAAAGAATCTTACAGGGATAGAGAAGGTAGGTAAAGGAAGTGTCGACGGAGGTGGGAAAGAGAAGGTTCGAGAGACAATTTTAGAGATGGCGTATAGGATCTGGGGAAAAGAAATGACTGACTGTAGTCATTTCAAATTTGTTGACCTGAATGATTCCGTCTCGACGGGTAAATTCCGTCCATATTCTCATTTTGTAATACAACTCTTTTAAATAGGTTACCCCTTTTCTGTTTTTTGATAAACGTGGAAAAGTCGTAGATTGATCGTACGGATTTTCCGTGCCGACGACGACGACGATTCAGCGAAGTCAGTATAGGTTAAGACACGCTGGGGTATCTACCGTCGGGTGATCCGAGGGGACAGGGACCCTAAGAGGTCCGTTCTTATGACCTCACCCAACAGTAAAGGAAGAGGTTACGTACTTTCACTTTTCAGTTACACTTCAGCGAGTCAGCACAGGCTGAGAATCGTTGGGGTACCTGATGTCGGATGGTCCGAGGAGACGGGTACCCTAAAAGGTCCGTTCTCATGACCTCACCCCACGGTAACGGAAGAGGGATTTTCCGTGGTCTACAAGATTTATAAAAATAAAAGATCTTCTCATGTCTATCATTTAGAAAATACGGACTCTCAGAATTGTAGAGGTAGTGTTGACCAGTTGTGGTAACGAAACCGTATTTTGGACATTGTTTACCTGTCCGACACAGGGTTATGTAAAAATAATGTTTTTGTTTGTTTTCCGGTCTAATTTGAGTACCCAGTCAAACGACTTGTGGAAGAGGTCTCCTTTCACGCACGCGCGGTTCAACGAAGTGAACACAGACTGAGAGACGCTGATACCTAACATCGGGTGGTCTGAGGAGGTAAGTACCTTAAAAGGTCCGTTCTTATGACCTCACCTAACGGTAAGGGAAGTGGTGTCCTAGAAGGGATGAGTCCCTAATTTGGACCCAGAGGACGAAGAGGACGGAACATTCACCTAAGAATTGGTGATTCGGTGGTCCTTTTGGAGTTCTCCTTTTCACGAAAACAAATTGAATGACAAATGATGACTAGTTCCGGGTCTACCACGACTTAATCTAGAACTAGACGTCTTCTACCTACTCACCACTTAGTAAAAAAAGGGTATCCTATCGTTTAATTGGGACGGTATCTTTTATCACTTGAGTTGACAATATAATAATGGGATCAAAATAGATCGAAACGATATATGTATAATTATGGTATATGTATTAAATGTACATATATATATTATATTATGTATAATATACGTAAGTAATGTATATATGTGTGTATTATATACACTATATATCATATCACACATACAAAATCCATTACGTATAAAATGTACATATTATAGACGAGATTTTTCCACTTTCTAATCTGTTTAGACTACAAAACAATGTAATCGTTCCAATGTAGATAGGGGACGAGTTGGACCGTCTAACCAAAACACAAGAGTCTCCTCCCTCTTCAACGGTCTCTCGATGAACAACTCTCAAAGACACAAAGTACGACGAATCCTCTTCGGTTTCCGGTCGTGTTCATAACTTCCGGGGAGGGTTGATTTGAATGTCTGACATCTCGTTGAGACTCTTTGGGAGGGGATGTGGTCTCGAGTTCCTTCGGTACACGTTTACTTTCCTTCGTTTTTGCACACACCTAGACAAGACTTCGAGGACCCAACACGGTACTGAAACCCTTTAAGGACTTTGTCTGATCCGCTCTTTCCTCTCCAGTGTGCAGTCGTTTAGGTTCGTCTTCGGGTGTTGTGTATCTAAGAGACCGACCACTTCAGATTCCTGTAAACCTAGTGTGGTGTCAAGAAGGGGGGGGGGGGGGGAAAAACCGAATTTTGAGTTGTAAGCTTTTTGTTTCTAGTATCATAGGTCAGGGTAGTGAAGTTCCGTTTATCTACCCCTTTGTCACTGTCTGAAATAAAAGAACCTGAGGTTTTAGTGACGTCTACCATTGACGTCGTCACTTTAATTTTCTGTGAACGAGAAGTCTTCTTATAGATACTGTTTGAATCTGTCGTATACTTTTTCGTCTCTGTAATGAAATGGTTGTTTCTGGGTATGTCAGTTTCGATTACCAAAAAAGACCATCAGTGTATACCTATACTCTCAATCTGGTATTTCTTCCGTCTCGTGGTTTCTTCACTACGAAAACTTGACACCACAACCTCTTCTGAGAACTCTCAGAGAACTTGACGTTCTTCTAGGTTGGACAGAACCTTCCTGACTACGACTTCGACTTCGAGGTTATGAAACCGGTGGATTACGTTTCTTGGTTAAGTAACCTTTTCTGTGACTACAACCCTTTCTAACTTCCGTCCTCTTCTTCCCCCGCTGTCTCTTACTCTACTAACCTACCGTAGTGACTGAGTTACCTGTACTCAAACTCGTTCGAGGTCCTCTACCACTTCCAGTCCCTTCCGACCACACGACGTCAGGTACCCCAGCGTTTCTCATTATTTACTGACTTGTTGATTGGTCGTTGTTGAAAAACCAGTGTGACTCGGTGTACACCCTAGAATCAATGGGTTGGTCCCTCCCTTAGGTCCGGGGGATGTGACCTTAACACCTCAGAATTGGTGACCTGGTGGTCCCTTCAGGGGTCATCAAGTTAAAATTTCCTACGTCTAAAAACAGGTCACGAAAAAGACGTAGATAACTCTACTAACATACTAAACATAGAAAATAGATAATGATACCACAAAGTGTAAGTGACTAATTACACCTTTGTAGGACCGTGTCGTCTTCATTTAGGGTGGACTAGTATCACATACTAGGAAAATTACATGACAACTTAAACCGAATGATTTAAAAAAACTCTTAAAAACGTAGATATAAAAAGTCCTTATAACCGGACATCAAAAGAATCATCAGACAACTCTATCATCCCATCACGACCGGAGTATTTTACTCAAACTTTGACAAGGGAGGAGAAGATTTACAAAAAACCTTCCTAAAACCCTTCTTCACTGTAAGTAAACCATCTTAAGTGGTCGGTAGACCAGGATCTTAAAAGAAACAACTCTTCAAAAACTAATGACTAAGTGTCAGGAATAAGTAATAACTAGACAAGTCTAAAAGATATAGAAGACTATCTAATATGGAACGATCCTTAAATAGATAAAGAGATCCAACAGGTCAAACAACCGAATATTAACAAGTATCAACAAAGAATACGAGGAAGCATAAAGACACTAAACTTTAGTGTCAACTTTTGAGAGAAATTGATATTAAAACAAATAACTTAGGAGAAAAAAAAGAAATCATGTAGATTGATTTTCTAACAGTTAACACTAATAGAAAAATTTTTTAGTTGAGTCAAAACAGTGAGAGTAGATAACAAAAGGATTAAAGATACAGTGAATAAATGATGACACTTTAAACAATAGAGAAAACAAGACGATTTAAATCCAAATCAAGTAAGAAAAGGATCAAAGTACTCTACATTCCAATCCAACGACGACGACGATTCAGCGAAGTCAGCACAGGTTGAGACACGCTGGGGTATCTGTTCTCGGGTGGCCGAGGCGGTAGGGACCCTAAGAGGTCCGTTCTTGTGACCTCACCCAACGGTAAAGCAATGAATAAACGTTATAAAGGAAAGAAAATTACATCATAAATAGTGATATATGTAGGGAGAATCGTGAAGTGATATGAAGGGAGACTTCGTGAAAACGAAGTAAGGCATTCAAAATCATATAACACAAAGAAAAAAACAAACAAAATTCTAAAAAAATAAAAGGAAAGATAAAGTAGGAACTGAGTAAACAACAAGGAGTCCCATAGTGAATTAAAGGTGTCTAAACACTTAAAAGGAAAAAGGAGACAATAACTAAGGATCGAAGTGTCGTGACACTAGTATTTTCAATGATCCATACTATAGTTAGAAGATTTTAGACGATTCTTTACTAGGGGACCTCATCCTTTACCGTTGGGTGAGGTCATAAGAACGGACCTTTTAAGGTACCCGTCTCCTCGGTCCACCCGATCTCAGGTACCCCAGGGTTTTCAACCTGTGTTGACTCGTATGTGTTACACATTCTATGTAAAACATTGGATTATATCCTAGATACGACTGTTACAAGGTATGTACGAACTTCTTTTTGTAGATAAGACGACGACACCCTATCTTGCAGGATATATACAGACAATCCAAGAAAATGAGATTTCGTGTTAAGTACAAGTCACACACAAATGACGTAAAGACATATCTACTCGATAGGTAACGACCTTCGGGGGATGATAATAACATGACAACAGATAATAAGGGAAGTACACACAATGATAAACGGATATCTAAATCCGTGAGGTTACAACTTATGTATGTATAAATGTTGATAATATAGGAGAACTACTTAATTGTGGACATAATAATTTGTTAATGGAACACAGAACAATGTCGAGCAGTGAATTACTGATAAAATACACTGTATTCACATCAAACAACGGTCCACCCCACTTTTACTTCACTCAGGAAGTGCATCACGGGGTTTCCCTTCGACCACCGACTAGGACGAAAGGGAAAGGGTCTTTGCCCCTGAGAGAGATCGACCCCTTAAGGGAGAACCACGACTCGTTGCGACCGAGCTCCCTACCCTACTACATCCGTTTTACCTTGATAAGAAGGAAGGGTAAAACACGCCAATAAGAGTCTAAAAGAGAAGGAGAGAAAAAGAGAAGGTGGAAGAACGACTATAAAATCTTCACCTAAGGTCTCGAGAGAACTTCCACAAAAGTAAGTATCTATCGACTGATTGACAACTAGGAACAACCCCCTGTCTCTTACCCCAGAGGACAGTGGTAGAACCCTGTAGTGGAGTCACTAGGACAAAATCTACTCCTTTCATTCCAGGTCCTCCTATTTCTTGTATTTCTTCAAGTGTATAAGTGAGTCATGACAAATCACTCATGGTTGGCACACGGTCTGGGACAAGATCCATGATCCTCCGTTGTCCTCAGTTGTAAAATTACACTTCTCTGTTGTCATTGGTACATTTTTTTAATAAATCCGGAAGGGACCACCACGTCACCTATTCTTAGACGGACGGTTACGTCCCCTGTGCCCAAACTAGGACCCCGGTCCTTCTAAGACGTACGGAACCCCGTTGATTCGGACACGTGGCCTTGATGTCTTGCTCTTGGACGTGTTGATGGACGTGTGATCTTGGGTGGTCGACGTTCATGGTTCGGGTGCACGACGTTGATGACTTCGGGACCACGGACCTCGGACTCGAGACGTTGTCCCCTTCGGTGGTGTTACTCTTCGGGTACGTGGTGTTTCTTCTCATTCGGGGCGAGCGACGTCGATCTCTTTCGGGTGTACTTCGTTACTTCTGGGTTACGTCGACTTTTATTTTATTTATTTATTTTCAATTTTAATTAATGAAGTCAATCTCCATTTACGACACAGTCGTTATTTTGTCTCACTGTGTCATCTTAATTCCTCCAAGTAGTTCCTTCGAGTAGTTCCTTCTGGAGAGGGTTCTTTACTGAGACTTGATTCGAGATTTACTATTCTTGTTCGGTTGGTGCCTTTCCTTCTTGTTAGGTCTGTCTCTTGATATTCAAATATATTCGTATTTCTGGGATTCCGTCGTTGCACTACCTACTCAAGTTCATTTTCGATCTTCCGGTCACACCGACCTCATAGTACTCTTTCTCCTCTGGGAGACTCTCTTTTGTTTTTAAACCCCCAAAACAGTACATAGTCAAAGGTTCCACAAGTTATAAAGGTAGTACCGGTTGAAGTTCGATGGTTGTACCATAGTTATTTACATTTCAACCTTTCGGTACGTGTCTTAGTAGAGTCTTCGTCTACATTCACCGAAGTCGTGTAGTGACTCTCACCATACATTACTTTGACTATTCCTGGTGATAGTAGTCCAAAATATTTAGTAAAACTCCTTAAACCTCGATAATATTCTAATAACATTCTACAATTCATTTTACATTGTAATGGTCTAAATGTAAAAAATTCGTAATAACATTGGTAACGTACTTTTTACCTGACCGGTCCTCGTCTTCACCTTCGACTCTCTGGTTAATCTTGCAATGACGTGGTAGGTTCCTTATGCCACCGAGTCTTATACAACGTAGGTTTAAAGAGATGTCCTTTTGTTTCTTTCTTTTTTTACTAAAACCTATGTTAAGTCTCCATCTTCATTACCAATAGGATCACCTAACCTATACTCTTACTCCTTTTAATTACTTAGTCTATCAAAGAAATTTTTTTTTTATCAAAGTCCTCTAACCCTAACTGTATATAAGTGATGATATGTATTTTATTTACTGATTATTCCCGAATTAATAACGTGTCCCTTTGATAAGACATTACTGGACATTTTTCTTAGAATTTTTTCTCACTTATGTATACATACATATTGACTAAGTGAAACGACTTGTCGTTTTTGATTGAGTTGGAACATTTAATTGATATGAGGTTATTTTTCAAAAAACTTTTCTCTTGAAGAATTCTAATTGATCCATTTAGAACCACGATAAATGACTCCTTCTGGTTCTCTCCTTGTCCGAATTTCATCCACTACTCAGTTTCTAAGAGTAAGTCCGTACAAATCAAACTCTACAGTTAATCTATGAGTTCACTACTGTTTCTCAACCCATCTACATGTTCAGACTTCGAGTCTCTTTTACTTGTGTCCGACCTCTATATTTGGACCCTCACCTGTTTGTCTCCCCTTTCCTTCGTACCCTGATTTCTTCTGTCTGTGTTTCGACTCGGACCCTGTACGGTTATAATTCTCCATCCTCTTCTTCTCGGTCGTTTCCACTAACCTTTCGCGTTGGTCCCCGTCTCTTTTTCATTCTCCCTTTGGTCCTTTTAATTCACAGTGTGTTTGGTTTCGTTCCTTCGTGAAGTTTCCGTTCCCTCGCCGGTGGACACCGGTCACGACGACTATCCAACCCCGTCTACTCCTGTCTCCTGGTCGATGTTCCACCACCAGCTCCTCACCGAAACCGTAGTCTCCTCACCACCGGTGTCTTTAGTGTGACCTCATCTTACTTCTTTCCCGTCTTAATGTTAGGAGGTCCTTCTTCGTGTCTCTTCACTCCACCACCGACTTCTCCCTACACCCCGGTTTCTCCTGACTAAGTGTTCCAGTCTTGAATCCGTCTCTGGACCCTTTCTCCCTCCTTACCTGCTACATCGACTCTTTTCCCAGGACTTATCTGGTACCCAACCCCGTACTCCGCTCTCCATCTTCGGTCTCAAGTTCTACTGGCAACAGGGATCCCTGTGAAGCAGGTGGTCTTATCTTCGTCTCTCCACTGGAGCCACAAAGTCCACCTGTTATTCAAGGACGGGATGACAGAAACAACAAAGTTATTTCATGTTTTACTGATAATAGTCAACCAGAATCCCCACTCGTTCACACTTTCGTAAAGACGGAGATAAGTCGGTAGAAGGGAAATGGGATGATAATCAAACCACGTTTTCGTTAACGCCAAAACGTAACAACTTTAAACGAGAAATGATAACCTTGTGTAAGAATTTATTTACACGAATACAATATGTAGTAAAAGTACGAGTAAGGAACGAGAAAAAAACGATTGTTGAATAATGAACGACAAATAAAATATAAACAAAATCTGATATCTTTCTACCATTACTATTGGGACATACACTCTATCGTTTTCTCTGTATCTACATATGTTGTCAGAAAACCTGAGACACCCTCTCCCTCTCCCACCCTACTAAACCCTCTCACCGTAACTTTGTACATATTATAGTATATTCTTTACTTATCGGTCAGATCCAAGCTACGTCCTATGTCCTACGAACCCCGACCACGTGACCCTACTGGGTCTCCCTACCATACCCCTCCCTCCACCCTCCCTCCAAGTCCTAACCCTTGTACACATGTGGGTACCGTCTAAGTACAACCACATACCGTTTTGGTTATGTTATAACATTTCATTAATCGGAGGTTAATTTTATTTAAATTTAAAATTTTTTTCTTTACTACAATCTGTTTTTTCGTTTAAACTCCCTAAGAAAAAATAAGTTCAAGTTTTACCTAGTATTTCGTCGTTTCTATCGACCGTTGTATGTGTTGTGTAAACCAGGTCCTTGACGATTGTATGTCAAGTCACCACCAAGTTCTTCAAAAAGTTTACTCTACTCTTGGAACTTCTACTCCTGGTATCACTGGTCGGTCCTCTTGAACTGTTACTGGTTAACTCTCGTTAGTAACTTCGAGTAGATGAATATTGATGTACTCTTCAACGGTTTCTTTTTATAGCTGGTAAGATACCAGCAACCCGTAGACTTCGTTTAACCTTTCCACTTTTTCGAGTTATTCACCCACGGAGTATTCGACTGGTTTTTAGCTTTTTTTAGTAGTAAAACTTCGGAACAGAAGAGAATGAGATGTGTTGTTTCTTGGTAAAGAGTTAACCTAACACTGCACGCTACTTTTCACCTAAAATATGTGGTTGACCACTACTGGTCGAGTCACCAACCTGATTCTTCTTCGAGGTTTCGTGAAAGGGTTTCGGTTTAAACTTGGTTCTTTTTTCTTTCCAGTGCCAGTGACAAACCACCAGACGACGGGTAGACTAGGTGATGTCGAAAGACTTAGGGTCGTTTTGGTAATGTGGACTCTTCATACGAGTCACTTAACTATTCTACGAGGTTTTTGATGTTACAGACGTCGGTCGTAACTAGTTGTTATACTGGGGTTAAGAAGAGGTGTTGTTACGGGTTGACGTGCACCGTGTTGTTCACGAAGTTTTCAACTTACGTAACCCGACACTTCACAACGGAGTAGACGGTATAAGTGGACTAGAGGACGGTTGACTGATAGTGAAGAAGTTCGTAGAACTGTTGAAAAACGTCCCTTTCACGAAGGTGTTCGGCGTCTTCCGTCTTTTACGAAAGATACTCAAGTACCTTAGATTTTCGTACCTAAAAATACGATGTCCTTATTTATTTGAGTAAAGAGTAACCGTTTTTACCCAACTAACATTACCAAGGATAAAACTAATTATTTCTACACAAACTTGGATCAATATTACTAAATTTTAAGTGCCAGACTTTGGTTTAATGAAAACATGGTTGGATTAATTATGTGTGACAGTATGAGCTATGGGACTTAAGAAGGGAGGAGAAAAACAGGAACAGGAAGACCAGGACGAGACTGAGTGGTACGAGGGAGAGGACTCATTCTTCATATGTAAAAAATTTAATAAATAAATAAATAAATAAATAAATAAATAAATAAATAAATACTAAAAACCGACACGACCCGGGAGTAACGAAACGCACACGAAAGAGATCGACGACGTTCGCTCCCGATGAGAAGTAACGTCACGTACCCGAAGAGTAACGTCACCCAAGAGAACAACGCCTCGTGTTCGAGTCCCGGGAGATCGAAGTCAGCGACGCCATGTGTCCGAAGTCATCGGCACCGAACACCCGAAATCGCACGTCCGAGTCACCAACACCGCGTACCCGAATCAATGAGACTCTGTACACCTTAGAAGGACCTGGTCCCTATCTTGGACACAGGGGACTTAACCGTCTGTCTAAGAGTAGGTGACACGGTGCTCGTTTCGGGTTCTTTAGATGTAAAAATTTCGTTTCGTAGACCTTTCTTGTGTAATTAGGGAGTTGGGAGGTTTACGAAGAGATAAGTCTTCATAGAGTCGGATTATCCCTTTAAAACAAAGGGGTCTCGATCATCCTTCCGGAATTGGAACTTGGACTATGGAGTTGATAAGTGTTTACTACTTACTGTATACTCTGAGACCGTACATTGAGAGACCGGACGTCATACCGACGTATTGAATGTAAATTGGAGGGTGGGAGGTAGATGTCTTTCACTCGAAACCCAATAGACGGGGTTTCTCCCCTCCCAACAGGGTCTTGGTCAGTGTCAGGAGCGGTTATGGAGTCTTCACCGTCTACCCCTAAGTTTATGTTGGATATCTTACAGACGTGTCGACTGTGAGTCGAGACGAATGACAATTTTCACCTACCTTGAGTTCGGACCTATGGGTGGGTAAAGGGAAAGGAGGTATTACTGAGGTCCCGGATGAAGGAGACGGTAGCGTTTCTTGGTCAGGAGGTTCGGTTCGTCCCCACCTCCGGCTACGGACTTTTTATTTAATAAAGTGGGTGTCGAAAAAAAAAAAAAAAAAGAAACAGTTGTCTTTATGAAGATCCGACTCAACCGTTTACTCTTGGACTCTTTGCACGTCCCTTTAAGACCAGGGACGACGTCGATGACTCATTAGCGAGACTTAAGTAGAACAGAGAGGGTCTTGTAACGGAGGTGCAGGAATCCTTAAGGGGGTCTTGTCCCTCAAACGTTACTTGAACTACAGCACGACAAATAAAGATTCCGACGTGTACCTTACAAACACCTTGAAGGAAACGTTTTCGTTTACCACTGGAAATTTGAAAGTAGCTTTCTTTTCCTTCATTTACGATATTATTCTAAGAGAGTCGACTATGATAGATCGTCCCGATTTTCGGAGAATGGAAACCTCACTGGGGTCATCTCGGGGACTCTCTGTGGACCCGTCCCCGAGGGATCAAAGAGTCCCGGATTTCGGCTCTCTGGGAGGAGGGTCGGTGGGAGGTGAGAGTCCTTCGGAATCTAAGGTAAAAGATTCTAATCCTATTGTTTTTGAGTAGAGATTCTTGAGACATCAGAGGTGGACTTGGATAAAGGGTTTGGACAGGGAGGTGTGGGTGGGTGAGTAGTCGTTGAACCAGAAAGACATACTCCTTCCTTGAAAGATGGACCAGTGGTTTTTTCAGGTCCGGAAGTCCGACGAAGAGTAACAGACTCAAGGACGGTGGAGTCTTTGAGACCCGAGAATTTACAGAGAAGGACCCTGAAGGGACTACTAAGTCACCACTTCTAAGGTACGAAGGTGACGTCCCTCGTATCCAAGTTAGGGACCAGTCCCTTGATTCTAGGGTGTACAGTACACCGTATTGGGTTTTTTATTTTTGATTCAGAGAAGGACCGGAGTTCGGGACCTTGGGAAATCTTTACTTTACAATTCAGTGAGTCAGTACAGACTGAGAACGTTGGGGTACCTGATATCGGGTGGTCCGAAGAGACAGGTACCTTAAGAGGTCCGTTCTTATGACCTCACCTTACGGTACGGGAAGAGGTCCGTTGAAAGGGTGGGTCCCTAACTTGGACGTAAAATCCGTCCAAGAAATGGTAGACTCGGTGGTCCCTTCGAGTCTTAGGGGAATGAGTCTCCGAATAGAATTGAGGGGAGGGAAAGAGGGAGAAGAAAAGGACCGTCCTTCTGAGTGGGAATTGACTGAGGACTCCACGGATAGAACTGGAAGTGTGGTAGGATTTGATTCGACGTCCTAGAGTAAACAAAAGTAAATGGGAATGAGTGCCGTCGGTGCAAGAGGAGGACCCTTCAAAGGGGTTTAGTCGACGACTTCATTTTTTTCTTTTCCTCCTTACTTCCCTCTCTCTCTCTCTCCCTTCCTTCCTCCTCTTTACTCGAAAATGACTTGTTATTTGTATTGGTTATGTAACCCGTCAGACTTGTCGTGTTAACCGTTGTACTTTACTAAAACAAAAGTCGAACAAAAACACATGCCACAATCTCTTACAAGTGTAAAGTAGGGAAATGTACATTAACAGGGTAAAAAGGTCGTGGTGAATAACTTCTCTGATAGAAGAGGTAATTTATAAGAACGGACGAAACAGTATCTAACAACACACACACAACACAACACAACACAACAACACGAGTCATCGGTCCGAGGAATCAGGTACCCTAAGAGGTCCGTTATTATGACCTCACCCAACGGTAAATAAGGCGGTCCCCTAGAAGGGTTGAGTCCCTAGTTTGGACGTAGAAGACACAGAGAACGTATCCGTCTGTCTAAGAAATTGTGATTCGGTGAACCCCTCGGAACAGTATCTAATCGACTGTATTCACGTACCCAAAAAAAGACCCAAAAGACAGGACAAGGTAACTAGATATACAGACCGAAACACGGTCATGGTATGACAAAACTAATGACATCGAAACACCATAACGGTCCGTTTCACTAAGGAGGTTGAGACAAGAAAGAGTTCTAACAAAACCAATACACCCTAGAAAAAACAAAGGTATGTTTAAAATTTTACTGAACAAGATCAAGATACTGTTTACGGTAACCATTAAACTATCCTTAACATGAGAACGGACCTTTTAGGGTACCTGCCTACTCGGACCTTCCGACGTCAGGTACCCCAGTGACTCCCAGCCTGAGCTGACTCGCTGAAGTGAAGGTGAAAGTGAAAGTACGTAACCTCTTCCTTTACCGTTGGGTGAGGTCACAAGAACGGACCTCTTAGGGTCCCTACCCTCTCGGACCACCCGACGGTAGATACCCCAGCGTGTCTCAGTCTGTACTGACTTCACTGAATCGTCGTCTTCGTCATTTAGACATCTCACGGAACCCACTATCCCAGTAGAATTGTTATAACTAAGAAGAGTTGGTTCTTACGTCATATAGAAAAGTAGACAAAAGGACGTCGTTGACGAAGTTTGTACGACAGTCTCGGGAGGCTACGGAGATCGGTCACGTCTCGAAAGAGAACTTATTAGAAGTATAAACTTGTCAGAGTCTAAGGTCTATTTCTACCGTCTATACTTGAGAAAGTGGAGACGATAAAGACAAGGGTTTGGGTGATTTTATTGTAATTTCCCCAGAAATTTCGGTGTTTGGATGTTCCTACTTCTCTTGTCCTTTCCTCTGTCGTTATTACCCTCCCCCACTTCTGGTCTGTCGAGGGACCGTACGGGACACGACTCAAGTGTAAGTGTTGTTTCTACGTTCTCAAGGGTCGGAGTGTGTCCTCTAAAAGTTCCCCACCCAACCCCCCCACCCCCGCCCCTTAGTTTTCGACCTTTCGTCATCAACCTGTTCTTCTTCGACTGGAATTCACTCGTCATCCTTTTGACTCTTGGTCGGTTGTAGATCATAGAGACTTTCTCCCTCATCTCCCATTTTATACCTTCCAACGAATTTTCGACTATTTCTCTGGTTGTTTTTTCATGTAGAACACGTTAAGATAAAGGTATTTTGAGATCTTTTACATTTGATTCAGTGTCACTGTCTTTTGTCTAGTCACAAACGACCTTTACTTTCTCCCCTCTTCCTTAATAGTTCTCCGGACGTCCTTGAATACTTCACTTCTTACGGAAGGGATAGAACTAACAACACTACCAAAACGTACCCATGTAGTTTTGTGTACTTAACGTGTTAAATTTGTACACGTTAAATAGTATACAACCAAAATGGAGTCATTTCAAACCAAAAAAACAAAAAACCAAAAAACCAAAAAAAAACTTCACGACTGTCCCGACACTCCCTTAAGAGAAAACAACGACGGACCGAGTCACAAAAACTTCTCGTTGTACTATCGGTAAATTGTAGACCTATTATTAATTTCACCTCTTCCTTTACCGTTGGGTGAGATCATAAGAACGGACCCTTTAGGGTACCTGTCTCCTCGGACCACCCGATGTCAGGTGCCCCTTTGTTCCTCAGTCTGTACTGAATCACTGATTTGTTGTTGTTATTTGTTATTAATTTTAATGTAATTGTCCCCTTTTTAATTATTCGTCTAGATATCTATTAAAAAGGGTACGATTATGTTCTGTTTAAATAAGACATTTCCGACATTTTATTTCACAGTAACTTGATCCCTTGTGGTTCATATAGACTTCCACCCTCTTCATAATGTTTGTCATTAAAGAATTTAAATAAATAAATAAAAATAAAAACCAAGGTGACCCAGAAGCAACGACGTACACCCGAAAGAGATCGACGTCACTCACCCAAATCAACGAAGGAGCGTCACGACCCCGAAGAGTAACACCACCGAAGAGAACAACGTCTCGTACCACAGATCCCACAGACCCGAGTCATCGACACCGTGTGCCAGAATCAACACGGTGTCGTGCACCTGAGAAGGGCTTGGTCCCTACCTTGAACACAGGAGACGTGACCGTTCGTCTAAGAATTGGTGACCTGGTGGAGACGATGTCCTTCTTGGACCCGATGAAAAGTTTGAACAGGCCTACAAATTCCTAAAAACACTACTCTTGACCGTCCCCTCCTCTCCTTCGTTTTTATGGTTAGAGTGTAGATTAAGTTTCAAAGAGTACCCAGGATGAGTCGGACCGGGTACCGAGACCCTGTTCCTCCGTACAGCCAAGGAAGTGAAAAAGGAGGAACGGGAGGGAGGAGACAGGATGGAAGGAGGGACTAAACCTCGGATCCTTCTTCGTCACCCCTCATCCCTTTCAGAAAGTACAGACCCCAAACGGTTGGTCTGGTTCGGACGGGACTCACTACTCTCCCGGCCCACCTTTGGATCCAGTTCGGTCATGAACCTCTGTCGACCAGGTCCGTCCAGTCTACTTGACCACCCCGTTCGTCGTCCTTCAGTGAGTAACCGTACTCGACTAAACTTACGCCCCCGTCCTCTTAGACGGGTCCTTAGACGTCACTCCTTTGTAACACCGTAAGAAGAAATCATCCACGGAGACAAGTCCGTGCCTTTAGTCCTCTTCCCCGAACCCTCTCAATAAAGTAGTCTCTGAGGTACTCTGCACCCCCATTTTTTCATGGTTTCTGTGTCTCCGTCTACAATCCCTGTACTAGACGAGAGAAGACAGGACTACGTCCTATCGGAACTACGAACAGGTGTCCGTCCAGGAATCTCCCGTCGAGGAGGACCTCCCTGACACGGAGGCCGGATATGTAGTCGAAAGAGACGATTATGGGCCGTCGTCCCGGTCGTGGTACGGGAGTTCTTCGTAGTGTTCGGTGAGGGTTGTTTTCGTCGCAGTCACGGTGCACCTCTGACATTAAGGGTCCGGCTAAATGTATACTCTATCACAGTTTCGATAGAGACTGAGATTCCATTCGACCCACTCTGTGTCCTCGTCTGAGACTTAAGAACCGGACTTCCTTTGTCGTCAGTCCCTTTGACCTTAATGCGAAAACATCAAAGAAAAAAAAAAAAAAAATTAAAAATAACCGCACATCAACTAAATGTTACAACACAATCAAAGTCTAAATAACTTATCACTTAGTAAATATGTATATGTACCGTTAGGTGATTTTATAAGAAGGGACCTTTTAAGGTACCTGTCTCCTCGGACCGTCCGATGTCAGGCGCCTCAGCGTTTCTCGACCTGTGCTGACTCGCACGTGAGTAAAAAATCTAAGGAAAGGTACAAATAAAACCAAAAACCGGTGTGGCACGTCGTACATCTTGGAATCAAGGGACTGGACACTCGTTTGGGTACGGGGGACGTACCCTTCGTATCAGAATTGTTGACTTGACGGTCCCTTCAGGGGTAAAAATGATGTCTCATAACTTATCTCAAGGAACACGATATGTCATCAGGAATAAAAGGTCGAAGAAATGTGGGTGTGTTAGCACTCTGGGTCTCATGGAAACAAAACAGAAAAATACAAATCAGAAAATTGTCGAAATAACTCTACGTTGACTGGTCAAAATTTTTTACGTGTGTGACTTTCTCATGTCAGACTAGTAAAACTGTTTCCGTGTGTGGTCACTTTGATAGGGGTGTTAGTTCTATTACTTGTAAAGGTAATTGGGGGTTTCAAAGAAGTACGGGGACACAGTGGGCGGAAGGGGGCTGGTCGGGGGTTGTGGTCTGTTGCTGACTACGAATGACGGGGTATTCAGTCAAACGTAAAAGATCTTGGAAGATATTTACTTTAGTATGTCGGACATGAGAAGGTATAAACCGAAGAAAGTCGTATTGATAAGACTCTAAGTAGGTCTAACTACACTTACAGTAGTCAAATAAGGAAAACCACCGACTCGTCAAAGGGTGACACACACCTACATGGTATCAAACAAATAGGTAAGTAAATAACTACTGTAACCCAACAACGGTAAAAATTTTATAAATAGAAATAAATGAGTAAACGAACGAAGTGCAAAATAAACACCGTGCTCCCTAAAAATCAACGTCGTACAGTTCAGAATCAACGTCCTACACCCTAGATTAAGGGGTCAGTCCATGACTTGGCCCGGGGGTCGTGACCCTCACAGCTCAGAATCGGTGACCTAGTGGTCCCTTCAGGGACGGTAAAAGTTTATTACTGTTTCAACGATATTTATGAGAACATACACGAAAACATATTTGTATACAAAAGTAAAGGGAATCTATTTATTTTTGGATTCACCTTCCAGACTCAGTATACCATTTATTTACAAATTTACTTAATTTGACAGTGGAGCAAAGGGTTTCACCAACATAGTAAAAAGTAAGAGTGGTCATGTCATACTTTCAAGATAAGGAGATGTATAAGTAGTCGTGAACCATACCAGTCAGAAAAAGTATCGTCTGTAAGAATATCCACACCACACTCCAGATTTCTCTGATCTCAATGTGCCCATAGAAGAAACCGTAGTTCTTGTTACGGTCAAGTCAAGTCAGTGAGTCAGCACAGGTTGAGAAACTGTGGGGTACTTAGCGTCGTGCGGTCCGGAGGGACAGGTAGTGGTTGAGGGTCTCAAGTGAGTCTGAGTGCAGGTAGTTCAGTCACTACGGTAGGTCGGTAGAGTAGGAGACAGCAGGGGAAGAGGACGGGAGTTAGGGAGGGTCGTAGTCTCAGAAAAGGTTACTCAGTTGAGAAGCGTACTCCACCGGTTTCATGACCTCGAAATCGAAATCGTAGTAAGGAAAGTTTCTTTAGGGTCCCGAGTAGAGGTCTTACCTGACCAACCTAGAGGAACGTCAGGTTCCCTGAGAGTTCTCAGAAGAGGTTGTGGTGTTAAGTTTTCGTAGTTAAGAAGCCCTTAGTCGAAAGAAGTGTCAGGTTGAGAGTGTAGGTATGTACTGGTGTCCTTTTTGGTATCGGAACTGATCTACCTGGAATCAACCGTTTCATTACGGTCCGGATCCCCTTTATGAACAACGAACTAACTAGTTAGAAGAAGGTCATTTACCTTAGTCAATGATTGACCATCAGGGTACCCAATTTGACACGGATTGGTTTCCGTGTCTGTGTCTCTGTTACTCCGTGTCTTCCGTCTTGTAGATCATTTTATAATCACTTCATCGGTACCCGTTGAGTGAGTTGAAGGGTCCCCGAGTTAAAAGGATAGACATTTTACCCTTTGAAATCCTATTAACTAAACGTATTCAAATACCAACCAGTTTTAAAATAGTCACTTATTTCAAAAGGAAATAGTATAATGTCTTTAAAGTAAAGATACTCTCTACGTTTAAAGGTTTATAAAATTCCTGACGTAGTCTACGTTTTCGTCTCTTATACTTATAAAAACTCATAAAAAAAAATTGGTCCTTTGAGTGGAAAACACCCTAAAGGTGTTGATATGGAATATTCCTCTCCATGTGGTAAAGTCTAAGATCTTTTGTGGTCAGACAATCTGAGGTTTCGGGTCCAAGAGAAAGGACGTCATCCTTCACTTCCTTGATCAAGAGATGTCTACGTAATTAGTGAGTCCTGGGGACGGATACACTTTAGACAGGCGGTTTCGACTTACCTCAACATCAAAGGGTTATTAGAGGAGTTAGTAAGAGTTGGGTTAGGAATTGTGTTTATCAAAGTGGTCCGGATCTCTGTTTCAACAACTCCTAAATTTTTTTCTTCTTACACAATGTTTACTTAAATATACGTCGTATCTTTATCTCAGGGTCTGTATCTTTTATTTGACTACCAATGGGTTTCCCTTACCCCCTTTCTCTTTATTTAGTCTTCAAACCCTAATTGTATATGTGTGATGGTATATATTTTATCCCCGAAGGAACCGTAGAGTCGACCATTTCTTAAGTGGATGTTACTTCTTCTGTGACCAAGTTAAGGACCCAACCCTTCTAAGGGACCTCTTCCCCATCCGATGGGTGAGGTCATAAGAACCCGAAGGGGCCACCGAGTCTGTCATTTCTTAGACGGACGTTTCACCCTCTGGACTCAAACTAGGGACCCAACCCTTCTAGGGAACCTTCTCCCGTCCCGTCGGGAGAGGTTATAAGAACGGACCTCTTAGGGGTGTATCTCCTCGGACCGTACGACATTAGATACCCCACCGTTTCTCAGTCTGTGTTGACTCGTTGATTCGTGTCGTATCGTATATATTTTATTCCTGGATGACTTTCGTGTCCCTTGATATGAGTCACAAAAAAATAAAACAGAACCCCATATCGGGTAATTGTTATAACACTATCGAAGTCCACTTGTCACTTCTCTAAGTTGGTATGTATGCGTACATAGGTAAGAGGGGGTTTGAGAGGAGGGTAGGTCCGACGGTCTATTGTAACTCGTCTCAAGGGACATGATATGTCATCCAGAAACAACTACCAATAGGTGAAATTTATATCGTCACACATGTACAGGTATGGTTTTAGGGATTGATAGGGAGGGGGGTGGGATGGGGGTGGGGGGTCGTTGGTACTCAAGTAAGAGATTCAGACACTCAGAGAAAGACAAAACATTCAGTGAAGTAAACGTAGCGAAGAAAAATCTAAGGTGAACATTCCCTACAGTATGTTATAAAGAGGAAGAGACTGAATGAAGTGAGTCATGTTGTTAACGATCCAGGTAGGTACGACGGCGTTTACCGTAATAAAGTAACAAAAATGACCGACATATACGTTACGCAAATTATTAGATATTCCCTTTTCTTAGACTTTTTCCTATCTATCTACATATTGACTTGTTGAAACGACATGTGAACTTTGATTGTGTTTTAACATCTAATTGATATGAAGTTATTTATATTTTTTAGTTTTTTTTAATTTAACATTAATTTTATTTTCTTCTTCTTACACCAAGTGGAGTCGAGGTAACCTGTCTCGTCTCGTACTCGTCGTCTTTCCGGTCGGGTATGACAAGAAGTGTGGACCTCTTGAGTCCTCAGGTGGTATAAAGTCCTCCCGGTGTCTGTTCGACTCAGAAGTGACTCCTCTCTTTGGTCGAGTCACTCCCCAGACTCTCTGTTCGATACACTTCTCTTGAGTCTCTTTTGAACCGCCCCCAACCCCCCCACGTATTCTAGTTACAGTAGTGGAAGGAGTTCTCGAGACGACACCACAGTATTGAAGTCACGTAGAAAAGTCTATATAGAACCTAGTTGTCGACCCTGAGTGTCTCCACGAATGTCCGAAATCAAGTAAGTGGTTTTCGTTCTTGTAAGATGATCGTCTCGACAGGTCAACGTCTCACCCGTCGAAGTGTTTCAAACAACAACAAACAACAAAATCAACGATTCGAGACAGACTAAAAAACGCTGGGGTACCTGACGTCGGGAGGTCCGAGGAGACAGGTATCCTAAAGGGTCTGTCCTTATGACCTCACTCAACGGTAAAGGAGGAGGTCCCCTAGAAAGGTTGGGTCCCTAACTTGGGCGTAGAGGACGTAACGTCCGTCTAGGAAATGGTGACTAGGTAGTCCCTTCGTACGAAGTGTTTCGATGTTCATGGGGGTAGAGAGTTTAGTGGGATCACAAACGTCCTTTACGTCCACTTCCATGAATGAAGATGGTACTCCTTCTCAACCTGATCCTTTTGTCAAGGTTTTAAGATTCTTCATTCCATACCAGCTAGTGTATGATCCTCAAAAGATTCCAGAGACGAATTACTTTGAGTTCTTGACTCTGTCCTTTACAGTTTAATCTGTAATTCTCTAACGTAATTCTGTTCCGTTCGCCTACCTTTACTTCATTACTCAAGATCCCGGACCGAGTTAATATCACTACTCCCGACTCTTTCTTCTAAAGGGTCTTATAATTCATTCCGATTTGTACCCGCGTCCGGTTGACCTCTCCTCAGACCTCCCTGAAAATATGTTACTAGACGATGGGTTTTTTGATGGTTGTATAGGTTACTTTTCTCTGTATGGGTGGGGGAAGTCTTCGGGTCTTCTCTTTTTGGGGTTTCCGACTTCCGGCCTCCTTCTAGAGAAACATTTTAAAAGTATTCGTTAACCCCTTCTGAAAAGAAATTACAAAATTTACAAAAAGAATCATATTGTTTTCAATATATACAAACACCAACTTTATAAAATTTATTTCTTTTCGTGTTTCTTCTTTTAAATTTTATAGACATTAGGTTTTAAGTCTTATAAAGACAAACACTGTATGATCATATATAGGTCGGTCAGAATAAACAAAAATATTGTACCCTAGTATTTATGACGAGTCCTTGACTTTACGTCTGGTTTTCCCTTTTTTGTATAAACGAAGTTACCTCAGTCACTCAAATGTAATAATAAAATATTTCCTCAAAATTTTTCATTATTATCCCTGAAGGGACCACCAGGTCACCGATTCTGTGACACGAAGGTTACATCCCTCGGACCCAAGCTAGGGATCACTTCCTTGATCTGGGGTGTATAGTGTCGATTCTCAAGTGATCGGGGTAGATTTCTGGGATTACGGTGTTGGTTCTGGGTCTTAATACATTTATAGACGGAAATGAAAGAAGAGTATTAAAATACTAAAGAAAAAAAAAAAAAAATTACAGATACGGAAAGTAAATAAACCTTGACTTAAAATTAAACTTCCGAAAGGACCTCCGAGTCTGTCATTTCTTACACGGACGGTTACGTCCCCTCGGCCTAAGTTAGGGACCCAACCCTTCTAGGGAACCTTTTTTCTTACCGTTATTGGGTGAGGTCGTAAGAACGGACCTCTTAGGGTACCTGTCTCCTCGGACCACCCAATATCAGGTACCCCAGCGTATCAGACTGTACTGACTCTCTGATCGTGAAAAACCGTACCTCTTCCGTTGGAAAAGTAAAAAAGTTACCTACTAAGGAAGGACTTGGCGTAAGTAAGTAATTGTATTCGTAAGGGGGTGACGAAAATTTATGACTTTCAAATGGAAACTGCACCTCAGGTGGTGTAAAGTCCGATGTAAAGTCCTTTACAAAAAAAAAATTAAAATCTGACTCTGAGTCTTCTAGGACAGACGAGGGAGTTCGGATACTCTGTCTCTTATGCAGTGAAGGAAAAAAAAGGGAAATAAAGATACTTGAGGAAGAAACGTTTGAGATGTTCCTTTCCGGTGACCAAGGCAAAATATCTTTAAGAGTCCTGGTGTCTGTTTCGTCTTGATTCATTTTACCCCTTTATACCCTTTACGAAAGATATCCACTTCGGGTGGAGTACACTGAGTTTGACAGATCGCGCATTTAGTAATAAAAGGAGGGGTTTGGTAAAGGAGGAGGTCTGAAGAGGTTAAGATAACAGGTCTAACTACAGTGGTATCTTAGGAGCAAGAGAGAGTTTGTGGGTCCTGGGTAGTCCCAGGTAAGGAGGACGGGGTGAACCCGGAGAGACTAGGTAAAAGAGGTAGGTCAGGGTAGTGTCGAAGGGAGACGGGTAGGTAGACAGTGAAAAGTGGACCTCCTCGTCTGACTCGAAGATGGAAGTGAGTGAAGGACACGATAATTGACAGTCTTTAAAGGGGTTACGTCGTAACGAGACGAGGTTTGTGAGGTCCCCAACGAAGAACCAGTATTTACCTTCAAGTCTCTAATATCAATCGCTACGGGTGGTGTTGAACCCTTGGGGTGGGTGGAGCAGTCAGAAAAGAGGAACGAGACTGTGTTCGAGAGTCAACTAGAGGAGTTGTAAAGTAATAAAGAGAGGAGAAAATGGAAGTCAGAGTCGACCTAAATTCCTGATAAATAGGTTCATAACTTATTTCGGACTGCCACGGGTTACAATTAAAGATTGTAAAATTTAATGTAACATGGAATTACGAGTACATAAATGAAAAGAGTCACCCAATTATTCCGAAGGATCAACTGTGTCACCATTTCTTAGATGGACGGTTACGTCCTCTACGTTTAAGGTAGGGACCATCCCTTCTAGGGGACCTCCTCTTATACCATTGGGAGAAACCATAAGAACGGACTTTTTAAAGCACCTGTCTCCTCGGACCGTTCGATGTCAGGTGTCCTAGTCTTTCTCAGTCTGTACTGACTCGTGTCGGGACGTGTCGTCACCCAGTCATCGGGAGTGTTTCGTGTCAAGAGTCCGGGTCGGATTTTGGAACGAAAGGGGTTCGAGAAGAAAATTCTCTGTAGTTATAGACGTTCCACGTGATATAAACCAGGACCTTTAAAACGTACCTTCTAAAATAGTTTAGCGAAAGGAGATTCGGTGCTTTTCCGCCCCCGTCTTTCCCGACCTTGTCCAGTCTTGTTCGATCTTCCTCGTTACTCATTGTGGTGTCCACTCGACTACCGAAGTCGACGTGACACGGGACAAGGGACACCTACCTGGTCTCGACCGTCGAGGAGACTGAGGGTCCCTGAGTGTGACAGATACGAAAGGGATCAAGGAACCGAAGGGTAAATGAGAAAGGTGGGAAAGGGTCCGTGGACGGAGACTGGTGGTCGACGTGGAGTCTCGGAGAGTGGGAAAGAGTTCCGAACGTGACGATTCCTAAGGTGTAGTGGCAGAGGTCGGGTAACCGAGAAAGACTCGACATTTATGTACCGGGGTTGAGGGTGACCGAAGTCAGTCCCCGAGGGGGTGAGGTGTCGGACAAAACGTTCAGACAATGGTAAATAGAATCTTGTGTCACGACATCAATAAGGAGTGACGAGGAAGGTGTCATCCCTATTGACAATTATTTTATATAGTCGGTAGGCTCCCCGGTAGAAGGAGTGTAGGGGACAGATAGTTCAGAACATCCAAGATGGAAGATAATTGGGTTTATGTGGGAAAGAGAGATGGAGGTGACGGTCCTGGGTGCAGTTTCGGTAGGAGTAGAGAATGACCCTCCTAAGTCATCGAAAGAGGGGAATAAACGAAAGAGGTCAAATTTGTGTTATGTCTAGAAAATTTTTATGTTTGGACTAAAATGGACGAGTTTTGTAGAGCTATGACGGAAGTCCTATTTAGACTACAGGAATTACACAAATGTTCCGATGGTCAGTACTGGACCGGGACGGTTGGGGAAGTGGGAGTACAGTCCGGTGAATTTCAGGGGAGTGAGAAAACCGAAGACGGTTCCACCGGGAAAAAAGTCAAAGAGATTATGTGGTATCAGGGAGATCTAAACCCCGGTTGTACGTACGACAAGAGTAACGAGTTCTACACTTAGCGAAAGGGATGTGGATGGACGTGTAAGTAGCCCTATTTAGGAGGAGAAAGATAAGTAATGTAACAAAGGGAAATTCTTATCTAAGTCAAGAGGGGAGGGGGTGGAGTATATATAGAGATCGTAGGGTGTACTGTCGAAAGAATTATTGGTCGGTGTTGACACTAGTACACACGTTCTATACCAAAGGCCGATCGTCTTTAATAGGTACTCCAACAAAACCCCCCCGCCCCGTTCCCTTTCCCTCCCCAAACCGACACGGTACGTCGAACATCGTAGGGTCAATGGACTGGTTCCTGACTTGTATGTGGTAACCGTCACTTTCAAGTCTCAGGATTGGTGATCTAACGGGTCCTTAAGGGTTTTGGTACAAAGAGAATTAGTGAGAGACCGAAGTTTGTCCAAGGGTCTAGTTTCTATGGGTTTAAGATACTTACTTACTTGACTATTGGAAATTATTAATGAGGTCGGATGACATGGGTGAGATCTGTTCGAACGTAAGTTGAATCTTAAGGAAACTGACATTGGATTAGAGAATGGTCGGTGTAAACTGTAAGGGACGTCGTTTAGATACGAAAGGTAAGACACAGGTCCTCCATTATCCCGATCCTTTCTTTCCAGGATTAAGGTACCTACCTTCTCCGCCTTATTTAGGGATTTGTCCTTATCGAACTCGTGTCCACCTTTCTACCCTCTTACACCCTGTAAACCCCTCTTCCTTTTCCTTTGATCATCATTTGACTTGAGAGACCTCCACCCTTCTTAGATGACATACCGTGTTCCTTGAAATGAACCACTATCATGACCTCACCCAACGGTAAAGGAAGAGGTCCCCTAGAAGGGTCGGGTCCCGAGCTTGGGTCCAGACGGCGTAACATCTGTCTGTGAAATGGTAGACTCGGTGGTCCCTTCAGATGAATTACGTGAAGTCAAGTCAAGTCAAGTCAGCGAGTCAGCACAGGCTGAGAAACGGTGGGGTACTTAGCGTCGTGTGGTCCGGAGGGACAGGTAGTGGTTGAGGGCCTCGAGTTAGTCTGAGTACAGGTACCTCAATCACTACGGTAGGTCGGTAGAGTAGGAGCCAGCAGGGGAAGAGGAGGACGAGGGTTAGGGAGGGTCGTAGTCTCAGAAAAGGTTACTCAGTTGAGAAGCGTACTCCACCGGTTTCATGACCTCGAAGTCGAAATCGTAGTAAGGAAGGTTTCTTTAGGGTCCCGAGTAGAGGAAGTCTTACCTGACCAGCCTAGAGGAACGTCAGGTTCCCTGAGAGTTCTCAGAAGAGGTTGTGGTGTCAAGTTTTCGTAGTTAAGAAGCCGTGGGTCGGAAGAAGTGTTAGGTTGAGAGTGTAGGTATGTACTGGTGTCCTTTTTGGTATCGGAACTGATCTACCTGAAATCAGCCGTTTCATTACGTGATACCACTGGGTTTATCCTTCCTTCAGGTTTCCCCTCCCCTATATACACATTCATATCGACTAAGTGAAACGACATACCACTTTTTGACTGTGTTGTAACATTTGATGTGAGGTAATTTGTAATTAAAATTTTGACTAACCACAAAGGACTGACGTCTACGTGATCTTTAAACTTCAAGTGACCCCTCTTACTCATCAAAGTTCAAGACACATATTATTTACTGAGTTATAAGGGGGAAAATCATCGTCTTGATATGGAATTCGATTACATGATTGACTTATTATTTTTAGAGTTCTATTCTCAATTTATTTATTTATTTGACGTGTGAGAATGTTGGAGTAAATTAGAAAGGTTTTAAGGATTTCTTAATGATCGGGTCAAAATATCTATTCCGTTGATTTCGACATTTTCAATTCCTTAAACGGGTCCCGTGTCACCCGAAGGGTTCACCGTGATCACCAATTCTTCGACGGACGGTTACGTCCTCTGTTTTACGTCCTAGTTTGATCATCCAAACTAGGGGCCCAACCCTTCTAGGGGACCTCCTCCTTTACCGTTGGGTGAGGTCATGAGAACGGTTTTCTTAGGGTACCTGTCTCCTTGGACCGCCGATATCAGGTATCCCAGTGTTTCTCAGTCTGTGTTAACTCGTGTGTGTATCCTCCCCTCTGTCTATACTTTACAGAAATACGAAAATGAATGTAATAAAGGAGGCGAACATGACAGGTAAGAGGTGATAGATCTAGATTAAGAAACTCTGTGTCGATTTTACGTCGGGAATCTCCAGGACTTTCATTTTCAGCAAGTCAGCACAGGCTGAGAAACACTGGGGTACCTGATATATCAGGTACCTTAAGAGGTCCGGTCTTATGACCTCACCCATTGGAAAGGGAAGAGATCCCCTAGAAGGGTTGGGTCCCTAGTTTGGGTCCATAGGATGTAACGTCCGTCTAAGAAATGGTCGACTCAGTGTTCCCTTCGGGTTCTTTTGACCTCACCCGTCGGATAGGGAAGAGGTCGTCTAGAAGGCTTGGGTCCTTAGTCTCGACCCAGTGGACTTAACGTCCTCCTAAGAAATGGTTGACTCGAAGTCATTGAGGAAAGGGTAGATAGACGAAGACAGGATAATGTCGTGAAGAAAATAAGACGAACAGGACAGTCGTAGACGTGTCCAGAACGGGTGTTCAAGGTTCGGACAATTCCCGGTTACCTCAAGAAAAAGTGGAGAAAGTACACCGAAGGTTATGTTACGGAATGTGACCTACCTAGACACTTCGTCCAACAGTTCTCCCGAGGTCCTTCCAAAGTACTTTCACACGAGGTATCTTAGTGGACGAGGGGAGACTGAGGTCCAGGAGGACGACTCAGGTCCGACAGAATCCGACGGGGAAGGGAGGGTTCTCTCAGTGTCACGAAACTCGTCGGAACGTCTCTTATATCACCAGATGACTCCTGTCGTGACCTATCTTCTTCCTTTAATTCTAGTATAAACAAAGAATCTACAAGAAAATAGTAAAAAGTTTTATGAGGTTGTTAACAGGTCGGAAAGTTCGAGTCTTTGGATTTGAAGGAAAAGAACTCCCATTATTCCTAAGTCTACCAGGAGACACATATGGTTCGAAAGATCTTTTGTTAGGACTCAGTAGCAGTGAAGTGTCTATCTCATGTTGACGGTAAAGGAAGGTTAAATAGTCGTTGACAATACATGAAGACAGGATCTTTTCCTTGAATAAAGATAAATATAAGTCTCACTGTTTAGTTTAAACGGTAACCTCAGTACTTTTTATATGTATGTATATAGAGAAACACTAAGTTGACATACACACGGACTCTTTCTAAACTGGTTTCGTATCACACCTTACTCAGGTCACACCCGAGATGTGTTACCTTGCATTGTAAAGTTCTCGTGTCTCCATGGTACCAGCACAAGTCCCATCAGTTCTTTACACCTTACCTGTTAAACCCGATCTTCAGGTATGTCAGTAAGTCATTTTGACGGAGGAGAATGTCTATTCCTTTCGGACCCCTTACACACCATTAACGGTTTCCAATGGTTGACCAATCCCTGTCTCAGTTTTGGTTCTAGAGAACGGAGAGGGTGGCGGGACAGACGGTGTGGACGTTGAGGTGAGGGACCCGGTGTTAACGAGAATAGTTCCCTCGTAAGAGAGGTCGAAGGTACTCAAGTATGGTTTCCCTCCCTCCTCTCTTAGTACACGACCCGTACCTTGAAACGCTAAATTGTAAACGTACGTATTATTCGACATAAGTCACGAATATGACTCAACCGGGTTTTCAAACAAGTCCAAAAATGGTATCGTAACATGTCTTTGTGGGTTTGTTTGAAAACCCGGTTGAGTTTTCAAAACAACAACTTTTTTACGAAACTTTTTGACATTTCATAGTATATGTCCAATCTCAAAATTACATTAATAATATACGAAGCTAAGACCCTACAATTAAGTTCAAATAGTAACCGATAAAATGAAAGTGTCAATTAACTAGAAATATAGACTTCAACTTTGAGTCGGTTTTACTTTTGTAGACTAATGCAAGAACTAACTGGCATCGCCTTGTCAGTAGAGGGTCTCCAACTTCTTACATTCTGTCTTCTTAAGATTCTGTGTGAAGACAGGTTCCTCCTTAACTGACATACTTTCTCCTCAAAACTCCTTTTCATTTACAGTAGAACCTTTTCCGTTACCGCTGGGTGAGGTCATGAGAACGGACCTTTTAGGGTGCCCACCTCCTCGGACCACCCGACGTCAGGTACCCCAGCGATTCTCAGCCTGTGCTGACTCGCTGAAGTGAAAGTGCGAAGTGAAAGTACGTAACCTCTTCCTTTACCGTTGGGTGAGGTCACAAGAACGGACCTCTTAGGGTCCCCGCCCCCTCGGACCACCCGACGGCAGGTACCCCAGGGTGTCTCAGTCTGTGCTGACTTCGCTGAATCTCAAACACTGTCTCTTTCCTTCCTACCAGTATGTATCATCATCAGTCTTATCCAATTCAATATGGACCCATTGTTTATTCAGGATTTTACAGTCATGCCAATTGTGATTACGTCTGACAAGATTAGAGTCCGAAAAAGGCGGGTGTGGAGTACGTAGACACTGGTGTGGGAGACCTTGTGTACTGGAGGNTCTTAGGGTCCCCGCCCCTTCGGACCACCCGACGGCAGGTACCCCAGGGTGTCTCAGTCTGTGCTGACTTCGCTGAAACTCAAACACTGTCTCTTTTCTTCCTACCAGTATGTATCATCATCAGTCTTATCCAATTCAATATGGACCCATTGTTTATTCAGGATTTTACAGTCATGCCAATTGTGATTACGTCTGACAAGATTAGAGTCCGAAAAAGGCGGGTGTGGAGTACGTAGACACTGGTGTGGGAGACCTTGTGTACTGGAGGCTTCAACGACGTAGTCCCCTTGAACCGTTACTGCCACCACTTGTGACCGGGAACTAACGTAGTCGGATCTCTACACTGTTCAGGACAGAGTGAAGGACGAGTGTCCCGTGACCGACCTGTTTGACACATAGATTAGACTGACGTTCCCGCTGGTCTTTTATTTCTGTCTGTGAATAATTAATTGGGGTCTTTACTCTGTTTATAAACTACTTGTACCAGATGGTTTATGTATGAGGGATTTAGGGTCCTTTCGTTTATACTTTCACGAACCTCATAGAGTAAACATACTTTGTTTATCTAAGTACCGAACTTTTTTTCTTTCTGACTTTCCTTTACGTGGTTTTATCAATATTACTTATAAAGATCAATAAGTTAAGTTCTCCCCCACATAAAAGAAGTAAAAAATTTTTAAAGGGACCGTTATAAATTAGACGTACAAATTTTCATTATGTTCGAAAAAAATTGACTCTTTGTTCAAGTCTGGTCTCTATTTGTACTGATGATACTTTTTTACTGAGTTTTCTTTTACTTTAATGAATTTTTACGTCAAGATTGATTCGTCAGTGTTAGTCGGTCTTTCTTCTTTTACTCTTTGTCCGGGTTTGTACAGACAACGGTGTGTCCTTCGAAAGACTACTCGAGACTAAAGATATCGAACAGACACTTTCTCTCTTTTCCCCTGTGTCTCAGTTCTCTCTTCCGTTTCTCCCCTGTGTCCGGATAAATCGTGGTGGTGCTCTCTTCTTACTTTCCTTTAAATCTTTGTTCTTTCGTGTATGTAATCCCTTGTTTATTCGAAATACGTTTCGCTCTTCTAGTGTCGATTTATTCCCAAACGACCGGTTAGTACTTTGACAGGGAAGGACTGAGACTGTTGAACTTAAAGAGGTAGACCTCTTTCAGTGTCGGTGGGGAGAAGAGAGGCTCAAGAGTCTCATTGACGGGTTTCAAAGTCAAGTCAAGCCAAGTCGGCGAGTCAACACAGGCTGGGGTACCTGACGTTGTGTGGTCCGAAGGGACAGGAAGTGGTTGAGGGTCTCGAACGAGTTTGAATACAGGTAACTCAGGCACTACGGTAGGTTGGTAGAGTAGGAGACAAAGGGGGAACAGGAGGACAGAAGTTAGAAAGGGACTTAGTCCCAGAAGAGTAGTCCACCGGTTTCATAACCTCGAAGTCGAAGTAGTAGTCAGGAAGGTTACTTATAAGTCCTAACTAGAGGAACTCCTAACTGACGAACCTAGAGGGACTTCAGGTTCCCTGAGAGTTCTCAGAAGAGGTTGTGGTGTCGAGTTTTCGTAGTCAAGAAGTCACGAGTCGAAAGAAATACCGGGTTGAGAGTCTAAGTATGTACTGATGACCTTTTTGGTATCGAAACTTCTATGTTTGGAAACAACCGTTTCATTACAGAGACGAAAAATATACGATAGAGTCAACCAGTATTGAAACGAAGGTTTTTTATTCGCAGAAAATTAAAGTACCGGCGTCAGTGGTAGACGTCACTAAAACCTCGGGTTCTTTTATTTCAGACAGTGATAAAGGTAGCAAAGGAGTAGATGCATGGTACTTCACTACCCTAGCCTACGGTACTAGAATCAAAAAACGAGTTTCAAATGGGTTTTAATTTACCCATTTCTCGAATCGCCCCGGTTGTGTTCCGGGACAGACTACCCAAGAACGAAAGGAAGGGGAGATTAAAGTGGTGGAAGAATCCAGGGAAGGGGGGTAGTTGAGATCCGAAGTCGGAGTTTCGGGATGAAAGTAAAGTAGTAAACTGGGCGGTGTCGGAAACGAGACGGTCCTTGCAAGGGAGAAGGGAGGGGGTGACTTGATGGGTGAAGGCTAGAGTCTGATCGAGAAGACAAGTTACGAGAGTGTTGTGAAAATAGAGTCAAACATATTTCGACTCGTGGCTTCTTAACTACGAAAACTTGACACCACAACCTCTTCTGAGAACTCTCAGGGAACGTGACGTTCCTCTAGGTTGGTCAGGTAAGACTTCCTGTCGTCGGGACCTTAAAGAAATCTTCTTTACTACGATTTCGACTTTGAGGTCGTGAAACCGGTGGAGTACGTTTCTTGACTGAATAACCTTGTCTGCGACTACGACCCTCCCTAACCCCCGTCCTCTTCCCCTGCTGGCTCCTACTCTACCGACCTACCGTAGTGACTGAACTATCTACACTCAAACTCACGTGAGGTCCTCAACCACTACCTGTCCCTCCGGACCGCACGACGTTAAGTACCCCACCGTTTCTGAGTCTGTGCTGACTCTCTTACTTGATTTGACTTGACTTGACTTGACTCCCCTAATAGTTACTTACGGAAATGACAGTCGAAGGTCCTCTCATCTTTTGTATCTACCAAAACGAGTGACTTACCTTAGAGTAAAACAATTAAGGAAAAGGTGTATGACCACTTTGTGGTATTTCTCTAAAAAAAGAATTGGATTTGAAAGAAATAGTATCTCGGTCCCAGTCTAAAGGGATCACCTTGTCACCTACTCTCAGACGGATGGTTACGTCCCCTGCACCCGACCTAGAGATGAGTCCTTTCTAAGGTGTACGGAGTCTCGTCGATTCGGACACACGTTGTTGATGACTCGGGCATGAGATCTCGGTCGTTCAGCGTTGATTACTCGGGTGTACGGTGTCGATGACTTTGGACTTGCGGATCTCGGACACAAGGTGTTCTTTTCAGGGGCGAGGGACGTTGATCTCTTTCGGGTGCACGTTCACCGTTGTTTCTGGGTTACGTTGGTTTTTATTTTAAAATTTCTCAGTCATCGTGATCTATCATCCTATAAAACTTGATCTTCAGTTCTTTTTCAAAAGTAAAAAGGAAGGGTAAGAGTATTACTTGAGAGGCACACTGGAACCCTGAAACTATGAAAGGGAGACTCACTGAAGGAGAAACTAACTCATTCTCAAATCTCACAGACGTCACGTAGGAAGAGGTTGTATAGAAAGATCCAGGAAACTATCTGATTGTCCTGTTTCGTCTTTTTTCATCTGTAGTTGTTCCCGTTTCATTTCCTTCTCCAGTGTGATTCTCTTTCTCAGGGAGCACTAACTCACTTTGAGTCGAGACCTGAGACTTAAGACAAAGTCGTTAGACCATTGGAGCTTCGGAATCTATCTGACGAAGTTCAGAGACCTGGAACTGAAGGAGAAGACATTTACACTATTCTCATGACTGGAGTATGGTGTCCACATTAATCTCTTAATTTCCTCTATTACATCAGATTGTGGGTCTTGTAGTTTTTGTTCCAATGGACAATCCAGGAAAGGAGAAAGGGTGATTGACCTTAAATTTTCGTCTAATATCCTCACCCTACACCCTCCCTCCAAGTTCTTCCTCCCTTATATGTATATGGATCTCGTTACCGTATATGCTCCGTTACCGTAGGGTGAGGTCATGAGAGCGGACCTTTTAGGACACCTGCCTCCTCGGACCATCCGGTGTCAGGTACCCCAGCACTTCTCAGCCTGTGCTGACTCGCTGAAGTGAAAGTGAAAAGTGAAAGTACATAATCTCTTCCTTTACCGTTGGGTGAGGTCACAAGAACTGACCTCTTAGGGTCCCTGGCCCCTCGGACCACCCGACGGCAGATACCCCAACGTGTCTCAGTCTGTGCTGACTTCACTGAATCGTCGTCTCGACTAAGCACAACTATGTACCGTCTTCGGTTGTGTTATGACATTTTGATAATTGGAGGTTAATTTTTATTTAAATTTAAAATTTTTTCGTCTAATGTTGATGTATCCCGTAGTCAATTTTGTTTTTAGAGACGTACACTACCAAAGACGTGTGAAATAAAGAGACTTCTCCGAAAAGTGGAGAATTTTTCTTTAGTAACGTAAGGGGGTATTAAGTGTCTCTCCTGAATTGCAAAGAGAGAAACAGGTCTCTGGGACAATGTAGGGTGATAAACGTTACTAAAATTTCAACCAGGGGCTCTACGTATATCTACAAAGGGTAGAAGTACCATGTTTCCGTTCTCGTAGTGATTTCGGGGGTCGGTCTGAGATGGTCCTGATCCATGAGTTCATGTGAATAGTGGAAGTGGGGAAAGAACATAAAGTTTCTTTTTTCACTCTAAAGTGACCTCTTCTTCTCTCCCTTCGATAAAGTTTGTAAAGGAACAAATAAAAGTAAAAATAAAAAAAAATGTTTCTTGGGGTCTTTGTGACTTACTATCCGACAAATTTCGTCCTTTCTGGAAATTCTTGTTAGGCAAAGTCGGGACAGTGAACCGCAACCACCACTATTCTCTATTCGCAGATAGATATACGTCACCCTTCTCTTCGAACCCGAACCTTAGTCTTTGAACTCAAGCCCACGACGGAGACGACCAAAACACTGACATCCAACCAGTGAATTGGAGAAGTTCTCAGGAGTCGACATTTTCCCCCACCACTAGGTATAGAGAGTATCCATTTCACTTCTCAGTCACTCTGACGGGCCCACTCTCGAGAAACACTTGATACATTTCGTCAAAGGTTTACTTTTCGTAGTGGTACTGAAAAACCTGGGTGTCGGAAGTTCGAGCATTTCACATAGGTGAGTGGTTGGTTTTATGATGTAGTAGATAGGGTGTATGGATTAAAACACTTAGTACTTTTTTTATATGGCTACGGGTCGTTTTATGGACGGTGTCTTCTTCACTCGGTATTTTAAATAATTACTACATTCATTTATCCTGATTTCTTCCTAACAACTCCAAAGGAGTCTTAGTTCTTTACTCATATTGTCCTTTGGTGGGTTTCAGGGTCAGCGTCCTGTTGGAGGTTTGTGAGAACCCCAAGGCATCCAAAGAGAGAGACAAAGACTCTTTCTCCCCAAGACTACGACTCTGAATGAGTGTTCAGTTCAAAACAAGTGTAAATGTCTTTTCGTCCAAGGGGTTTTGTTTCGTTCCTGGAGAGTGAAAGATTTGGGGTAGGTGTAAAAACAAGAAAGAAACTTTTGACCAAAGTTCCTTTCAGTGCAGGATCTTTTTCTGAGGTTGGTGTTAACCGACTGATCTTTTTTACAAGTTTGGGGGGAACTCTTTAAGTTGTCGGTGTAAACTCCTTAAAAGATGTTGTCTCTACACTGTAGCCGGTCCTACCCGCAACGGTGACGGCCATGTTGGTTCCCATAAAAGGACCTAATGGTTTCTCCACCATACATAGGGAGGGTCTTTGACCCATAGAAGTCCCAAAGTCACCTCCGGAGGCGGACTTTTACAGGAGGGATAGCTTCAAAGGTTAATAATAAAAGTATTCTTGCTATAAAAGAAGTCACTTGATTGCACAATGTCACTACTGATATGTCCAAGGGTCCTTGTCTTCGGTAGTAATCGCGACAATAATAAAAACAAATCAACGTAGAGGTATCGTCGGGTGCAAGTGTTACACGAAACGTTAACAAAGAATCATTATCAAGAGTGTTCTAGACATCCTCCGTTCTCCCCCACTAGCCTCGATTATAAAGACACAACGGACTTCCCTTCGTGCACGTACTCACACACGAGTCAGTACAGGCTGAGAGTCGCTGGGGTACCTTCTATCGGACGGTCCGGCGAGACACGTACTCTGAAGGGTCCGTTCTTATGACTTCGCCTAACGTTAAAGGAAGAGGTCCCCTAGAAAGGTTGGTCCCTAGTTCGGGTGCAGAAGAAATGGTGACTCGGTGGTCCCCTAGGGTTTCCCTTCGTGTCTACATCTCTCAGCCGACGATAGTGACAGGTGTTTTCCTAGGGAGGACTCTAGGGGTTCGACCTGGGGTCGGACCAGGATGTAAATGTAACGGACGTAGGTCCTAACTGAAGGGACCACTGAGTCTATCATTTCTTAGGTGGACGTTGAGTCTTCTGGACCCAAGTTAGGGACCCGACCTTTCAAGGGGACCTCCTCCCGCACCGTTGGGTGAGATCATAAAAACGGACCTCTTAGGAGTACCTGTCTTCTCGGACCACCCGATGTAAGGTACCCCAGTGTTTCTCAGTCTGTGTTGACTCGCTGATTCGTGTCGTGTCGTGGGTCCTATGGTAAATAAAGACACCGAGAACAAATATTGATAATATTGTGGTCTAGATACTGATCCTCCTTGACTTGACCCGATGTCTTAGTCTTGGTCTCTGAAACGTGGATCCTGTCTGGAACTACTAGTGTTTTAGTCGGAGTAGTAAATGTTCATTGTTTTGGTTTGTCGTATGGAATGAGTGTGAAATGAAGACCAAGACTCGAAAAACACGAAAAGTTATTGTACAACGTGAAACCACGGAACAGAAAGAGAGAAATTAAAAAATTTTTTAAGGAGGAACTGAGAGGGGTAGGTAAAGGAAATAAATTTTAATACACCGAATTTGAGGTTGGTCCTTTTGCTTCTGTAAATAGACGACTCAGACCACAAGACGGTGGACTTGACCCGGTAGAAGCCTTATGACTTTTTCAGAAACTACTATTGTCGGTCCGTTGTGACTTAGTCAAAGTACATACTCAGGGAAGAAGGAAAGAGGGTTAGAAAAAAAAACCGGTACGGCATACCGTACATATTAGAATCAAGGGGTTGGTCCCTAGTTTGGGTACCGGGGACGACACCTTCGCACCTCAGAATTGGTGACCTGGTGGTCCCTCCAAGTGGGTTAGAGGTAAGAACTTAGGTCGATGAGGGACTCAGAGGTCGATAGGATTATATGGAACCCAAATTGGATCTCTTCTGATCTGAAGAGAAACCCGAGACCATCTTCCATTGAAACGACATTGTACTCGGTCCCGTATCTCAAAAGAGTATTTCGAGACAGTGAAGACAGACTTTGTCTGACTGTCATAAGTCTCCTCATTTTCCTAACTGAAAACACCAACTGACGGCTAAAAGACAGAAGACGGCACGGGATTGACCCTCGAACGGAAGGGTGTGAGTCTCACTAAATACCGATGAGTTCGTTTGGAGACGTCTTTTCTACCTAGCCGAAGGGAGTTCTCGGTGAGGAATCGACGGTCCCCGACAGTTCATAAGGTAGTTAAGTATGAGTCGGGGCCCCACGTTATTTGCTTTATTCGGCTTTGTGTTCGAGGATTCGTGGGGAGGTTGAGATTGGTAGATGTTAAACGAAACCCAAAAGGGAGGGAGGAGGTGGTTTATGAAAATCTTTAAATTTAAAGGACGAGAAAAGGGGAAAAAGATTCTGGTGTGCAAATTTTAACAATTGTCGTTTTCGTTATTTATTTACTTAGTTCAGTCTTTGAGGACCTTAGAGATCCTTAAAAAGGACTTTTGTGATATAAGTTCATGTGTTAAACAGTAATAAACCTGGCCATATCCAGCTTACTTGAATGTATGTTTTGTCTTTAGAACATTTAAGGGTCACTGCGTTAGCACCGGTGCGGGTGAGGCTTCGTCTGTTTTCCGCTTCATCGGACCGAGTCAAGTTCGGAGGCGCACTTCTGCTCCGTCGGTCAGTAGAGTAACAACGGAAGAGCCAAGTCGTTTCCATAGCAGGAATAGCGTAGAAACCGAGAATATTATAAAAAACGAAAAGGAGGAACCGACACTAGAGAGTTTAACGGAAGAGACTTCGAATTCGGAGAAGGAAGGAAACGGCAGGGAGAGACCAAACAGCTCAATTAATCTTAGTATCAGTCTAAAGTCTTTTACTAAGAGAGAGACGACCACCCTTTAACTCGCTGTCTCTTTGACCAAAGGATACTCTCGTACTCTAATGTCGGTTCGGAAGGAAATCCCCATCAGAGACGACAGTTTTTGATAAGTCTCTTTTGACCCTTAAAGATTGAGAGAGAGAACGTTGACATATTTAATTTATAAAGTACGAACAACCCCAAGAAACCAAAACCAAAAAATGAATAAGTTTAAAAGTAGTTTACGGATGGTTTACGTTACGTAACCCAACCTACGGATTCTCTATGACTCTAAGATTGTCTTCGAATGTCAGATCGTCCCCTCCGTTTATGTATCCGTCTAGTAAGTTTCCTTAACTTTTCTTCTTACGACCCACACTCGAGTGAGTAAGTAATTCACAGAATCTTCGCGTCTTCCCTCCACCAAGGGGAACGTCCACAGAACAAGTGTGTTACCGGTCTGACTGTCGATGACCACAAAAGACAACGTCTTCACTTCTACCGGTTTCAGGGACTGGAGAAACTTCTGGACTTCTTGACAATGTCCATCCTTTCTCTAAGACAGAGAACACTGAATTACTCCCTTCGTTCCGTGTAATCTTAAGTCGATCCTCCCTAAACGGTCCCTCAGGTCACCGATTCTGAGACACGAGTTTTATTTATAAAAAATTTTTTCTTTCTTTCTTAAGTCGATCCTAATGTCATTGATAGTTACCCCGTTCTGGTCGTCTCCGATATCTCTACACAAGATGGAGACTTCAGTCCCGTCTAAGTCTCTTCTGAGTCCCTTTAATTCGTAGATCATCCATTTGGTTCCACTTTAAAAACTGTCTCTCTACCGGTAAAATCTTTCTAATGAAAATTCCAGAGGACTGAGGATCGTCAAGAGTTGTAGATGAATCTGGGTCGAAGTCAGTTTAAGTGTACGGGACGATGTCATTATCTAACAGTCTTTCTCTTTGGAAAGAATCCTTTTGAAGAACTAGAGTTAGACCTTACCCTTTATCGAAGTGTCGTTAAACTCGTACACTTTGGATGCGTCAGTCAGAGTAAGCCTGCGGTTTCTTTCTATTATTTTTCAAATTGAATATCTTGTGGAATTTGTCTACGTCACAAGGTGTAATGGATGTGTGATTGTGTTTCATCTGTTACCTTCACAACGGACGTACAAAACCTTTCATATTACTAATTTAGACAAAATTACTTATGTACTTTCGTTTCACATTGTTTATTGGATAAACTAAGTTTAAATCTACTTCACGAAGTTTTCCTTAAGAGGGACTTCAAATTTACAAAAGGGACTTTAAGTCAATGGTGAGAAGTTAGGCAATCGGTTCGGAGTAAATAAACAAACAAAACTACTTCCCCCTCGATTAAATTTTTTTAAAATTAACTTCATATCGACTGAATGTTTCAACACAATCAAAGTCCACATGTCGTTTCACTAAGTCAATATATACATATATACATAAAGTCTAATATAAGGTAATATCCAATGTCATGGACACGAGATGTCATTTAACAGGTTCGGAGTAAAAATAGCTATCTCATGTTCATTTCAAGTTCCGGACCGGACTACTAATGATTAAAGTGTAATAGTCCATGTTTAATGACATGTCTACACATACGTGTCTTCAGGAATTAAAAGTTTCTACTGTTATTACCGATACATACACACAATGGGTTTCGATCAAACCAATAATTTTATACAACGGGTCACTTACATCACTATATTGTTTGTCTTAATTTAAGAGTAGTAGAACAAATTGTCACTTTTACTTCTGATGTCAAGACTTTAACTGGTGGAGAGAGACTTAGTCCATTCGTTTACTGACATTAAGAATCCTCTGACGACAGGAATGTGTCATAAAAGAGATGATCTTGTCGTTGTCGACTTAGAATCTACACAAACAAGACGGAAGTGACCTTCAGGTTTCTCTAAGTAAAGAAGTACTATTCACTCCGGTCGAGGGAGAGATCTGATTGTCGACTACCGTGGGAAGTAGAGGCACCTAAAAGGGTCTTGTCTCCTCTTGCTTGGACTTTGAGGTTCTTACTTTAGAGGACCCAGTCGGAAGGTAGTCTTCCAACGAATACGGGAGGGACCGGTCCGGGGGACCCGATGAAGGGGTCCCCAAATTTACTATACAACACCTATAGGAGAGATTGTAGTCGAGGTCTCTAATCTCTATCGAAAGATCTAGATTGTCAGGTACTTCGACTCCACCTCCTTCGTCCGGTTGACTTTCATTTTTTAGACGTCAGTAAGTCTACGACACAATAAAGCGATTCTCTGGTGTTTTGTCATATCCAGGACGAAACACACAGAAACTATCACTGAGATTTTCGACATAGATCTCCTTATAAGGATTTTATAAACTCGGAACAGTTCATCTACAAATTGGAAGACCTTTCTTGATTGACCTTCCGATTCAGTGAGTGATCGTAGTGAACTTCTGGGCAGAGTAGTGGCGAGAGAAAAAAAAAAATTTGACTTCACATCAACTAAATGTTAGGACACAATCGACGTCCTCATCTCGTACCACTATGTAAAAAAAGACTACTAAAAGATTATATCCAATAATGTTCCATGACTTATATTAAAGGACACAATATATCATTTAGAAACGAATGGATAAAATACATATCATCAAACTTAAATGATTAGAGTATAGGGATTAAGTAGGGAGGATTGGAAGGGAGAGGGAAAACCATCGGTAATTCAAACAAAAGATACAGACACTCAGATAACGACTAGACAAATACCCGAGTAAACATATAAAAAAGTTCAATAAAAATTTTATTAAGATAAATAAATACAAACTGACAAGACTCAGTGACGACGCACCCGAAAAAAGGTCAACGTCACTCGCTCGCCACCGCTGAGAAACAACGCCACGAGCCCGACGAGTTACCCGACCAAAGAGGACGACGTCTCGTACCCGGGATCCCGCGTACCTGAAGTTATCGACGCCGTACACTCGAGTCATCAACACCAAGGACCCGTGATCTCGTGTCCGAGTTGTCAACACCGTATCCCCGAATTAACGAGGTGTCCTTCACTCTCGAAGGGTTTGACGGAACAATCCCCCTAAGAAATGGTGATCCGGTGGTCCCTTCGGTACATAATAAAAAATCTAAGATGTACATTCATTATAGTATATCATGAACGGAAAGAGACTGAATGAAGTGGTTCATATTGTTCCAGAGTAAAAACTCAGACTTCTCCCTACTGTTTTTTGGAACGGTTCTAGTGTAGCAAACTCCCTTTAGGATTTTCTTCTCCACCCTCCATTCTCCCTTTCCCCTCCGTATGTCTCCTTTCTCCCTTCCTCTCAGCCCCCTCCCTTTCTGGCTACCTTGCACCCAGCGGTTCCGGTTTTACCGGTGGGAAGAGAGATTCTGACAACTTGTTTTGAGGATGACATTTCCTCAGAACAAGTGACCGGAGAGTCAAGGATAAAAGGAAGTAGCGTCTTCAGGAAGATACTGCGTTCGATACTCGGTGAAGCACTCCTGGTGTACTTATTCAAATACAGGGACCTATGGAGCCTTTGGAGGTTCTGTAGGTCCGAATCGAAGTTCCTCTTACACCACTACCACTGTCGGTTACCGTTCTAAGACTTCTTCTCTGCCAACTCAAATTTAGTCAAGTAGTGGCTACTGCTGGACCTTCCGTAACGGTTACTATGGCTTCTTCCATTCCCCAGTTTGTGTTATTATAGGAACAAAAGACAAAAGTTGTTTTACGTCTGTCGTCTCACGTCCCCTTTTATTTTGGATTTTGGTCTCATTGTTCTCCCATTGGTGGGTAAACAGACTATTAATATTCTTTACTCTTAATTAAAAATAGGAAGACGTTTCCCTTCTCTCGTCATTCACGAACTCGAATCGTATACACGAGTGTCCGAATGAACCACCGGTATACTAATTCAGTACACTGAAGATCGGATAACCGTCTTTCATTAATATATGGCAATCACTCACTGGTGAATATCCAATACGATAAGGTGTATGATCAATACAGAACCCGTTCAATGAATTGGAAAGATACGAGACCTGAGGAGATGACATTTACCTCAATTAGGTTCGGGGATTAACAACACTTCTAATTTACTCAGTTGTGAACGATTGAAGACTTGATTTTATTACGGACCGTGTATCTTTTATGGATTATTTACAAGCGATAATAACAACAATAATGAAAACGATTATGATGTTTGTGATGATTGAATAATTACTAACGTAATAGAGATTGGAAGTGTTGTTGAGACGTGAGAGTAAAATATACACTCCTTTGATACGAGTCACTCTATCACTGGACGGGTTTTAGAGTGTCAGACATTCCCATCTCGTAGTTTAGTATAGTCAAGATGGACTGATATCTACAGTACTCAAAAGGGGGAACGGAAATGACATGTTCGGAGAAGCACTTAATATTTAGATTATAAAAATTTCATTGTCAACTAGTGTGTACAAGTGGATCTTTTAATCTTTTATGTTCTTTTTTTTTAATTTTAATGAGTATGATGGGGAGTCTCAAATGGTGACGGTCGTGATGTAATGAAAGGAATGTCAGAAAAGACACATGTATGTCTCATTGTTTGTACTTCTTGTAAGGATCTTAGTTGGTACACGTTAAATTATACGTCGAAAGGAGTAAATAGTTATGTATTTCCTGTAAAATCTCGTGGTCAAAAAGTGGTTATATACATTACGCTGTTACTGACAGATATAGTTGTTTAGAACTAAAGATAGTAGTGAATAAAGGAGTCACTATTTTCTAAGGACCTTCATTTTCATAAGTCTCGGTACTTCTAAACATTTCGAAGTTTTGTATGGTGGCAAGTCTTTCCGCCATCTATCCTTTTTTTTTTGCTTTTTTTGAAAAAATTTCGTTTTTCTACCATCTGTAAATATGACCGTGGAGTCACTGTATATTTTAAAAATCACCTAAGAAAAGAGTCCCACGTAAGTAAACTTTTACATCAACCTCTTATGCTCCTCAGAAGGACCAATGAAGGTTTGGAGGTTTGTTGGTTTTTTCAACATGTACACTAGAGAATTTTTTTTTGTTGTTGTTGTTGGTAACGGACTTCTTAGTTTCAAAAATCTGTATTCATTGGTGTCCCCATTAGGACCTTAGTTAAGGCGACTACCCCACTAAAGTGAAGATACAGTTAAAGGAGTGGAGGGAACCCTATAAGAAGTCCACGGAAGTTATTGATGAAACATACGAACATAATCTCGTCTATGTAGTAGGCACAAACATGAACCTGTAATTAGACTGGAACACTATTACCAAAATCTTTAGTAGTTCGGGTCTAGTCGTGTAATGTCGAAGGTCTCATTGCACTTTATGTTGAAATACTCTCAGTAGGTGGTCCTTACGTAGGACTTGCTGCGGGAGTTAGTTTCATATTAAGCTCTATACAGTCCAGGTATGGACTACCGACGATGTAATTTATTAGACCTCCTCCGTCCATTTACCTGTTAAGACAGTAGAGGGGTAGAATTTTTTTTTCTAACTAAACAAATAAAAACCGACACGACCCAGAAGTGACGACGTCCTCGAAAAGAGATCAACACCCCTCGTCCCGGATGGGAGATCAACGTCACGAGACCGAAGGGCAATACCATCGAAGAGAACGACTTCTCGTACCCCAATACCCCCTGAGTCGGAAGTCGTCGACGTCGTGTTCCCGAGCTATCAACACCAAGGACCCGAGAGTTCGTCACCGATTTATCGACAGGTGGTGTACACTCTAGAAGGGTCTGGTCCCTAGCTTGGGAACAGAGAGCGTAAGTGTCCGTCTAAGAAAATGGTAACTCGGTGGTCCCTTCGGGAGAGGAGTGGAAAAATAAAGACGTAAAGAAAATTCGAAAGACGAAAATTTCTTATTTGGAGAGATCTAAGGACCGAAACGTGTCCTTCGTGTAAATTTTTTTTTTTTTTTGAAGACCCAATCCGGTCTTTGAAGTTGGTGTAGACTTTCGAAATTGTTCACAGGATCGAGACTTTCGTGATTCACGTCATTTTTCGAAAAACTCCATAATAGAGGGAACCAAGAGACTCTGTGAGAATAGGAGTATAAAATTTCCATTCCTTTGACTCAGAGTCTTTATATATTACTGAATGGGTTTAAATGAGTCTTCGGTTACTCCTCGGACGAGTAGTTTGAAGGATTATTGTGGTTTGATCTTTCTCAGGAATAGAAACTATTGTATTAACACTCCGTTTCGTGGGTTATTAAAATTTCTTTTTTTTGTTTTGACCTTCTAAACGTACACAAGACTTCTTATTTTAAATCCTAGGTTCTTTAAGACATTGTGGTTCGGTCGAAGGTACAATGTGTATAAAAATCGAATTCCTGTACAGTAGTCATTTGTTTTACTAAAAGTCTTTAGTTTTCTCCAATGAGACACGATTGTTCGTCCCGATAAAGACTAACCTATATAAAGTCGATTATACGAAAGATGAGATACTGTAAGTGTTTAATAGAACACAAGATGTTTTATTTAAAAAAAGGATGAACTATAATAAAGTGTATTAAAAGGGTATATACCTGTCTCATATACAATAAACGGTAAAAATTACCGGGATCCTATAAGTCAGTACAACGAAACGTCCACAGGTCCCAAAGGAGATATATTAAGTCAACGTGTACAGAAACATACTTAATAAAGAAAAGGATACTCCCATAAAGAAACCTCGTATAAGGTTTACGACCTAAAGATCCGTATTTATTAAAATGTCGAGGATAATTCGTAACAAGAGATTCCTTTTGACTTGACGAAAAGTGATAAGAATCGTTGTATACTTACGTAGTCGAAGGGATTTAGAGGGGTAAAATGAGTACTGAAGTGTTTAAGGTTCCAGAATAGGGTAATTATATTAATATTCTCTAAGTCATTATTAGGTGGGTGTTCGTAAGTAAGTTGTGTCTCTTAAGATTTCAATAATCCATAAATGAACGGATCATTTATACCGTCTGTAACACTCCCTATGTTTCTACATAGTTATATTTAAGGTAAAGACTCGAAGTCCATGAATGTAGTATCAACTCCTGTATTGATGTGTGTGTATGTGTGTGTGTGTCGTAGAAGTATTTGTGAACTAAAATACTTTTATGTTACCTAAATGAAAGAAAAAACCGAAAAGAGAAACGGTCACTTTAAACTGTACCAACGAATGCATAGTCTTCTCCTAAGAGTCGAAGGACACTGAGATTCTTAGAGTTTTTGAGTTGACAAACACTCACGAGTTTTACTTCTGCTTGGGCAGAACGATTTCCAGTCAACAAGGTCAGAGGTTAAATGGAAGTAAATGTCGGGTACGTAAACATCCACTAGGGTTCTCCGTCTGTGGGGATCGTCATACTGGGTCAAGAAAGGAAGGATGGTGTCAAAGTGGACGGGTGGATGGAAGGGTAGGATGAAGACTGGGTGACTGTCTTACACCAGGCGACCTCTTCCCTTACCGTTCGGTGAAGTCATAAGAACGGAACTCTTGGGGTACTTGTCATCCTTTTCCGTTTTACTATCCTATGGTTTTCTACTTGAGGGATCCAGTAATCCACTACTCTACCGACCTACCGTAATGACTGAGCTACCTGCGTTGAGACTCAACTTGAGACCCTCAACCACTACCTGTCCCTCCGGACCGCACGACGCTAAGTACCCCAGTGTTTCTCAGTCTGTGTTGACTTACTGACTTGACTTGACTTGACTAGGGGTCTCCGTCAAGATCCGTCCTAGACACTCCGTTCTACTTCGTTCTACCGTCACCGTTTCATGTATTTTCCCTTTAACGGAAGGAGAACGAAAAAAGGGATGGACTAGGAATAAGCGGAGGGTAAGGACCCGTAGATTTGTAAGGTAGGAAGAAACTCGGAATGACTGTGAATGGACTGGATGCACTGACATCCGTAATCCTGTTACCTCAGACGGAGATTCTTTGAGTCATTCGGTGACTCTAGTCCCTCCTACTTAGTGGACAGCTTCTCATGTTTCGTTTTTCGACGCTCGGTTCGGGGTTTGGGACCGGAAGACTGAGGTGCAGGAGGGAGAGAAGTAACCACGGTCAAAAGACACAGTAGGGTCGGAGTAGAGGTGATGGTGCAAGGGCAGGCTTGTATTTCTGTATTTGTGTACGGGTGATGTCGGTTTACAAAGAGGCGACTGATCATCTACTGAGAATAAGTGATTTACATATTAAGTGGTGGGTCAGGGAGGGGTTGATCCTAAATACACCCACGTACACAAAGAAAGGACCTAGTTCACTCTACTTTCACTACAGATGTCATCCCGTCATCAAAGTAAGCACTTAAGTAAGTTGTTTGTAACAAATAACTTTCGGAAGACAAAAAGTTCGTCTCACAGTTGTCGAGTCATCTGTCATCACTCGGTTTCAGAATATCTTGAGTTAGAAGGTTCCTTGTGTCTGCCATCTACTCGGTTTACTGGTCGTTTTTCCCGTTCTACGACATTTCGGTTACTTGTCCCACGACTCTATCTCTTTTACAAATCTGTCTCGAGGGACACTCGAGTCTCGACAGTTGTCTTTCCTCATATGGTAGTTTCCCCACTACCCCGCTCGTAAGGTTTATCTCCCCAGACTCACGTGGATCGGGATCTGGAAGTTCTCCAATATCCGTTCAAACTTTCTAGTCTTCCCTGTGGGTTCCTAGACCTTCGATTGGGACGTTTTCTCCTTTCTATTCATCTCCTTTCCTTAAGTTTGACTCTTCACAGGACCAAAACGTATAAAAAAGATTGAACCTCTTATCTGATCTTTCCTCCGTTGTCTCAGGTTAATCCTACGACATTATTGTCAACCCCACTCACTCCTCGTAACACTCTGTTCACCTTTCTTCCTCTGTCTTAGACCAATATAAAACCTTTAACTTGGTTGTCCTCCTTCTCCCCTTTAGGGTAAATGACTCTACCCCCGTTTTTTGTCCTCTTTTTATCCAAACCTTTTATTTTAGGAACAACTGCAACTTTTGGGTTCCCTTTGGAGTTTTCCTACAAATCGAGAAAATCTAATTTTCTTATCTTTTCGTAGAGTTCAATCTTAAACTTAAAACAAAAAGGTACTTTCGTGAAAATCTGAAAAGAGTGTGAGTGTTCTCCTCCTACTAGATTTCTCTAATGTTGACAGTTTTTTAACAGAACTTTCCTAACGGAAAGTTTCCTAACGTATAGTTTCCTGACGACTATACGGACCCTTCAACACACACAACTCCACCCCAAAAAAAAAATTGGAAGTTAACAACTGAATTTATGTCTCTATTTGTACAGACTTAAGATTTAATAAAAGGGTTTCATACGAAACTTGTAAATCTCCAGTTTTCCAAAAGTCCAGAATCGCAGTAATCACGAGTCTAAACTCGTGATTAAACTATTACGAAATACGGGCACAACCTCCGTTACAAAGTGGGATGGACGGTCCTATGTTGCTCTGTGATCACATGAACCGTTAGAAGTACTACTTTAACCTAAAGAGAGGTGAATTGATTCTTTTAATTAATAATACTTATCTGCCCCGGTATGTAGATTATCCGTACATTACTCGCGAAAACCTTACTTGTTTACTTCTTGAACATAGTAGTACAATGTATCAGTATCAGGATTTCACGACACAAAGAGTGCTTCCGGTTTACGGTTTCCTAACTCCAGTGAAGAAAAAAATCGTAGAAGAACAAGAGATTGTCTAGAAACAAGAGACATAGGATCCTCTACGGACTCTGTGGGTTTTAGTAGTTTCTACTCTGGTTAGAGGAGAAGAAGACCCTTTTCGTACCCAGATACCTGATGAAGTTTAGTCAACGGGTAGGTTTCAACAAGTAACGGTGTTTCGTTCTTTTTGACCACGTGTACCGTTCGCCCGGCGGGAGCTAGTGACTGAAAGTCTATAACCTTTTTATCGGAACTAACACGTGAGATGAATGAACATTTCACCACTGGTAGGCATACATGATACATGTACTTCCTCAGCTTAGGAAGTGACAATCAGTGAGCGACTCGTACACGACTCGAAAACATTAAGATTTACTTACAAATGAGAGAAACATTCTCTCTTGTGTTTCAGGTCATCTTGGTTGTGATTGTATATTACAACGAACAATAAATTTCTTGTGGGATATGAAACGTTCGATGGTTAGTTAAATTAATAATAAGACGTGTCATCAGAACCCTCCTGACTCCGATGATAGACGCCGATGTTTTCCAAGAAAGGTATAATATCTACTCATTTGATTCCGTATTCTTATGATTATGGTTTTTTGTTTTTTCTTATGATTATGGGTACTGTCGTCAACCTTATTCGGCACCTGTGTGCTAAAGTAAGGTTGACGAGTCGAAAATGAAAATTCGGCGATACTCGGGAAATAGTTTATGACATTCAAAGACCCCAGAGTCAAACTGAAAGAAGTTTTAGTTCCATTACCACTGATATCGGGAGGATGGAGTTGTCATGAAATACGGTTACTCAAGTAAATTCATTTTAAAAAGAACTTCGACTCGGAGTTCTTCTTACGTTTCGAACTTTATAATAAAATTCAATAATAAATTCAATAATAATTATATTCAAATATAAATATTCGTAATAAAGATTCTATAATAATAAAGATTGTATAATAATATAAATACCGTTAAGTAACGTTATAGAATCATGCTGGTCCATAGCAGTTATTATCATCTGCCACAAAAGGTCCGACTCACTCAGACTCCAAGTTTCACGGAAAACGTAACAGTACTTAAAGACATAAGGTCATGGACTCTCGGGACACTAATACTATTATTTAAATATAATTAACGGAACAAACAGACTCTACCATTAACCGGTTTTAGAAAGTGAGGAGATGGAAATTTGAACTAAACCGTAAGAACACAATAAGTCAAAGTAGACGATAGTTTAGGATGATCGATTTTACCCTACTTGAATTGAAACCGCTGGTACTTTGTTCGCAATAGATTTGAAAGAAAAGACCTTGTAACAAATACAGGAAGATCCAAGATTTTCAATAGTAGGTTAGCATCACAATGTAATGGTGGTTGTTACTCTTGACTGTGTAATAATAGTTAGTATTAACTTATTTCGTAATTTTTTTATTTAGACCGTGTAAAATTGGTAACCAAATGAAGTACCATATTAATCCTTGTCTACTATTCTCAAGTATTTTCATTGATATTAATCACAATGAAATGTTTTGATTTGGGTCTAAAATACGAAAAAGAGTGGAGAAACAATGGAACAGTCATACGCATTTACCGCAATCCTTACTATCATAAGGGACCAAGTAAATTTTGAACATAATTTGTGTCGTACACACAAGTACACAAATATGTTTAAGTGTGTAAGTCTTGGTGTAATTTCTGATTACTTAGGAAAACCTTTTGTACGTATGTTTCATACAACTCAACCTTTTTCAACTTTAGTTCTCTAGAACCTTAATCTACACCCTTAATTACCCCTTCCTCATCAAGTTCTACTAAGTGTCAAAGGACGATAACCTCTTTTCCACTCGAGTCAAGTCAAGTCAAGTCAGAGAGTCAGTTCAGGTTGAGAAACGGTGGCGTACCTGTCGTCGTGTGGTCAGAAGGGACAGGTAGTGATTGAGGGCCTCAAATGAATTTGAGTACAGGTAACTCAACCACTACGGTCGGTTGGTAGAGTAGGAGACAGTAGGGGAAGAGGACGGAAGTTAGAAAGAGTCGTAGTCCCAGGAAAGTCTACTCAGTGGAGAAGCGTAGTCCACCGGTTTCATGACCTCAAAGTCGAAGTTGTAGTCAGGAATTTACTTATAAGTCCTGACTAAAGGAAATCCTACCTGACCAACCTAGAGGAACGTCAGGTTCCCTGAGAGTTCTCAGAAGAGGTTATAGTGTCTAGTTTTCGTAGTTAAGAAGTCGTGAGTCGAAAGAAGTGTCAGGTTGAGAGTGTAGGTATATACTGTTGACCTTTTTGGTTTCGAAAATAATCTGCCTTAAAACAACCGTTGCATTACAGAGAGGAAAAATTATACGACAGATCCAACCAGTATTGAAAAGAAGGTTCCTCATTCACAGAAAATTAAAGTACCGACGTCAGTGGTAGACGTCACTAAAACCTCGGGGGGTCTTATTTCAGACTGTGACAAAGGCAACAAAGGGGTAGATAAACGGTACTACACTACCCTCGTCTACGTTACTAGAATCAGAAGACTCATAACTCGAAATTCGGTTGAAAAAGTGAGAGGAGAAAGTGAAAGTAGTTTTCCGAGAAATCAAGAAGGAGTGAAAGACGGTATTCCCACCACAGTAAACGTATAGACTCCAATAACTATAAAGAGGGTCGTTAGAACTAAGGTCGAACACGAAGAAGGTCGGGTCGCAAAGAGTACTACATGAGACGTATCTTCAATTTATTCGTCCGACTGTTATATGTCGGAAGTGTATGAGGAAAGGACTAAACCTTGTCAGACAAGGTACAGGTCAAACTTGACAACGAAGGACTGGACGTATGTCTAAAGAGTCCTCTGTCCAGTCCATCAGACCATAAGGGTAGAGATTCTTAAAAGGTGTCAAATAACACCAGGTGTGTCAGTTTCCGAAACCGTATCAGTTATTTCGTCTTCGTCTACAAAAAGATCTTATGAAAACGAAAGAACTACTAGGTTCTGTACAACCGTTAAACTAGAGACCAAGGAGACGGAAAAGATTTAGGTCGAACTTGTAGACCTTCAAGTGCCAAATGTATGACAACTTCGGACCGAACCTCTTAAAACTCGTGATGAAACGATCGTACACTCTACTCACGTTAACACGTCATCAAACTCGTAAGAAACCGTGACGGAAAGAAACCCTAACCTTACTTTTGACTGAAAAAGGTCAGGACACTGGTGACGACTCAAAAGGTTTAAATGACTGTATAACTCACGTCGTGAAAGTGTCCTAGTAGAAAATCCTAAACTTTCTCGAGTTGACCTTAAGGTAGTGAAAGTGATCGAAACAAGCATTACTACGAAGGATTCCGGGTGAACTGAAGAGTAATGTCCTACAGACCGAGATCCACTCACTAGTGTGGTAGCACTAATATAAAAAACATACCAAGAAAACCCATAAGAACGGTGGAGAAGAATTATAGAAAACGAAGACAATCCAGGTATGGTAAAGACAGGAAATAACACGGGTAGAAACGTACTTTATAAGGGAACCATAGAGATTAAAAGAACTTCTCTAGAGATCAGAAAGGGTAAGATAAAAAAAGGAGATAAAGAAACGTAACTAGTGACTCCTTCGGAAAGAATGTAGAGGAACAATAAGAAACTTTGAGACATAAGTTTACCCATATAGAAAGGAAAAGAGGAAACGGAAAGTGAAGAGAAGAAAAGTATCATAAACATTCCGGAGGAGTCTGTTGGTAAAACGGAAAAACGTAAAGAAAAAGAACACCTACCAGAATTAGTGAGTGACGGAGGACATGTCACAGTGCTTGGAGACAAGTATCAAGAAGTCCGTGAGACAGATAGTCTGGATTAGGGAATTTAGATAAAGAGTGAAGGTGACATATTAACATTCCCTAAACTAAATCCAGTATGGACTTACTAGACCACCAAAAGGGATGAAAGAATTTAAATTCAGACTTAAACCGTTATTCCTCAAGTACTAGACTTGGTGTCAGTCGAGGGACAGAACAAAAACGACTGACACATCTCGAAGTTGTAGAAACCGCCGTTTCTTATATTAGTTAGACTAACTGGTAGACTACTACAGATACTCATCTCAGAAAAGAACACAACAACCTTCTCCCACAAACGATACTGGTCACGCAAGAGAATCGTTTTGAGATAATCGGAAACAGGACGAAGTAAGACATGAGCTTCCGGTTTAAACGGAAATGAGGTCCATAGAGAACTGAAGGATGAAAACGTAAGGTCAGGGGATGTTACTTTTCCTGTAGAAAACCCCCACAATCAAGATCTTCCAGAATATCCAGAAGTATCTTCGTAAGTTAAAGTCCAAGAAGTCGTAATGACCAGTCCCTTGTCTGAACCTAATGACATTATCACTTACCAAACGGAACCTTTGTTTGTCTCTAGTAAGACAACAAAAACTCTAACGTAGGTTCATGACGTAAAGTCTGGGAAAACAACTGATACTACCCATGAGGTAAAGAAGATTCTCTAAGAACGTGTGTCATTATCTATATTACCAGTAGACTCAATTTCGGTGTGTAAGGTCAGGTAGAATCAAGCGACTAAGGATTTTACAGCTGCAAGTGAGAACGGTAGAGGACAAACTGGTGAAGGTTGAACGGAACTAAGTACCTGGATTGTAAGGTCCAAGGATACGTTATAACGAGAAATATCATGACCTGAAATGAAGGTAGTGGTCAGTGTAGGTGTCGACCCACAACAACAACGAAACCAAGGTAGAGAAGTAAGAAAGACCCCAACAAAGAGGTGACTAGAGGTCATCGTATAACCCGTGGATGGCTGGACCCCTCAAATAGAAAGTCACAGGATAGAAAAACGGAAAAGTATGTCAAGTACCCCAAGAGTTCCGTTCTTATGACTTCACTAAACGGTAAGGGAAGAGGTTACTTGGTGTAAAACAGTCTCGAGAGGTGGTACTCGGTAGGTAGAACCCACCGGGATGTACCGTACCGAGTATCAAAGTAACGTAATCTGTTCCTATACCAGGTACACTAATCTAACCAATCAAAAGACACTAACACCAAAAGTCAGACAGAAGGGAGACTACCTCTTCCTATTTTCCGAATACCTTCGAACGACTACCACCTCTGAATGACTCCCCCTTTGACCCAAAACAGGACTACCCCTCCTGGTACGAGTCATTTAGAAATTAGGTTAAAAGAGGACTACCCACCCCGACACAAGGGAAGGAAAATAGGTGGACCCCGGTTTGATACTACCTCCATTACTTCTATTACCGCTGGAGGAAGTTTTCCAGGGTACATGTGTAACGGTGTGACCTCGCCGTCGACTCGTCGTGACCTCGTCACCGACGCCCCACGACCTCGCTAAAACTCCTCTATAGGGTACAGGTTCACGTTTCCTTGGGGTCGTTCTGACATCCTTCCCGTTTTAGTGCAAATCTTAGTTTAGGGTGTGTGTGATTTCTCCGAGTCAAGTCAAGTCAACGAGTCAGCACAGACTGAGAAACACTGGGGTACTTAACCTCGTACGGTCCGGAGGGACGGGTAGTGGTTGAGGGTCTCACGTGAGTTTGAGTGCAGGTAGTTCAGTCACTACGGTAGGTTGGTAGAGTAGGAGCCAGCAGGGGAAGAGGAAGACGGGGGTTAGGGAGGGTCGTAGTCTCAGAAAAGGTTACTCAGTTGAGAAACGTACTCCACCGGTTTCATGATCTCAAAGTCGAAATCGTAGTCAGGAAGGTTACTTGTGGGTCCTGACTAGAGGAAGTCTTATCTGAACAACCTAGAGGAACGTCAGGTTCCCTGAGAGTTCTCAGAAGGGGTTGTGGAGTCAAGTTTTCGTAGTTAAGAAGCCACAAGTCGAAAGAAGTGTCAGGTTGAGAGTGTAGGTATGTACTTATGACCTTTTTACTATCGGAACTGATCTACCTGGAAACAACTGTGTCATTACAGAGACGAAAAATTATACGATAGATCAAACCAGTATTGACAGGAAGGTTCCTCACTCACAGACAATCAAAGTACCGACGTTAGTGGTAGACGTCACTAAAACCTCGGGGTTTTTTATTTCAGACTGTGACTAAGGTGACAAAGGGGTAGATAAAGGGTACTTCACTACCCTGGTCTACGGCACTAGAAACAAAAGACTTACAACTCGAAATTCGGTTGAAACAGTGAGAGGAGAAAGTGAAAGTAGTTCTCTGAGGAATCAAGAAGAAGTGAAAGACGGTATTCCCACCACAGTAGACGTATAGACTCCAATAACTATAAAGAGGACCGTTAGAACTAAGGTCGAACACGAAGAAAGTCGGGTCGCAAAGAGTATTACATGTGACGTATCCTCAATTTATTCGTCTCACTGTTATATGTCCGAACTGCATGAAGAAAAGGATAAACCTTCGTCACACAACAAGGTGCAAGTCAAGATTGACAACGAAGGACTGTAAGTATATCCAAAGAGTTCTCAGTCCAGTCCACCAGACCATAAGGGTAGAGAAAGTCTTAAAAGGTGTCAAATAACACTAGGTGTGACAGTTTCCGAAACCGTATCAGTTATTTCGTCTTTATCTACAAAAAGACCTTGAGAGAACTAAAAAGGTACTAGGTCACCTACAACCGTTAAACTAGAGACCAAGGAGACGGAAAAGATTTTGGTCGAACTTGTAGACCTTCAAGTGCCAAGTGCATAACGACTTCGGACCGAACCTCTTAAAACTCGTAATGATATGATCGTACACTCTACTCACGTTAACACACCATCAAACTCGTAAGAAACCGTAACGGAAAGAAACCCTAACCTTACTTTTGCCTGTGGTCGACGCTACCTGGTGCACCGCCTTCACGTGGCCGATGCTGTCTAGAGCGTCTTCGTACCGGCTCTCCTCGATGGGGTGCAGGGTCTCTACGAGTCTCCCGAGTGTTTTGGAACACGTGTGGTCCTGGGTCTCTGGGGTGCCTCTGACTCTGTCTTGACACAAACTCACAAAGGACGTCTCCATGTCCAATCGTCACCTGACGGTGTCCCCGTCCCCGAGACCCATTTCGACTGGACCCATACCGTATTCGGGAGAACCTTCTCTAGTGGTAATTGTGGTGTTATCCCTGTGGTCTTGAATGTGTCCTGACCTCTTTGTCTGAGAACCTCCCGTGTTTGTCTTTGAATACGTGTGGACCTGGGTCCTCTTTCCTCGACACTGGTTTTTCTCTGACTGGGTCTGAACGGGCTCACATAGGTCCTCAGAGAATGTCTCCGTACCCAACCGCCACCGGACTACGTTCCAACACCCGTGACTTACATCACCCACTCGTCACCACAGAATTAGTCATAAAAACCACCTTTATGAAGGGTCCACCGAATCACCATTTCTTAGGTGGACGGTTAGGTCCTCTACGTCCCGTGTACTTAAGTTAGGGACCTACCCCTTCTAGGGGTCCTCTTTCTTTACCTTTGGGTGAGGTCATAAGAATGGACCTCTTAGGGTACCTGTCTCCTCGGACCGTCCGACGTCAAGTACCCCAGTGTTTCCCAACCTGTGTTCACTTGTTGACTCGTGCGTACCTCACGATTCGAGGTCCTATTTTGTATTATTCACGGTAAAATCTATGTACTTAAATCGATTACCGTCCTGTGGGTCCATGTCACTCGTATACTACTACACAGATCTTGAGTTCTCTTCAATCTTGATCTATGTCTAAACCTTCTACAATCATCCAGATATCATCCATTTTAGAATTTTCACTGTAGTCTCTCTCTTCTTATACTGCTTGTGACAATCGTCAGGTGTGTTAGTGGCAGAAGGGAAGAAGCAATGACTGTCCTGCAATTGAAGTAAGTCTTCCTTTATAGAGAAAAAAATATTTCTCTTCAAAATTGTGATAAAAAAATTTAACATCTTTGATTACGTTCCTTTTATGACGGACGTCAACTATTAAACAAGTAATTTGAAACTTTGTTGAAGTCATATTTCTTAATGTATTTAACGTTAAACTCAAGACGTTGGTGTCGTTCGGTGGTGTAAGTTCAGTTCACTTCTTTTTACGAAAATATCTCCCCTCTTTCTTTCAACCCCCTTCCCCTAACATTATTTGGTTCAGGGACCGAAAAGTGACCGTTCAGAAACAGTCCCTTTTCCTCGGAAAGAAGAAGAATAACCCGAACGATACAAGTGTCATAAGAACGGACCCCTTAAGGTACCTGTCTCCTTGAACCGTCCGATGTCAGTTACTCCAACGTTTCTCAGTCTGTACTGACTCGTTGAAAGTGAATAAATGAATACCAGTGTCCTATACTGTAGAGGGGGACGACCAGAGGGATTAGATGACCCCCAAGGATAAATAATTAAAAAAGTCAAGTCAAGTCAAGTCAGCGAGTCAGCACAGGCTGAGAAACTCTGGGGTACTTAGTGTCGTGTGGTCCGGAGGGACAGGTAGTGGTTGAGGGTCTCAAATGAGTTTGAGTGCAGATAGCTCAGTCACTACGGTAGGTTGGTAGAGTAGGAGACAGCAGGGGAAGAGGAGGACGGGGGTTAGGGAGGGTCGTAGTCCCAGAAAAGGTTACTCAGTTGAGAAACGTATTCCACCGGTTTCATAACCTCAAAGTCGAAGTCGTAGTAAGGGAGGTTTCTTTGGAGTCCCGACTAGAGGAAGTCTTATCTGACCAACCTAGAGGAACGTCAGGTTCCCTGAGTTCTCAGAAGAGGTTGTGGTGTCAAGTTTTCGTAGTTAAGAAACCGCGAGTCGAAAGAAGTGTCAGGTTGAGAGTGTAGGTATGTACTGGTGTCCTTTTTGGTATCGGAACTGATCTACCTGGAATCAGCCGTTTCATTGTAGAGACGAAAAAGTATACGATAGATACAACCAGTATTGAAAGGAAGGTTCTTCATTGGGAGAAAATTAAAGTACCGACGTTAGTGGTAGACGTCACTAAGACCTCGGGGGGGTGTTTATTTCAGACTGTGACAAAGGTGACAAAGGGGTAGATAAACAGTACTTCACTACCCTGGTCACCACTATTAACATGTTGTGACATTTACATAAATTACTGTGGCTTATTACCGAATTTACCATTCGAAACGAAACATATAGAATGGTATTACTTTTTGTTTCTCCTCAGTGGGACGTCATGATCCCGAAGGGTCCGCCGCGATTGTTTCTTAGGACGGTTCGTCCTCTGGATTCTCTGCGCCCAAACTAGAGATCCACCCCTACTAGGGGACTTCCTCCTTTACCGTTGGGTGAGGTCATAAGAACGGATGTCTTAGAGTACCTGTCACTTCGGACCGCCCGATGTCGGGTATCCCAATGTTTCTCAGTCTGTGCTGAATTCGCTGACTCGTGGGTCCTTGACGACATGATTCTTGATTCTAATAAATTGAAATCTCTGGGTATTTTTCATCCTTCATATGAGCACTCCATATATGAGCATATATGAGCACCATATGAGCACGGTTTAAGTAGTAAAACCAAAATATGACAAAAATATACTTTGAATCCTAGACTTTCCCGCCTCCTCCACGAAACAGACACCCCGGGCCCACGTCGGGGGACAGCGGTCAGGACCGGTGGAAAGAGCATTGACTTTCGTGTCGTTGGGTCTTTGGAGTAGGAATTTCCCCACCCCTCCGAAGGCGGAGGACGGGTTGGTCGGCAGAAGTTATGGTTGCCGGGGAAAGGGACATGTAAGAAGGTTAGTTTACCGGGGTCCCACCCCGAACTTCACATGTCGGTAGGCTTTGCGTAGTTAAAGGAAACCCGGGCGGGAGGGGATAAAGGCTAACCGTCCAAAGTTTGGGTGCCCTGGGTTACTCTCGCCTGCGTTCGCGCCGCGAGGTCGAAAGAGAGGTCCGCGCCGGAAACTTCTTTTTGACAGCAAACTCTTAGTACCACGCCGGACCTGAGAGGCGGCGGCGTCCACTCATACTGAAGGTCGTCGACACAGAATGCCCACCCCTGCTTCCCTCCTGGGGCTCACTCGCCTTCACTGGGCTAGCGAACGGACGGACGGACACAGAGCGGCACCCGCAAAAACCAAGACGCCCCCGACTGGGTTCGGGTGCGAGGTCCGGAGCCACTCTTTTGCCCCGACTCCCCGACCCTCCGACACGCGCCCCGGTGCGGAGGGTCCGTGGAAGGGTTTCTCAGGGCGTCGTCGAGACGTTTTTCGACAGTAACAGTGGAGCAAACCCATTTCTTGGCTCCCAGGAACGGGCTCTAGCGTGTTGGTCGCCTTTGGGTTCGCGAGGACGCCGGGTCTAAACCGAAGTCCGCCTCGGCCCCACACCGGGAGCCCCGATGCGGCGGGCGGGCTCGCCCGACACTGTCGACAGTTCCGCCTAGAGTGGGTCTGCGCCTCCAGAAGAACGTTGTGTGCGCGGGACCTCCGACTACCCAATTTAGACGTAGCTACGACTCCCAGGACCCGAGGGACTGAAAGGATTTACACAGACCTCGGGAAACAACTGAAAAATTTATAAGGACGAGTCTATGGACAGTGGACGAGGTTTTACGTGTCACAAAACAATTAAAGACGTTATTATAGACAACTGACAAAGGGTCCCGGGTCCGTGACAGGATCCGTAAAATGTGTTGTCGGGAATTTTTACCCGTAAAGACGGGGTAAAATGGACGAGTCGTTGTCGTTCCAAACGATGGACCGATCTGTAGTATCTTGACCCTAAGATCGGTGTAGAGAGTCGAGGTAGTCGGGAGAGTTGTGTCGACAGAGGACCCCTTCCTCGTCTTGGTCTATAGTTTTGTGTCCCGTCGAGTCAAATTTACTCCAACTCAAAAAACGTAGGGGACATCGACAACAAAAACAAACCGGCTATTTCGTACAGACTGGGAAACGCTGGGGTACCTGACGTCGTGCGGTTCGAAGGGACAGGAAGTGACAGAGGACCTCAAACGAGTCTGAGTACAGATAACTCAGTCACAACGGTAGGTTGGTAGAGCAGGAGACAGCAGGTCAAGAGGACGGAAGTCACAAAGGGCCGTGGTCCCAGAAAAGGTTACTCAACCAAGAAGTGTAGTCCACTGGTCTCATAACCTCGAAGTCGAAGTCGTAGTCGGGAAGGTCACTAATAAGTCCCAACTAAAGGGAATCTTAACTGACCAAACTGGAGGAACTACAGGTTCTCTGAGGGTTCCCAGAAAAAGTCGTGGTGTTGGTAGAATTCAAATCGGAAAAGACTAGCGGGCGAGGGGAGTGAGTCAAGGACGGAGACCTGAGGGTATCAAGAAAGAAACTGGGTGAAAATAGTGGTGATGGACCCACTTTGAAGAGCTTCTCTCTTTATAATTGAAAAGTAAGGGAGTGTCCACCGAACGAATCTTTCAGTGACATACCTATCTACAAACGCTACGTGGAGGTCGGATCGGATAAAACAGGAATCAAGGTTTTCTTTCCCAAACACCCGTTTTAAGTAGTAAGGACAGTCTTCCCTAATTATTTTGTTCGGGACTCGAGTGGTCGAGTCCACCCGGTCATTATCGTAAAGAAGTACGTTTCAAACTATCCAACATCGACTCTTGTCACCGATACTCGTTCCCGAGACCCAACTTATTTGGACCAAAGTTTTAGACCGAAACATATGGTAAAACAACAACAACAAATTAACGATTCGGTACAGCCTGAGAACGCTGGGGGTACCTGACATCGGGTGGTCCGAGGAGAGAGGTATCCTAAAGGGTCAGTTCTTATGACCTCACCCAACGGTAAAGGAAGAGGTCCCCTAGGAGGACTGGGTCCCTAGTTTGATCCTAGAGGACACAACCGTTCGTCTAAGAAATGACGAACTCGGTGGTCCTTTAAGGGACATATCGTAAATAGGTACAAATTTAAAGTCTGACATTTTATGAAATAACCTAAAAACACGTCTAATTTCCTTCATTACATTCACATTTCTCGAATCGTATCTTACTCTGTATATTTAAAATAACAGTTACAACTACACTTGGACCTCCGTTCAGACATCCCGATCTCTGAAATTTTGTAATACCAGGTTACGGTTTTAGTCATGTCTTTTCACGGAAGAAAATCTTATATTCACTCGAACAATTTTAGAACTCGATTTTAAGACAACAAACGAACGGACAAAACGTCTTCTCGCCGTCTCTTTCGACGTCCTCATGGATCGTCGGTTCCCTTTTGACTTCACGGTTTTGTGGTTCACTCAGATAAAGGGTGTCAATACGTTCAAGACAACGGGACCAACGATTACCGTTAAATTTCGAGACGGTTTTGTATCGGGAAAACAAACGTCAGACGAGTCTGACGTAATCCTAGGATCCTAATAAGTTTTTCCCGTAAAACCACGTCGACACTATTTTTACAACCGTTTCTAATTTCGTAATAATAACACTCAGAGGGTTCCACTCTCTCTTCCCAGATGTCATCGTAGATGTTACGTCCTTCGAAGATAGTAGAGACGAAACAAACGACCCTCTCCCTACCAGGACCAGGACCACGACGAAAGATTTTACTTTTGGTTAATACATTAGGTAGGTGACATTTGACGTGTAGGGATAGGAGATCCGACTCTCACACGAACCCAGAAGGAGAATCGTGACTGACACCTCCACTTGTCTTATACTGTCGGAGTGAAAAGAGAAAACAACTGTACCACAGTGGTGCGAATGGAATCGTGACTATACAAAAAAAGGGGTTGCACAACGATTTAAAAATCAACTTTTGTTTAAAAATGTTTCAATCGAAAGTCGGAAACAAAATCGAAGGAAAATGAGACTCAAAAAGTAGAACAAATATCAAAGGGAACGTCACGGTCTCGAAAATTCAAATCAATCCAGGGTAAACAAATAAAAATAAAGGTAATGAAGTCCTCCACCCAGTTTTTCCGAGAATAACTTTAAATACAGTTTCTCATAAGACGGAGATTCTCAAAAAAGGAGATTCTCAAATAATCAAAGAGTGGAATTTAAATCTAGAAATTAGACCAAACTCAAAGAAGAAAAAGAAAAAAACCGACTCGGAATACCGTATACCCTAGAACCAAGGGGGTTGGTCCTTAGCATGAGTACGGGGGATGTAACCTTCGCGTCTCAAAATTGGTCACCTGGTGGTTCCTTCAGGGAAACTCAAATAAAAACACACATCACAATCCTTCACAAGATTAAAGAAAGAAAATGTACATCAACAGGTCAAAAGGGTCATGGTGAATGATTTCTCCGACAGAAAAGAGGTAACATATAAGAACGGAAGAAAATGAAACTCAAAAATGAACTGAACTAAAGGAACTAATTTATTTATTTGAATTAAGTAAATAAGTTGTTAAATGAGTTATGGACATTACATAGTTAGTGAGAACCAAGATCTCTATTCCACGAATGGTTTTGTTTCGTCAGGGACAGGAGGACCCTACACGTAGGTTCTGGTCTCTTTGTTTGTAGTTCAGAAGTAGTTTCAAGGACAAACCGTCAAATACTAGGCACTTCAAATTTAGATTTAAGAGCAGATGAAAAGAAAAAAAGGTAAAAAAATTCAAAAGACAGAGTGATCGACGAAAAGTACACATGGAGATACAAAAAAACAAATATAGCAAAAGGAGCGGATTTTTAATTGATCAACTTCTGTGAATTTTTTGTTCAAAAAAATTCAACTTCATATCGACTAAATTATGTTTACTTAAATGAATGCTTTGTCTGAGTATCTTTTGTTTGTGCGCAAAATTTCTTCGTAAATAAACCGTAACTTAGAGATCACGGACCGTGTAACGTCACAAGTCCCTTACTACAAATTTACTCATTCTGATACGTCTATACTTCTTTTGTATAAAATAATTATAACAATCTTACAACATAGATACATATCCTGTAGATACTTTCCTAGTGTCTTCTTTTATCCATTCTCACCAATACTAGCGGTTCCTCACCTTATCATCCTGATTCCTTTCTAACTATTCCTTTGAAAAATAATTAATATTAAAAACTTAAAAAATTGGTGTACCTTTAAGATTACTAAATTTTAATATTGGTATTATTAAAAATTATAAAAATTAGTGACATGAGGGTTCGGAACGACTAAGAAGACATGATTCTTAATTAGAATAAAGTAGAAAAAATCCGGAATGGATTTTCGGTTCTTATTAACGGGTTTAGGAGGTGGAAGATTTAGACATTCATCTTTAATCAGAAACGGGAATTACGGTCCACCCAGACCAATGTGTAAGTGCTTTGAATGTATCATTAATAAGTAGTATAATGGTTTGGTTTTTGTCCTTCAACATCGAGATCGTGACTGTACAGAGAGGGATCTATCAGTTATTTAGAGACTGTTTAAGAGGAAAGATTCATTAACGAAAGTCACCCCTATGACATCGTAGGAGTCACTGGACAAGGACAATAAATGGTATAATTAAGATTTGTGGGGAGGGATCAAAAGTCAAAAGACGATGGATTAGGAGGGAAAGAATGGGTTTTAATTCAGTGTACTGACTTCATAAATGAATACTTATTACATCTTAGATTGGAATTTTGAGACAGGATAGAAGTGTCTATACTGAATGAAAGATGACTCTAAAAACTACGAATAAGTCTCGACAGAGTTTCATAGAGTCCGGACGGTCGTAGAGGGTGGTGAGGTATGGTGATTAGAGGTCCTACTCTCTCACAAGGAACTCACTGTGAGACTGGAAAGTTTCCGTCACAACAAAATTCTCTTAATCACATCGTTATCTTTCATGTTCCTTCCCTGAAGGGACCACTAGGTCACCGATTCTGAGGTGTGAAGGTGACGACCCATGTGTTCAAACTAGGGATCAGTCCCTTGATTCTAGGGTGAACGGAGAGTGACGTTGGTTTTGTTTTTGTTGTTTTTTTTTCTTTCATACTCCTCCTTCAGTCCTCCATGGGATTGTATTCAAATAATACAAACATAGAAAGGCCTTAAGGTCCTTCCTATGAAGTGACCCTGTATCACTCGTGAGTCGTTCATGAACAAACAATTTTTCGTTAAAAACATACAAGTGACGTAGAGACGTCTTAAGACAATCTTAAGATAATTAAGATTATACAAAGATTATCCTTGAGTTCAATATTTTCAGTAGATAATCACTTAGAAACAAAACAGTCCTAGTTAAAAGAATTCAATAGTTTTTTTATTGATCAACCAAAAAAAAAAAATGAAATTTTTGTTACCTGATTACAAAAATGGAAATTAAATAAATAGAAAAATCTGATAACCTGGGTTTTTCCTACAATGGTTGGTACAACGGAACGGACAGTTTTGATGTTCTAGGTAGTCGTAATTTGACGGTAGGTCTGGACGGTTGTAGTGGTCCAGGGTCTCCGGTTTCAACCTCGGTGGTTTTGATCTGTTTTCCGAGTGAAGTCTTTCACAAAGAAGATTGGGTTTGCCATTCGGAGGACCGTTATCAGTTGTCGACGTACCTAAACCTAGCAGGTGACGACCTCTTGTCTGTTCTCTTTGGTACCCTAGTGAATTATATGTCTTTGACTTTTGATGTTTCGTCGTCCATTGTCTAGTTTCTTGACGATTTCCATGTCTGGGACACCTGTTATGGGTACAACTTTTACTTAGGGACCCACCGACAGATTTTCTCTACTTATTTCTCTTGAACGGGGTTCTGAACAGTCTGAGTCTTTCCTTTGGTTTAGGACTTAGGACCTGGTATTTGTTCGGGGTTTGATTAGTTTGGTTTTCGTCAAACCGAGGATGATCTTTTCAGAACCCGTTTTCGAGTCACTTGTCACGACGAGACTTTCTCTCTCAATAATTTGGTAAACAACTTCTTTGTGTTTAGTCCCAAGGTGGTCCGTTCAGAGTCTTTGAGAGATCTCCTCGTCTGGAATATTCTCGTCCCCCTTTTGGGGGGTTCCGGGAGGGAAGAGTGAAACAGGTCTGTGAATTATCCTGAGTTCGGTGTTTCTTTTGTCACCAATTCCTGTATTTCAGATATTTCCAATTATCTTCATTCATACTTTCTGGTTTACTTTGCTTCAATGTCAGTATGTGACAATGACTCGTCTTTCATTTTGTGTCGTTTGGGTCATGTGTGGGGTCACACGAAGTTCCTCCTACATTGGTGTCTGTAGGTTTGTAATTCGTTCTAGAATTTGGATGAGTCCGAACAACATCTGGAGTCTGTAGCGTACGTGACGTCTTTAGTTTTCGGTATTCGGTTGCCGGTTTAAACTGACAACCGTCGAAACTGAGGCAGTAAGGTTCATGGGGATCGTATTCTCGTTTACCTCGGTGACCCTTATTTATGTTGTTGTCGACAGTTGTTTCTCGTGCCTGAGACCTGAGGTTCAAGTTTTCGCGAGGAGGGGTCTTGACAAAAGATTTGTTCTGTCGAGGGGCCTGAGTTCGACCACCGGGTTGGCATTCACCTTCTCTTCAGGGCTTACCCCGGGTTTGATTAGGTACATTCTAGCGTCGTCTCCTAGCTTCCATGAAAATAAAATTAAGGTCTCAAATCGTTTAATTCTACCGATCCGTTTAACTGATAGTCCTCACGATTTCAGTCCTTTACCCAGTATTTATTACCGAGGACCCATTAAAAATCGATATTGAGAATTTTGAAGTTTCGTTTATAATTCTGAACTATCTTGACCCACCTCTAACAAGAGACATTAGAAGACATACGAACTTTATTAAATAAAAAAGAAAAAGAAAAAGAAAAAAAAAAAATTCTTTAAGTTCGCTTTATCAACTGGTTCTTCATGCCCAACGTCTCCATCTGCTAAGTACGTCCTTCACGTCTGTCCTGCCTTGTCTCCGTCCCACCCTCCTCGGTCTCATCACTTGAACGTATCTATCCTTCACGTCTCTACCATTAGGGAGTAGTTCGGTTGATCACACATTTCGGTCTTTCCAATGGTCCCTTCTTCCTCGTCCTTTGAAGATACTCAGACTCATCCGGTTCAAAGCCTTTCATTTGACTTCGTCTCTCTTCATTCGTCAAGTGTATCTCAAGTCTACCATCTTTAGTCCTGGAGTCCGTAATTGTATCCACTACGAACTTTGACTCGGTTTCCTGAAGTATGTGAAAGACGTGTCCTGGTATATATCAGAGTGCTACGCCACTTGTAGGGTCTTCGTGGAGTCATGTGAACCAACCTCATCTTTTATTCCTCTAAGGACTGTTCCCGCTTTCCTGGTGTATTTTATTCTACCATCGATTTTTCCACATCGTCTCACTTCCCTCCCGTCCTAAATAAAAGATTATGTCGGGACTTGTGTTGACTGTTCGAGAGACGGAGGACTTCTTTGTCTTTTATTTGTTGAACTAAGTCCCACTCCACTAACTCTCTCCCTCCGGCCCTACTAAAAAAATCTATCTCCCCAGTCCCTTCCATGAAAGTCGTCACTGTTGACCCGACCCTTTTCCTGTCACCGGTCTTCTTTCTGTTCAGAATTGTCTCTCTTTTGACTTACGTTTCTGGACCTCGACCACTTGTTCCTCCGGTCCGAGGGATGGGACCTCGAGGTCAGATCTGGTGCATTGGATGTCACCTAGTATTCTGTCAGACTAATGTTAACCGGCCGTGACTACTGGTTTTCTCCTCCGCAGACATCTCCCTTGTCTAGACGTGAGTAGGGATCTCACAAGGAAGTCGTGGATGGTACACAGTCCGTGACTCTCTATGTCACCACACGTGTGTCAGCGTCAGATGAGAATCCCTTGCCCAAAAAAGACCACACATATACCTTTCATGACCTTATTATTTAGACACCGAAAGTTCAGGACCCTTACTCAACTGAAATCTTTTCCGTTCAAGATTCTCGCAATTATCAACAACTAAAAGACCGTTTTCGTTTTACTATTCCTGTCGTTTGTCTAGGTACTAACGACCCTTGACCTGTACCCACCGTACCGACTGGTGGTTCTTTGTAGTCCCTTAGAAATTCCCACAATATAGAACTAACATCAGTACTACTGTACTATAAGTACGTAAACAGCTGTACGTGTCTTGACACACGGTCTTTTCCACTTAAAATGTCATTAATTTGTGAATTACACAAGGTTTGTGGTACCATCCGTGATTCGGTAGGTTCCAAAGGTAGAAGTGTCTGGAACGTAAGGTCACGTCTTCTATAATTATCTTTTAGTTGTGTAACTAATTTATTCTAATTAATGTCTTTTAATGGGGAAGTTCCTCCATAGTAAACTCATCTCCTGGTTTCTAACTATTATGTTCCGGGACTCTGTCCTTACTCGAACCCAGTCCAATGACCTTCCTTCGGTCCCGAGGACCTACCGTCCCTAACTCGTCCTCTCGCCACTCTGCACTCAGACCTCATCCGTCCCCCGTGCAACGAGACGCGGAGACCGGTACCTCTTGTAAAACTTAAAATGTGATTCTCGGTACTCTTCAAGGACCGTCACTGAGACCAAATACCATATTTCTAGTGGTCGTCGACACGTGTCCCATTTAAACTTTTCCTAATCTCACCTTCGTTCCTCCACTGAATCCTCCGAACGACGTCGTAAGGTCCGTCTTCCACTACCACGTGACCTGGTTCTTACCATCATCTCTGTCTTCGTCACGACTGATATGCTACTACACAGTCTACACTCCTTTCTTTCCTGACGAGTGCTGTTGAGGATCAAAATCCGGGATCGTCGACCTATTCAACCCTCTCATAAATGGTTACATCCCTTCCGAAAAACCCTTTTCTAAATCTCTACTTTTAGCTCTCGAAACAAAACCTGCTATGATTTAAAATTTATGGACGGTCTGTAGTTCATTGTCTATAGTCAATCCGTCTCCCTAAACGTTTGAAACCCCGGGATCCCTTACTAGACCCGACTTTACATGTAAACACTCAGTGTTTTCACATCAACACTAAATCTCTTCGACTTCTCGGATGTGCGTCTACGAACCCAGGAGTACAAAACCACGGTGGGGGTCGTCAGCAGACACCTGGCGGAGTTTCGTCCTCCCGTCTCACCCTTGCCATACCCCTTCCATACCGGATCCTGAACCACGGCAGTCTCTGATCGATGGATTCTTTTCTCGGGACTTTAATAACGGGAACAATCCCCTTCGTCCCCAGGATACAGTACTCCTCTCCCAATTCCTTGAACCGGTTCACCCAGTGAAACTCACCGGTTCTAGGATGACTCACGTCTTATATCAAAACCAAGTAAACTAACTTACCGTCTATATCTCGAATACTCTTCTCTTTACCTCATGACTCAATCACTAGAGCTTCTACCTCCCTACAGAATTCTTTCGTTAACAGTCTTCATCATATGTCCACTTTATTTTTACAAGTCCCTTATTATAACTTCTTATTAGTCCCTTAATAACTCTATCTCTTCCTGAGTCTTCGGACCGTACGACGTCAGACCCAGTGTTTCTCAGTCTGCACTGAATCGTTGACTTATTGTTAGTCCTTTAATTCCTTAAACTTCTACCTCTACGATTGGTGTACAACATTAGGATCATGAGGTAGACCGTAGATGGAAGACTTCCCACCCTCGTTGGTCACGGAGGCTTCGTTTATCATTTAACAAAAATTTTGTAAGAGGGCTGAAACGTCAACTTCCATACGTCACGATTAGATACGAGCAGTATGAAATCTTAGAATTGGTACGTGGCCTTTTTTTGGGATTTGGGCAAGGGACAAAATTAACATATTGTCCTTTGTTAATCTTCTTACCGCCTTTAGATTCCCCTTTTAGATATTTGCCGGAGGATACCTCGAATTTTGTTTTTTTTTTTATTATCTCCTTTACTTATAAAGTAAAACCTTCTCATACCTTTTTCTTCTCCTTCTTTTCTTTCGTGTTGAACTTGACAGGTTATTTTAATTGTTGTGAGACTGTCTTACAGACGTCGAGTAACTTTCCCACTCACTCTTGCTATTAGAAGGTTTCGAAACGGTTCAGAATTCCAAAAATTTGTGAAAAGAATTCATATCAAAGCCCCTCTGTTGGAGACAGATTCGTCTTTAAGTCGATGAGGAAACTTATCCCTCCTCACTATCATTATTATTATTACTATGTATGAATTTATTACCGAGGACCATACGGTCCATGACAAGATTCGTAAGCGAATATAATAGAGTATGTTAATAGTATTGTTGATAATGATATAAGTGAAATACTTACTTCGATTCCGGGTCTCTTCAACCCTTTAATTGGGTTCGTCAGACCTAGGTCTTACTGGGTTTTCCTTGAAACGGAAGAAACACATAGTTCCAGGTTTCTCTAGTGTAAACTGTAAACCTCCATTTCGATATCAGTTTTCCGTTCCGGATCGGAGGCTTAAATCGAAACCAGAATAGGAAGTCCAAACTGATCCATTACAAAGTATAGTCAATTCTCAGTTCAGTCCTTTTGTCTTTGTGTTCGCTAGAGTCATCTTTCTTACATTATACTTCTAGTGAAAGTATCACAGAATACACTCAAAGGATCTTCGTCTGGGATTTTCCTCTTAAACACACCTTCATCAAATGATCCTTCTCCGAGGTTCCCTGTTGACCCTCCCCTCAACCCCTACACCCTGGTCCTCCCCTTTCTCCCGCCCGCTCCGCACCAGAGTTCCTCTCAAGTACCTCCCAGCGACGCCGTGTCAGGGTGGTCCCTCGAGGTCTCTGTCACGGCCAGAGTAGAGTCTCGACAGGACTAGCCCCGTTCCTTTGACACCGTAATCAGTAAGGTACCAGTAACTCATTACCGACGGGAACCCCCAGTTTTTACGGGTCAGGGAAGACTGAGATACCTGTGTAATGTTTCTCCGTGTCTACGACGGACATTTCATGAAACACTCGGATATACGTGTCTTTACTATTTTCTTAGTGGTTTCCTCTATCCCCACGGTGTGTGTCTTGACTGTCGTCTTTACTTAGAGTCTATTGTCACCGTTATTGACGTCTTTCGTCGATCGTCGTAGGTGACCCACATCCCCTTGTTTCTCTCCGACCCCTACAGTCTTGGATCTTCGACCCTCTCTGTTTGGGACCACATTTACCCTGAGGTCGAGATTCCTACGACCACGGTGTCCTCGACGTCCTCCCAGGAATACCCCGACCCTAAGTCTGGACCTCTTTTCCTACGATTGATAGGCCAACCCCGAAAACGGAGAATTCCTCGTGTCACTCCGTCCTAGGCACGTACGGTCATATTTTGTCCATCTCCGATCTTGGTTGACGACGAAGGTCTCACTTCCTGACAATAACCCCACTACTTTCGTTTGCTCTTTCTCCTTCAGGGGAGAGAAGAGGTCGGACGTCGGAAGGAGATGACGGGGTGTGACCGACTCGGGTAGTTCCTTGACGACAGTTTTGTCTTTCACTAAATATCTGAATGTCTTAAGACATGTTGTTTCGTCTTCTATTTTCTATCCAAATCTCGATTCTGTGGCTTCGAGTTATTGATTGTGTAAGAGTAAACAACGATCAAACTATAAAGGTAAAACTCTAGAAGTTGGGTCTTCAATGGAATCTTCTCATAGAAAATTGAAGGTCTATTCAGCAACCAAAACAACCACAGACCAAAAAAACAAACAAAAACAAAAAGACCGATGGATAGACAGTCAAAAATTAAAATGACGTAACACCAACCACTTACATCGGACACACACAAGACGAACTACCTTAAACAACTTTAAAAGAAAGACTAGAATTACAGACTAGTCGGAACCACTTACAAGGTTTTCACACACTTTTCATATACATAAGAGACAACTTATCTTTTAAGATGTACCTATAGGTAATCTAGTTTGAATCTTTAAAATTTATCGTGTTAATAAAAAAACAAGTAAATGAACGAAAAAAAAGAACGAGAGACTTTTTTTATATGGTTTTAGAAAATGACCGTGACACTAAAGTATTACAGTGAAACAGGAGGATAGTTACAAATGAAAGATAAAAAGTTTCAATGCAACAATTCACGTATTTCTAAGTACTGAACGAGACTAAAAAGAAAACAGACTATAATTGGAACGGTGTGGACGAAACAACAACAATGTTAAACAGACTATTTAGAAAGGGATAGAGAGATAAAAATTTCCATACAGAGTATACTTATGTATCAAATTAAAGAGAATTGTTTTATACCTTTTGAGAGACGAAAATTTTTCGCGTAAATCGGGTACATGTAAATAACATTAATGTATATACAAATTGAAATAAAGACGGTAAAATAAATCATTGAGTTAAATGTACGTCATAAAAAACCAAATAAAAATAAGTACGGAAACAAACTAGGTCGAAAGTAAAGTATTTTTTTCGTATATTTAACCTTAGTGTTTTCTTTCACGATTCATACTCAAGTTTGTACCACACGTTAATATATAGTATAAAAAGAACACCGATAAAAACAAAGTTCAGAAGGTCAACTTAAGATTTCAAGTAAGTGATTATTGAAATACCAAAAACTTACCATTTGAAAGACTCAACAATACGAAGATTTTTACAGTAGTAAAGTAGGAGTACAACCTAAGTATCAACCTGACCCCCTTTAAAGATTTAAGTCTACCAAAAAGGACCTTCTAAGCTTTCAATGACAAAACAAAAGAAAGAACGTAGACCTTAACAACTAAATAATTTAATAAATAATTAAATAATAGTTAGAGAGTAAGGAGACATCCATTAGAACAAAAAAAAAAGGGGAGAGACCTTCTTAAATTCTAAAACAAAAGTAGGAACCAAAAGATTCATACCCAGAAAAAGGTAGGTAGAACGAATCGAGAGACCCCTGGAACGTCAGACTTGTAAACAAAGAGACAAGTCAGGAACCCTTAAAAGAAGATATTGACGTTACGTATAAGTCGAAACAAGAAAGAGACACAGAAACTTCTTTAAGATAATGTACCTACAACCTTATATAGGTTATATCTACATAGATTATTTATATAGGTTATATCTCATATCTACACAGGAGGTCTTGAGAAAATATATGAAGTAAAGAAACAAGACAAAGTGACCCAAGACCTTCTTAAGTGTCGATCTAAAAGTCGAGTGGCTAAATAAGAAGTCGTCACGGTGACAAGACGGGTAGATAACTAAGAAAAATTATTGTAACTAAGATCAAAATACTACCATCATAAAATAGTGAGACTTTCATAACTGATGTTGTGAGAATTTTAACTAAGGAGAAACGCGGGAGTCGATAAACGTGGTCACAAGTAAGAAGACCAACAACTCAAAATACGGAGAAAGTACGTCACAACCAAAGGAGTCTGTAATCACTAAGAACTGACACTCGAATGGGGACACAGAAAGGGTAGAGTCCTTCTTATCCTCCACGACGAACCAAGTCACACGGTGATGGACCTAAAGACTCGTATCATCGAGGGTAAAAGGAAGATCAGGTACAGTGACGCGACAAGAACCATGTTCCGTCTTTCCCAGGTTTGGATACTTCGGTAATATTTCAAGGAAACATACACTAAATTGGAAGAAATATATAAGGACGTTTCTCAACCTGTGTTGACTTACTGACTGTGTGTGTGTGTGTGTGTGTGTGTGTGTGTGTATATGCAAGTATCTAGGGGTTGTGTATGTGTACATGTAGGTACTGGGAAAGTGTGGATACGTAGGAATCCGAAGACAATTAATTCGTCTTTAAGACCAGTGATAAGTGACAAGTACAATAATACTGATACATTTTTTATGTACCTTCCACCTAATGAGATCCCAAACCAAACCAAAACCAAAACGTATTTGTCCATCTTGTTAAAGAATGAAACTCGATACTATTCGTAAAAAGATAAACCAGAGAATTGAGAATTTTAAATTACTAGTCACGTTTTTGAGAAGCTGTGACAAATTTATCCAAGTAAAATAATATATTTGATGAAGTCACTTTAACTTATAACAATTAAATTTTTTTTATGAATAGTGTGACTAAAGACGTATGGACGATACCATTCATAATCCTCTACACTTTTATTGTCGTTCATTGTTAATGGAGACCCATGAAAAGAAAAAAAGTCCCACATGAAAGATTACTTCATAAACGGTAAAACAGGTCATAAGGATTCCGACTTTTTAAACGATTTAAAACCTAGACGTTTCGTTTCAACAACCGTTCGTTTCCGTGGAAACTACAATAACCCGAGATGCTTCTCCGGTAATCTTCACCCCGGTGTCATTCATAGACAGAACTTACCCACTGAAGAATTTTGAGGAGAAAGTATACTCAAGAGACAATAAACGTTTTACCGTCAATATATTATATTACAATTTACAAGATTAAATGAAGTATTTCAATATACGCTTTATACTTCATGTAATACAGGAAACACTTGTAAAATTAAATTTATAAATAAAAGATCTTTTATCACAGTGTACATTTGTCTCAGTGAAAGAACAGTTCACTTAGTCAAGTCAACGAGTCAGTACAGGCTGAGAAACGCTGGGGTACTTAGTGTCGTGTGATCCGGAGGGAGAGGTAGTGGTTGAGGGCCTCAGATGGGTTTGGGTACAGGTAACTTAGGTACTACGGTAGGTCGGTAGAGTAGGAGACAGTAGGGGAAGAGAAGGACCGGGGTTAGGAAGGGTCGTAATCCCAGAAAAGGTTACTCAGTTGAGAAACGTACTCCACCGGTTTGATAACCTCAAAGTAGAAGTTATAGTCAGGAAGGTTACTTGTGGGTCTTGACTAGAGGAAATCCTGCCTGACCAACCTAGAGGAACGTCAGGTTCCCTGAGAGTTCTCAGAAGAGGTTGTGGTGTCAAGTTTTCGTAGTTAAGAAACCTCGAGTCGAAAGAAGTGACAGGTTGAGAGTGTAGATATGTACTGATGACCTTTTTGGTATCGTAACTGATCTACCTGGAAACACCGTTTCATTACAGAGACGAAAACTTATACGATAGATCCAACCAGTATTGAAAGGAAGGTTCCTCATTCGCAGAAAATTAAAGTACCGACGTTAGTGGTAGACGTCACTAAAACCTCGGGTTTTTTTTATTTCAGACTGTGACAAAGGGGTAGATAAAGGGTACTTCACTACCCTGGTTTACGGTACTAACATCAAAGGACTTACAACTCGAAATTCGGTTGAAAAAGTGAGAGGAGAAAGTGAAAGTAGTTCTCCGAAAAATCAAGGAGAAGTGAAAGACGGTATTCCCACCATAGTTCACTGATACAGAGTGAATTTTGAGTAACGTCTTTACATGTGAATACCTTTCGTTATCGTATCTTTTAATATCATATTGTAGTTATAGGTTATGAATCTTTAAGTATGGAGTGGTATTTCTTGGATTTTTTATATAATTTGGGTTATGTAGTTATAGGTATCTAGTTAGTAAGTCTCGGTAAAGTACTTTATTGAACATTAAGATTTTGGATCATTTTGATGACAGAGATATCTTAAATTGTTTCTGAGGTAGTTTATCAAAATTTTGAGAAAAGGGATATTATAGTGAAAGATACAGTAAAATACAAGATGGTATGGAAAAGGTACTAACAAGTTTTAGTCTCAAAATGTACCAGTATCAAATTTATTTATCAAACTATTTCGGATATGGTATTCCGGATAAAGGAAGGGGAGGGTAAAGGGTGACTGTCGTTTGACTCATAAAACAATGGAACTATTAAAGTCTATTACACGATTATAATGATGAAGAACTAAAAAGAGAAATCTGTACTAAACATCTGAAGGTTGAGACATCCTACTCCTAGATTGGGAGAAAAAGTGTGTGTGGAAGTGTCTAGGAGTCGTGTGTGTGTGTCTGTGGGGTAGTGGGGGCATCTGAAGTGACAGGAGGTATAAAAGTAATCTTAGTATGTCTGTAAGACTAGTGACAGGTCACGAGTGTAACAGTATTTATCCACTTTTCATATGTGACTAGGTACATCATGTACGATACCAATGAAACGGAAAATTCATACCAAAAGATTAAAAGGACGTTAATAAAAGAACAAAAGGGAAACGAATCATAAAGGTTTGAGAAGATATTAATAGATATGAAAAGTTATGAAAGTTTTGTAATGTAAGACAACTAAAGAAAAGGAGTCCAATAAGAAGAAAACCCCCCCTCCCCACGATACGATCCAGAAGTGACGACGTGACGGCCCGACAGAGACCAACGTCACTCACCGGTTGACCACCAAGAAGTGGGGGTAGAAATAGTCAACAGTAAGACCCTAGAGGAGAGTGGTCTTGATAGTTCAATGGAAAAGAAGGACGTGACGGACTAAGAAGAGGTTACGAAAAAGAAGAGAGTAGAGGAAAAAAACTTCCTTCTCAACCCACAAACCAACCAACATAAGAGATAACAAGTAATGTCCGAAATGAGTCTACGACCACTTTGACCTGGCAAACATACACATACTTCACCCAAAATTTTGGAATAATTTTTGACCGGTGTCTACTCCGAAATGATGTCTCACCGACTCTAGACCGACTCAGTCGACTAACTCCTTGGGGGTCAAAGTCATGGAAGACTAGAAAGGAGATTCCGACCAGTATAAGAGACTTCTTCCGAGTAAATAGGAGGAAGGGTTCTTGGTCCTTGGTCCGATGGTCAAGGGGAAATAACCTCTTTTCCCTCGACCCTCAGAGTTGGAAGTCGTACCTTTGAAAGTAAATAGGGAAAAAAGTCGTCTGTGAGGGTGGGAGTTAGAACGTACTATAGTAGGTCTCTGAACCTCGTATACACGGACCACGAGACAACCCTACTTCCACCCACCCTGTGTCGATGGTCAGACGTACCTCAAGTCCCTACGTCCCACCTAAACCTCCAGACTACCAAAATAACTGACTAACCGGTTGGTGGTAGAAACCCCTAGAAGGGACTGGTCCCTACCTTAGGTCCGGACCGTCACTTTTGTGGTTCAGGATTAGGGACCTGAAGGTCCGTTAAGGGTCCACACTGACGAAAAACTGTCTACGAGATCTCGGGAGGTCGTTAAGGACTCGGAAAGTCTCCGAAACCCCAACTTAGTCTAAGAAAGAGTCGATTTGACGGTCGTATCCTAGAAAGCAACCAGTTCGACCAATGGAGAAGGAAGATGTAAGAATAACGATAAAGTAGATAAGAGACACCGATAACGGAGGAAAATTGGGGGAAAATTTTAGTAAAGTCTTCTCAAAGTTCTCCCTAATCCGTATAAACGTATGAGTTAGATAGTAGAAATTGATCTTCGAATACTTTTATATATGAATTACTCACAAAATATATTAATTCTACGAAACGGTACATAAGACATGTAAATAAGGGTAAAGGAATTCGTAAATCGAGAATTCGTAAAATCGAAAACATTTTTACATATCTGTCGAAACGAAAATACGAGACAAAAGTCAAATATAGACAATAAATAAACTATGTCCCAGGGTCTAGTCCTTCGGGTCGGTGGTTTATGACACAAGGATACTCTTTCATGTCAAGCAATCACTACAAGACAAAGTACCGTAGCAAATGTATGAAATTTTTCCTTCCCCCCTTTCTTTCCTTCTGATAGAGTCTATTAAAATAGTCTTTTGATGAAAAGACACTATCGAAAATCAAATTACAAAAAATATAATACAATGGTTTATTTTCTTAATTTCCTTTTCGACCCCCCTTTAACAGATTTTACGATTGATTTCCAATATAAATTTACTACCCTAATACCCATCAAAAGGGAAAATTGAAACTGGATAACAAGTCAACAGATATCTGTATATACTGAAAGTACTATTTTTGTTTTTAAGTCAATTCTGTTGTGACTTTTGTATATAGTCTAAAAGACATATCGAATCAATATCTAGAAACCTAATCTCAGAAATATACCCTTATACAGAAACTACCCTAGTACAGTCAGTTATTTTTTGGATTAAACTAAATTTCTTTAAAATTTTTTATTTTTAATTTTTTTTTTTAACATAATGTCTGTTGCGAGGTATTTAAGTAGAGAAGTAATTTCAGTTCGTACGGTCTTAAATTGGTCATAAAAAAGAGAAGGAAATAAAAAGGACATTTCGATTTTGACTTCGGAAAATTTACAATGAATATCAATCTGTTCTCTAATTTTTCCCTTTGTAAGAACAATACTTTTCAGATAAACTATAATTTGTTGTAGTATTTAAGGAATCTAGTAAAAAGGTACTTACAAAAATTATATAGTAAGCACATAAAAGAAGGATGATCGGTTAGGTTCTCAACGCCCTTCAACAGAAATTATAAAACGTTCTGGCTTTGTCTTGGTGTCTTCCATGACGATAAAACATAAATTTAAGTAAGGGAGATCGATGACTTCATTTCCAGTGACTCCTTGTGCATATCCCTTTCTTCTTAAAATTCAAGGGACTTTACGAAGAGCGAAGAACCAAAGGGACCACACCTGGAAAGTCGAAAGTAGTAGTCGACTAACTAAAGACAATAATGTTCATTTATATGACGAGGTTGTGGTTTGTTTCCAAAGGTGGTCTCGTAGGATCTGGTCCCACTGAACGAAGGGACCTCTCTTCTGTTCTCACTCTGACTCGGTCTCTCCTCTCCACGAAATCAAATTCCACAAATCAACAATGTACGGGTGGTTGGGCCTATGTAGGTTTAAGTACCAGATGGAAATTTTGTATCGGTAGAGTCCTTAGCAAAGTGTATCAAGTGGCAACGACAGTAACCGGTTTTGGAAATCTCTTGAGAAGATACTTTTTACACGGTCTATTTCGCTCACCGTGTAATACATATTAATATAAACACTATACTTGTCCCAACCCCCTTCTGTGGAACTCTTTTATTTTACCTAATGAAAATATTAGAATTTTCCACTGTTTAGAAAAAGGCGATCCTCATCTAACTTGAAACCCCTTGTTAGTTCGGCACACCTTAATATCGGTTGATTGGGTAATGAAAATCCTTATTCCAACATCATATATATATGAGTTACCATGAGAATGACTCTTGCTACGATATTAAGTCTATAAACAAATATTAAATACCGTCACAAGAAATTTCTTAATTTTTTCTCTCTCTCTCTGTCCTTAAGTACGGAAAAGGTGTACAACCGGAGAGAACCCCCAGAGTCGGAGGTCGGTCTCATATAGATAGACAGAGTCAGTTTAAAGGAAGGGAATTAAAACCAACGACACGACCAATCCGATACTACGTGTAACACAATTGTGTTCTGTAAATGTAGATGCAGGTTCCACTCTCGGTATACCAGTAGGGACCCAACCTCCCCTAGTCTTCCAGTTCACCCAATTGGGATTACTCAATCCTCTTAACTGGGTTCCACACTTTACTCCCATTCTCCGGTTACTAATCAGTGGTCCCGTCGAGGGAGTTCTCACTTATTCTCCGACCCTTATATAAGTCTTACAACTTTCCCATCGTCCCTAGGTAAGAGTGTCCGGGTTTCCAACACACCTCTTGACCAATCCTCTTCCAAATTACGTCGTCCCACAATGATGTTTCGAATCACCCTTTTTGATCAACATTCAGGGTGAGGTTTAGTCAATGAGAAATAAATCGTACACCTTAGGTATTCCTAGTGATTCTTCAGTACCTCTATAAGGACAAAGTGAAATAACTAAAAAAATCGAAGTCATAACTTAACGATTCAGAAAGGAAAACTGGAATATATGTATCCTTAATGGTGATTGAGGAATCAACGACTTTGGTTATATTGTAGTCATCTTCTCGACCGGTTCTTCTGCCTTAGACCCCGTAGAACGGAAAGGGGTTTTCTCTCGCTTGTCTACAGTCATTGTGGGGTTTATTGTTTCAGTCTTGTCCTACCAGTAGGGCCATAGTTTAATGTCTAGCGGGGTTAGGGAGCCATTCGTGTGACATTTCGAAAACACAAGCGTCCAGATTTAATTCAGGTCAACAGTCGAAGAGGAGGTTTCTAGGTCTTATGGTCGTCTAATCACTGTACTTATGAAGGACGGAGTATACTCCTGATACACTAGATTAGCTAGAAACCACAATTCCCTTTCTCCCCCTCCCCTCCCCACCTCGGGTACGGTCCCTCTGTCAGGAAAGAGACATGTGTGTGGGGGTGGCGGGGTCTGTGTCGTGGAGGTTCCTCTGGACTGGAAGGACACTCGTTCCTCGACGGTCTGAGTCCTCCCGACAACCTCACCTCAGTGGGGAAGGAGGACTTTAGTCAGGAGGGGGAAGTGGGAACAAACAGGACGTTACCGTCTAGGGTAGGTGGAAAGGACCCCCAGTCCTCACCCCACGACGTGATTAACGATTCGTTCCCGTTGGAGACCTCGATACCCTTCCTTACCCGGCACCTATCGGACATTCTCGTTCCTCTCGCCAGTCCTGACATGATCAATCTCCGATGAGTACATAGTTCACAGACCAAAACTTTGTTCACCTTCAAATTCTGTCTTAGGTATTATTAAATTCCTTGACACAGTCCCATAGTTACAGTAACAAATACGAGAACTTTCCTTTTAAAGTTTGTTTTCGTGGTTCTGGTGTCAAGAAACAGAATGAAAGGACCCCTCGTGCCGACCCGAAGAAGGTGAGATTTGTGGAGAGAGTCTACACAGTAAAGGGGTGATTTGAGGCGAGTACCCACCCACTTCAATTCGACGACTACACTTTGGGTGGAGAGTGACCGAGTCCTTAAAAATCCTCGTAAAAGTCGTCTGACCGGTACTCAAAATATTCTGATTACATTAGACACTAAAACATAGGACACCGGTCCTAAGTGAGGCACCTTTCAGAGACGTCGAATAGAAAGTCCGATAATGTCCTTACGTAATTTCGGGAATGGTCCTTCTACGGGTTAAACGAGGTCAGAGGTAGACACCAAACCAGGTGGTAGAATTTTCTACAAAAATCTAAAATGACAGTTTCGATCTTTCACAGAAACTTAAGAAATCAGGTCGGAAAAAACCACAATCCGGGTTAAAGGGGTTTCCTACAGTTGAGACACCTTCAAATACCTTATTTGTTTGTGGTTGACGGTTCATCGACTGAAGTTTGTTTTGGTGTGAATCGTGAAGTAAGTTACTTTAGGGAGACGACTGTGGTAGACTCTTGTCTACCACCTCAGGTGGGTCAAGTAAGAGTGTGAGTCCCCTGCAGGTAGAATCCTACTCTCGACGGGATCTGTATAGAGAACATAGTCGGTTGTAACTTTAAGAGAGTACAAAATAATCTTTTGCTCTTCTTTTATTATTCATCTTAAAACTTTCCTCAATGTCCCAAAATTTACGTGGAGAACGAGAGAATCCTATTTACCCTACGGTCTCCACGTCCTGTACTTCGACTAGTGTGGGCACTCCGCAAGCCGGTCCTAGCTTGCTCGGCACAGGGCGATGGGCCTTTACGACGTCCTTGTGCTGGAGCACCACCGAAGAGAGTTGCTCGAGAATCTTCACCTTCTCTGGCTCATGAAATATAAGGCGTTTTTACTCCGAAACGGACATTGCAATCCCAAAGTTCAGAGACTTAGTATTAAAGAGTCACGAAAGAAAAAATTCTCTGTAAAGTCTCGGAGGTACTCTGTTCTTTACGTGAATGGGTCCTCTGGACCCTCTCTGATGTTACCTTTCCGTGACACCTACGTCCGGTACCCGGGGACCTTGAACTTTTCATTAAGTGGCCCTGGCTGAGAGTTTAAAATATAGGGACGTCCTTTTCGACCAAATAAATTCTGACCTCACCCGGTGTCAAAATGTCGTATGTATTTAAAGGTTGAAAACTTTTAATCAAATAGTGTGTTCATGTCTTTTAAAAACTTAAAATAACTGGATGGAATTAGGGTGGTATCAATGAAAAATATAGTCCTCCAGTCTAGGTGTTATGTTATTTGAAATGAAGGACGTAGGTGGGATCGTCTCTCCCGTCCAGGAGCGTCGGACTTTCGGGACTCGTGTCTGTGACCGGAAGGGGTGAATCTACCTTACATTGGGTGGTAGACCAGTTTACGGGAGTAAATCGACTACTCAAATGCGGTCGGCAAGGAACCGAGTCTCTAGTGTTTACTGAAAAGACACACTAGAAACTGAAGGGCGTGTCTAGGGACCTCTACTCCCCATTAAGGGTAGGAGAGACACAGACCAAAGGACATTACTATGTGTTAGGACTTAACCCCACCAGTAATTCGAAAAATACAAGTTTTGGATCAAACGTAAATAATAAATCTTTACGAAGTCTATTTTCGTTTTCCCTCATCGTCTCTCGTCATCCCTCTCCTGGGAAGGGAGAAGTCAAGATACGAGACATCCCCTGTAACCGGACTCTTCTGGTGGATTCGGGGTCTCTGAGGGGTAAACGGAAAGGGTTAGTCTTAGTGACACATTTATATTACATATCTTCCTGGATCAGCTACATAAAATCTAAACAAAAGAATTATAAATATAATAGAAATTTTTTTAATTGGAAAAAAGTGAGGACGAATAAATAGAATAAATAATGTCTTTTGACACTACCATCGAACTGGATCTCTTAATTCCCACACAGACACCTTTGTCACCAAAGGGTCCATCGAGTCACCATTTCTTAGAGGGACTGTTCATCCTCTGAACCCAAGATAGGGACTCAGTTCTTCTAGAGGACCTCCTTCTTTACCGTTGAGTGAGGTTATAAGAACGGACCCTTTAGGGTACCTGTTACCTCGGACCGTCCGATATCAGGTACCCCTGGGTTTGCCAGTCTGTGTTGAATCGCTGACTTGTTGAAGTTGACCCTATGTGGTCATCCGGAGTGCCCCTTGTGGGTGATGGGACCTCTTGAGTAGAACTAGACTGGGGATCGGAGTGGGTCCTACGCCTACAAGGGTGACACTCCGTTCGTCTCGGTAGAGATTCTAAATATTTTTGTTCTAAGTATTTTGACTCGATATTTTGAGACTTCGATTATCTGATTGAGAGTTACTCTTTATCTGACAGTGGTGTTGTTTTTACGTCCTTAGGTACGTCGGTCGGGAAAGGAGGGGACTATCTGTCTGAGTGAACTAGACACTCCGGTTTATTACGAATCTTCCGTGTCTTCGACTTTTACCCTGACCCTCTTTAGTTTATAAGTTTTAGTCGCTTGTTCTCAATTGGTGTAGGGAGGACCAAGAGTTTTCTCGTTGAAGTGGTAACGGTCAAGAATCGTCCTACAGAGCCATGGTAAGACCCAAGACTGTTACGTCCTACTTAATAACCGTAGATTATTACACATCAAAAGTTTGACTGTTTAATCTCCAAAATTTGTCGGACTAATCTGATTCATCGTAGAAGTTCTAGATTTTCCTACACCTTTACTATCACCTACCATGTCGTCGACGTCTTTTCATGTGGGACTTAGACTTCGAGAAACATCCAAGAGTCATTGGGAGAACAAGTCATTTATTGACAAGGATCTTTGGTCTCGTCCGCCCTTCCTTTCTTCCGTCCGACAATTAGTGAACCGTCCTTCTAAGTGTCCCTTAACATCACCTCTATGTCCGAAATTTGTCTTAATTCAGATTACACATCCCTGTTGAATCCTCTCCCCTCACACTCATAACTTCTATTTATCCCTCCCAATACACGACTGTAGTCCACGTCTTACGGACCCTTGGTCTTCTGTTCCTTCCCTCTTCCATACTGCCAATAATGACAAATGATCCATGGTCAACGAGGATGATATTTTCTGTAGGTGACACGGACGGCCCGTACTTCAGGATTATTCTTGTGGGATCCCTGAAGGGACCACCAGGTCGTCAATTCTGAGGTGTGAGGGTTATGTCTCCAGGGCCCAAACTAGGGACCAATCCCTTAATCTAGGATGTATGGTGTTGATTCTGCACCTCGTTGGTTTATTTTTATCTATTGATAGAAAATTTTTCTCGTGGGATTAAAGGACTCCTGGTGGACAAAGGACGCGTGTCAGACATCGAATTCTCTTTACCTGATGGGTGGTCTCGTATACTGGGTCCAGTCCGGCTAGTCGTGGGTCATAGAGAACCGATTATTGTAACTGACCTACTACCCCAACACAGAGTGTGTTTTGGTCACTCTGAAAAGGACATCTCAATGGTTTCTTTATCCTACCCTTAGATTTAGATGATTTGGGTACCCCTTTTTTTGGATGGACTCTTACCGTGGTTTTACCTTATTCGGACTCTCGACCTCTTTCACACCACGGTAGGTCACTGTAGTAACCTAGAGGTCCGATTTCGGGTCTCGGTCGGTTTGGGACATGAAAGGTTATACTCTGTTCACTAAGAGAAAAAACAAAAAAATTAACCTCTTCCGTTACCGTTGGGTGAGGTCATGAGAAGGGACGGTTTAGGGTACCTACCTCCTCCGACCATCCGACATCAGGTACCCCAGCGATCCTCAGTCTGTACTGACTCGTTGAAGTGAAAGTGTAAAGTGAAAGGTGAAAGTACGTAACCTCTTCCTTTACCGTTGGGTGATGTCACAAGAACGGACCTCTTAGAGTCCCTGTCCCCTCGGACCACCGGACGACAGAGACCCCAGTGTGTCTCATTCTGTGCTGACTTCGTTGAATCGTCGTAGTCATCGTCGTCGTCCGTTTTCGATTGTCTCAAAAGGGTTCTCTTACGTGACCAGTATCGTTTGTGAGATAAGGTTGTGGTGTTCTCTTCTGAGATGTGTACCTGTAGTGGTCTACCGGTTGTGACTTTAGTCTGACTAATATAAGAAACGTCGGTTTCTACCTCTTCGAGATATGTCAGTCGTTTTTGTTCTGGCCCTCGATTCACACCGAGTCTAGTACTTGAGGAATAACGGTTTAAGTTTGAATTTAACTTCTTTCACCCCTTTTGGTGATCTGGTAAGTCCATACTGGATTTAGTTTAGGGAATACTAATATATCACCTTCACTCTTTAAATTCCCTGATCTAAACTATCTCCCGGACTACTTGACACCTATCTCCAAACACTGTAACATGTCCTGAGTCCCTAGTTCTTTTTCTTTACGTTTTACCGACAGGCTCCTTCGGAATGTTTATCGACACTTTTCTTCTTTTCGGTTTTCGTTTCCTCTTTTCCTTTCTATATGGGTGAACTTACGTCTCGAGGTTTCTTATCGTTCCTCTCTACTCTTTCGGAAGGAGTCACTAGTTACCTTTCTTTATCTCCTTTTGTTATCTTACCCTTTCTGATCTCTCGAGAAGTTCTTTTAATCTCTATGGCTCCCTTGTAAAGTACGTTTCTACCCGAGTTATTTCCTGTTTTTACCATACCTGGATTGTCTTCGTCTTCTATAATTCTTCTCCACCGTTCTTATGTGTCTTCTTGACATGTTCTTTCTAGAAGTACTGGGTCTATTAGTACTACCACACTAGTGAGTGGATCTTGGTCTGTAGGACCTTATACTTCAGTTCGTCCGGAATCCTTCGTAGTGATGCTTGTTTCGATGACCTCCACTATCTTAAGGTCAACTCGATAAAGTTTAGGATTTTCTAGTACAACACTTTCACGACATAAGTTGTACAGTCCTCTAAACCTTTTGAGTCGTCGCCGGTGTCCTGACCTTTTCTAGTCAAAAGTAAGGTTAGGGTTTCTTTCCCTCACGGTTTCTTACGAGTTTGATGGTGTCAACGTGAGTGAGTGTGTTAAGAGGTTCGGTCCGAAGTCATTATACACTTAACACTTGAAGGTCTACAAGTTCGATCACAATCTTTTCCGTCTCCTTGGTCTCTAGTTTAACGGTTGTAAGCGACCTAGTAGCTTTTTCGTTCTTTCAAGGTCTTTTTGTAACTGATACGGTTTCGGAAACTGACACTCCTAGTGTTATTTGACACCTTTTAAGACTTTCTCTACCCTTATGGTCTGGTGGACTGGACGGAGAACTCTTTGGACATACGTCCAGTCCTTCGTTGTCAATCTTGACTTGTACCTTGTTATCTGACCAAGGTTTATCCTTTTCCCCATGTAGTTCCGACATGTAACAGTGGAACAAATAAATTGAATATACGTCTCATGTAGTACTCTTTGTGACCCGACCTACTTCGTGTTCGATCTTACTTCTAACGACCCTCTTTATAGTTATTGGAGTCTATACGTCTACTGTGGTGGGAATACCGTCTTTCACTTCTTCTTGATTTCTTGGAGAACTACTTTCACCTCTCACTTTTACAACCGAATTTCGAGTTGTAAGTCTTTTGCTTCTAGTACCGTAGGCCAGGGTAGTGAAACACCGTCTATCTACCCCTTTGTCACCGACTGAACTAGGGTGGAGAGATCCAGTAGCGGTTCAATAGTGTTTCTGAGTTCGACTCAAGGGACACGATATGTCGTCCAAGGGTGATCGACAGATAATTATAAATGTGTACTGTCGTACATATACGGCTGCGATCAAAGTCGTGTGCCCGAAGCAACGGTGTACTGTATACCCTAAAATCAAGGGGTTGTCCCTAACTTGGACGTGAGGGAGGTAACTTTCCACCTCAGAATTGGTGACCTACTGGTCTCTTCAGGGCTGTATTACAAAAAAATTTTGTGTGTGTGTGTCTTTTTGTGACGTAGTTTACTTGTTGGGGGTCTATCTTTATGTCTACTGAAGGATCCTCAACTCGTCTCAAGATTAGGTTTCGACAATCGGAAGGGGTGAAGGAGATCAGAAGTACTATGTTGACATCGGGGTGAGAAAGGGGACGTAAAGATGTACGGTTGGGTCTCATTATTATTCAGTCCAGTGTACCGAGTACGTTGTTTTGTATGTCCTGTGACCTGTGGTCTCTATGTTACCCCTGGGTTTACTGGACAGGGGCACCTCGGTGTTCAGATCACCCCTGTGTACAATCTCGTAGTGTTTACAGTCTCACACTACTAGGACTCTTTCTCCTACTCCCTCCATCCACCCTCCGGGGACTCTGGACTCCCTCCTCGTCTCCACTCTATCTTCGTGTCCTTCCCCAGAACTGGTGGAGAAGAAAGACTCCCAGACGGGAGGAGGAGGGGTAGGGGTGGGGAGAAGGGGAGGGACACGGAGTAGAGAAGGAGTCTGGGGAATTCCTAGAAGACGGTCCGGCGAATAGGGGGTCCGGTAAAGACGTAAGAGAGACGGGATCCTCCCTTAAGATTCACAAGTAAAAATATCATAGTTGTTTTATGAAAAACATTACGATGACCTAAAGTTTCTTTTCGTACGCGGGATCCCAGACTCGTCAAAAGGATCATTTTATGATAGGAGATTCGAAAATTATTCTCAGATCCCAAATTTCTGTGTTCCGGTCCCTGAAGAGACCCTCGGGTTACCGATTCTGACGTAAGAGTTACGTCCTCCGGGCCCAAGGTAGGGTGTACGACATTGATTCTCAAACGTACGACGTAGATTCTGGTCCACGTCGGTTTATTTATAAAATTTTCTGACTTTTGTCTCGATTTTTATATGAAAGACAAAGAAATTTTTTATTTCTGTGTTCCAGTCCCCATGGATCAGGAAAGGACCTTTTGAACGGGAACCACTGAGACTCCGGGTTTTCAGTTGTGTCCTTCTTCTTACTTTCCAGACCTTCGAAGACTTTACATGTCTACTACAGTTTTTTACACTTGAGACTCGTGTCCCGGACAACAGGGAATAAATAGGAGTCTATAAGGTTTACAAAGGGGATAAATGGGTGTCTTTTATTTTGATCACTTGACCTAGTGTACGAAAGTAAAGTTTGTATGTCTATATAAGGAAGATTCGGAGGTGACTCCCGTCCTCCTCTTGCTCCACTGTCTCTTACTATACAAACCTACCGTACGTAACCTCGTTTGAGGTCCTCTGTCTCACTTCCTGTCCCTCCGGACCGTACGACGTCAGGCACCCCAACGTTTCTCTGTGCTGACTCTCGGACTTGTTGTTGTTTTAGGAGGTCTACTATGGTAATTGTTCTTTTCACTTGAGTTTAAGTCATTTCCCGCTCCCGAATTGTGGTACCTCCTCGAGGTTGATCTTACTTCTTAGTTCAAAATTTTAGTGTTCATCCTGAAAAATATCTAAAAGTACGTACATATATGTAGTTCAAGTTTCTAATAGAGTGACAGAAAGTGTCACTGACCTTTCTTGTCAATTACTTCAGTAGCTATTGGTAACAGAAATGATCATTGTCTTAGTTTTCACGTGTCTTTGTGAAAAATTTTTCTTTAACTATCTTTATTTTTACCTACTCTTTCCTATGTGAGTCCCCTTGACCCAATTTATCAAGGTGAACCATGTGTGTTTACCGGGTCGCCGGTCCCTCTTGTCCGGGGGAAGGAGGAGGGATTTTCTTCCCGAGAACCCGAGGTCTAGACAATATAAATCTAAAGTTATACCAACGAAAGAGAGAGAGGACATAAAAAGGACAATAGACTTTTTATAGAGTATCTTCTCCTACCCCTACGATCGGCACAGGACCTAAGTCAGACGGAGGTACGTCGGGAGGACCAGGAAGAGAGAAACGGGAGTCGGAATGTTCTTTGTTTCTTTCGACCAATGCCTTGGAAGGGTCCAAGTGTGTCACTGAGGGTCGGTCTCCATCTTTTACACAGGTTTACGGAATTAGACACGACCCTACCTCTACTCTCCTATCTCATTGGTGGTGTAGGGGTCTCTTGGGTGTCAATGTCTCCCCTCACCCAGATCAGGTGACCACCCAACCCTCCCTTTTTTATCAACGTTTGGTGACCAAATTCTAAACTTTATCGAGTCGACCTTAAGGTAATAGAGGTGATCGAAACAAGTTTCACTACGAAGGATTCCGGGTGAACTGTAGTGTGAGGTCCTACAGACCGTGATCCACTCACTGGTATGGTAGTACCAATAGACCAGTAATTCTGGAAGTCAAGAAGAAAACGAAGACAATCCAGGAACGGTAAATTATAATAGCTACATGAACTTAAAACTCGAAGAGGACCCGTCCTCATTTCACCGAGTATTAAGTCAAAGATGATACAGTCCGTATCCCCTCCGTGGACCACTTTTTGTGACCACCTTTCTTACATGTGACTCGGACCTCGGTGGTGTGATTTCCCTTAACTATTCTACCCGTAAAACTTTTAGTTCGGGACCCTTGTCGTCCCATCTTTGTCCTTGGGAGGACGTCCCGAGTCCCGACGTCTTGATCCACTCCTCGACTCGGACGGTGAGTCCTTTCGAACCCAGAGGTGAGTCTCCCGTCTCAGTATCTCGCCCGCTTCTTCCTCGGGGAGGTGTAACACAGGTATTTCCAACGGACGACTCCTTCGGACCAGCCCCTCTCAGACACAACAGTGGACAGGGTCTTACTTCTACCTAGACAGTCTCCTTACTAGGTCTTCTCTACGCCCCTCTATACCCGGGGGTAAGTCAATCGGCTCGTCCTGGACACTCAGACTGTCGGTCACCAAGAACCGGGAGAGTCTCGAGGACGGAGCAGAATTTTGGTTCATAAAAGATTGTGTTGTGACGTTTAGTTGATATGAAGTTAATTTTTTATTTATTTATAAAAGTAAACGAGAAGAACTAAGACTTAACTCTAAGTATCTGTTATACTAACAGAGATATTAGAATTGTTAGTTATAGTATGGAATTGATATTGTTTGCTCTTTACTTTTCGTTGTATATTATTTTAATATACATAAGGATGTACTTATAAGTCCTTACTAACGTGACCTTCTGTTTTATCGAGGACGTCTGGAGGGTTTATTGGGGAGCCCAACTATGACGAGGTGACCCTGGGGACGAGATCGGGTTCTCCTCGGCGGTTCAGAGACTCGAGGGGCCGGTCAGTCGACCGTCGGGAGTAAAAGGTCATTGAGTGGGAGACCGACGTTCTCTTCTTCGACTTCCGCCCTTGGTCTGGCCGGGAAAGAGCGAGGTGACGACAGAGTACCCCGTAGACATCCTTGGTTGTGTCCTCCACCTCCTCACGGTAACCACGACTCCGGAAGGTCTCAGGGGTCAATGTGTAGTCATGGGGGTTGCGGTAGGAGACGGGTGTCGACGGTCGAAGGACGGGTCACTACGATGTCTTTTCCCTCGGGTTCTTCCAGTCGTCCTCCTCCTTCAAAGACCGTCTACCTGAAGTGAAGGAGTTTTTAGGGTCCGTCGTGACGACCCATTCAAGTCCAAAGAAATCGAGAAAGTGCACACGTGAGGCCTACGAACAGAGATAAAATCGTTACCACAGATTGACGTGCCATTGCGGAGTCTGGGGGGTAAAACGGATGTCCTTAGGAGGTCGGACGAGTAAATTTTCGGGTCTCTACTCTGCCCCGACGTGTCACTTTCGAGTCACACCGTCACACCACGTCCCCTGTTTCACCGGGACCTAAGTTTAAGACTGAGACGTCAGATGGATCGTCGTCAGACTTGGACTCATTAAATCCAAGAGACGTGAAGGTCAAGTGGCCACCATTTTACTCCTCTTTTTTTGGATGAAAAGACTCAATATAATTCGTAAGTCGTCTTAGTTAATCTTTTTTTTTTTTGTGGGTCGGGTCTTTGTATTTTACCAAAGAGGACGAGAGTTAATAGTCCTTCCGTCGACTCTCGCCGTTCTTTTTATTCCAAATGCCTCGGGGTCTCTTGATCGAAGTTCAGATCTAGGAACTGACGTCTGCCATGTAGTAGATTCTACCTTTATTACTGGCGAGCAACTCCCTTCCCTGTACGCACGGGACGCCTCGAGACGTGACCAGTCTGAGTACCGGGGGTACTTGGGACACCGTAGTGACAGCGGAAGTGAAGGGACGAGAACTGACTCTTCGTAACGTCCAGAAGGTCTCCTTTTGGCCGACCTCACAAATGATACGTCAGACGACAAGGGACGCTGGTGACATGACGCTAATGACTCCCATCCCCCTGGTGTCGGAAGGAGGAACTTTCGCCATAGTACACATGATCCCTCTATTACGTCAGAGTCAAATTTGGTCCTCAATTTTAACTCGTCCTCCTTTTGAAGGGTCGTCTCCGCAGAATAGACATCTTAGTATTGGGGAGGTCTCGTAAGAAATACTTCGTCTGTCAATAGACGTTCCCAAACCGGGCAAACACGGACCTCTACCCTCTTCCCCCAGACCACTGGAGTTTACGAGAACCGTCCCGGTTCGTGGGTGCCCAGGAAGACCCTGCCTCCAAGTCCCTACGAGCCCTCCAAGGCGTCCCTGTATGGTCGAGGGTCCGACGGGCCATGTCACTCGACTCACCCACCATGTCCTTTGACTCTGTCCACCGACACATCTCCAGCCGCATCGCGTAGTCGACCGACCTCTTCTCACAGACCGCCTTCGGTGTGGTCTTGTTCGACGGGTAGTGTGACATCGTGTCCAGGTCGAGGGCCGACTGAGAGACCGTCTCTCCGTCGAGTGACTAAGCTCTAGGGTAAGGGTGGGTGTGGGTTCTGGACGTAGTGGGTGTTCGTTCGGACAGACGGTCCCAGTCCGGGTCGAGACGGGAGGACCCTTTGTCAGGGGATTCTTGTAACTCCGGGAGCGGGTGGTGTCCCTTCCTCGACGGTACCGCGAGTCGGTCGGGCCCGAAACCCTCCACCCCGTCGAGAGAGACGAACCGGGGTCCGGGGTGAGGAACGAAAGGACGGACCGGGACCTCTCGTTGGTCGGACGAGATGTGAGAGTCGTAGTGACTGAAAGACCATTCTGGGTGTGTGGGTCGGGGTGAGGACGGGGTGGGGGGATCGTCCGGGGGTGGAGTAATGTCCGGGACGAAAGTCTTAGATCTTTTCGTAAGGTAAGGGAGCATCAAGTCACCAATTTTCAGACGGACGGTCACGTCCCCTGTGCCCGAGGTAGGGACGAGGTCCTTCCAGGGTGTACGGAGCCCCTGTTGATTCGGACACGTGGTATTGCTGACTCGGACACGAGGCGCCGTTCTCTTCGGTGGTGTCTTGTCTCGGGCACACGGTGTTGGTCTTTTTCAGGTGCGTGTTGTCACTTCTGAGTCCAGTTTTGTTATTTATCAAGAAAATTTTTTTATTTTCACCAGGTTACAATGAGGGTCTCACTGGTTCCTGTAGGAACAATGGGAGAGACACGGAGTCAAAGGGGTAGACATTTTATTCCCACTGTTAGGGACAGGTCAGGGGGAGTTCCCCGACACCCTCCTAATATACCGTACTTTCGTGACTTAAGGGATGTTCTCCAAGTCGGTTCTAGGACGTGATAACTAGGGGTGACCCGGACCCTTCCAGCTCACCGGACTTGGGGACACCCTGAGAGGGTGAAGATCACTGACCAGTCCTTACTGTGATCCCTCGTACAGGAAAGGAATGGGTCTGTGTGGTCGCGTAGGTGGGATTTAGGACAGAAGAGTCCGGGAAACAGAACGACTGGGGTCTGAGCCCGGTCCGTCAACCAGTGTACTCCTGGGTTAGGTCCTCCGTCCACCGAGAGTTCCAATTACCACCTCTACCTTCTTGGAGTTGGGAAGTTCTCGTGTGACGACAGTAAGTCGTACTCCCGGTCGTCTCCCGTGTCCGACTGTTCCGGGTCACCGTGAGGACCTCTACCCCCCGCCCCCCCCCCTCAGTATTGACCCGTGACCTCTGGACCCTTTCTCGATTAGGTCCGTCCGTTGGACCTCAGTGTGAGGAGTGGGAGACGGGGCGGTCCGGGTAGGGGAGGAGGAGTCGTGGGACGAGAATGGACTTAGAGGGAGAGCCACCTCAACTACTCAACGTCCGGAATTGGTGAGGGTAGACACACGCACCACGTTTTTACCAGTGAACTGGGTCCTCCTCTCCTCGACCCCCGGGGCCTCAGAGGTTCATGTTGGAGGGGTCTATCGTACCCCACCCTCCGTAAGACGCCCGTGCGTCACCCCCACGACTCGACCCACACACGGGTGCACACTCTCCCAGTCACCAAGTCCTCCTTCCCGGATCGCCAGTCACACTCGTAGAGTTCCCCCAGTCTCAGGTCAAATCATCCCTTCGGGTCGGACTTTGTCTAGCACTAAAGGACTCGTTGGTCCGTACCTGGGACGACGGTCCGCACCTGTACCTGGTGGTGGGAGGTAGGACGAGGGGAGGGTCCCCTCCCCCAGTGTCCAGTCCCGAGAGTGACCATGTCCAGACGCTCTACGCACAGGTCGGAGAAGTCGTAGAGGTAAGCGAGACTTTTCGTCTGTCCACTGCCCCCGTACTGTCGGGTCGGATGAAACAGGACCCGGATCGAGTCGATCACTCCAGTCCCACCTTTCTAGTGACCTCAGATTGAGGTGAGGGGACGGGGCCCGGGTCGACACACGTATTGTAGGAATGTAACTCCCTCTGAGGCGGGTCCCGTCTCGTCCCTCTCGGGACACCCTGTCTACGGAAGTCCGACACACTGAAACCCGTTCTGTGAATTGGAGAGACCCAGAGACAAAGGAGCACTTTTTTGTCTAGGTGAGAGTATTTGGTGTCTCGTCTGTCATACTAGTACCAGTCATAACTGGGGTGTATCTCTCCCCTGCTACTGGTACCACGTCCGAAATCGCAGTGACCGGTCACGGGGGACGAGCAGACGGGGGATGTTGAGTAGGAAGAGAGCCCGGGTCTACGGGTCGAGGGCCCTGTCGAGTCCTTGGTGGTCTGTTCAGACGATCGGGACGTCGAAGAACCTGAACTCCTACAGGGGTTTCTACACTAGCGGCTACATATCCTACAGGAAGGGGGCGTGGGGCTCGTCGAGTGTATGGTGCAGGCTACTGGGACGGTCTGGTCCCCTCCTGTCCGGGTGAGTGTCAGGAAGGACAGGATCGCTCGTCTGACCCCTGTCCCCGAGGATCAGGGCAGGACCGCCCATCCGGACCCTACACCCGAAGATCAACTTCCGCCCAACGATTCCTCCTTACCCTCCCTCCTCCCCCTTCCCCCTCGACCAAGGAGGTCTCATCTGTCGTGTCACGACCACCCCCGACCACATCCATGGTTGTGTCTCGAACGGGCACAGGACCTCCCCCGTCTCCCCACAGGACCAGTCTCTGCCACCCCCCAACCCGGACCGTCCCTATCGATACCCCACTCCTCTGTTCCCCCTGTGTCTCCCGGGACTTCCTCAGGGGAGGGACCTAGGGACGGAGATCCCTGTCTCTCGTCTCGTCGGTGGTGGTTCCCGTCCAGTTCGGACTCTCCGCCCGAGGGAGGGGTGTCACGTCAGGTACCCAGTTTCTCCTGTCCGGAGCTGGGGACGTGATGGTATGACTGGACAGAGTCGTGACACCGGAGGTGTTTCTTCACTCTGAAGACACACAGGTGGTGCTAGTCTAGTTTCATCCTGCAGGTCCCGGACCGACGTCGGAGTCGGACGTCCGCCCTCCTGCTCTGCGCCGCCCCGTGTACCGCTCCGTGTACGGTTGTGTGCGCGAGTCGGACCTTTTAGACTAAGTCCGAGAGTCGGTCCAGGAGTAGGTGTCGACGGGGTGGGTGTGGACCGGCCCTACGGACCGAGACCTGGCCACTTTTGAGTGGTCGAGGGGGTAGAGTCGGAACCGGAGAGTCGGTCTACCCTGTAGGGTCCCGAGTCCTTGGGTCCGGAGACTGGTGGGTCGGAGGGGTCGGTGCGACCGTCCTTCACGAGTTTTCCATAACCGTCTCCGGTCACAACCTACAGATCACCCGACACAGTCGGGAACCTCAGGGAGTATTGTGTCTCAGTCTCTGGGTCTCTGTGTCCTGCTCTCGTGTCCAAGGAGGGGTGGGATGGGGGGTCGACCTCGGGACGAATACGTAATCGGCGGTCCAGGGGTGTTCCATACAGCGTGAGGGGTGGGGGTCCGGACGGTTTCGGTGAAGAGTGGGGGAGGGAGTGGGGGAAGACGGGGTAGGTCGGGGAGGGAGTTTATAGATCAGTGAAAGGGTTCCAGAGGGGTGGGGAGGTCCGAAGGAGGATATCGGACCGACTTCAGTGGTCAGAGGGTGGGTGACCCCTTCAAGGTCGTGGGTGACCCCTCCAAAGTTACCCGGGTGAGTCCACTTTGTTAGGAAGGGTATGGGAACCAAGGAGGACCTCCTCTCTCGACCTGTACCCTCCCTGGACGTCGTTCCACCGGACCGGAGGGACGGGATCTGTGTCGGAGGTGGTCGGTCCGGGTACCGTGAGTGGAGAGGTCGTAGATTGTCCTTCCAGTACTACCGGACCGTTCCTGTTCCGTCCTCAATCCCGTGGATCGACCCAGCCTGGTCCCCGACGGTTCCGGGAGTCGGGTGTCCAGTGTGGCCCGTGGTGTTCTCGTGCTACCTCCCCTTTATCTATTAAAGTGTCTCTGGGATCCGGAGGGACCACCGAGTCCCCATTTCTTAGTCGGACGTCACGTCTTCTCCGTCCAAACTAGGGACCCAGTCCTTCTAGGGGACCTCTTCCTTTACCGTTGGGTGAGGTCACAAGAACGGACCCTTTAGGGTACCTGTCTCTTCGGACCGATGTCAGGTGTCCCAGAGTCAGTCTGTGCTGACTCACTGATTGTAAAGTGACTCTGGAATTTTCCGGTTCTTTGTCTTGGGTTCTATGGTTGGTCCGTCACTCCCAAAGTGGGGATGACGAAAAGGTGAGGGAGTCAAAGACGTTCCGGAGTCAAAGGGGTCTCGGTCTTTCCTTTCAAGAGACCGGGTCTCCGACTCGAGGTGGGGAGGTTGGTGGAGGTAAATGTGTGAGTGTAGAGACATCAACATCGACGACAAGCACCGGTCCTTGTGAAAAGGGTGGAGGAAGTAGAACAGGTCGTCCTGTCCCTAAGTACGGACCCCGTCTCTCTCTTCGATGGAGGTCGGGACCCCGGAGGGTCCTCGACGGGACCCTCGGACAAGAGTCCAAAGTCGGGGTACCGACCCGTCCCCCGGGGTCCAGTCCGTCCTTCCGTTCCTTGTTCCGGTCCCACGTTTCGAGACAGATGTAGAACTTCTTCCTTGGTCTCTTTCCGTCTCGTAGGGGTGACGGGACCCCTTCCTCCCCTGTTCCCCCTGTTCCGAATCAGTACTGGAATCAGATTCCGGTGAGTGTAGGAAGAGGTCTATAAAGAGATTCAGGAGGTTCCGGAAGAGGAACTCTGTCGGGACGTCCTCCCTCGTCTCGACAGACACTCAAGTGTACGAGTGCACACATACACACGTGTACGGATGTAGGTTCTACCTCCTTGGGTCTGGTGGTAGGAGTTGGTCTTCGTCTCACTTTGGAATACCCCAGACCCCTGGACCTACACCGGACCCCAGGACCCTGTGAGTGGCTTTCCACCTGTATTAGGTACCGTAGGTAGTATAGAACCTTCTCCGAAGCCTTCCTGTACTTCTCCAAGGGCACGACTATCGGGCACAGTGTCGACTCAGTTCGGTTCTCCCTCCGACTATTCCCGGGGACTCCACTGGTGGTGGGACCTCGGGATGGTCGTCGTGAGGAAGGTAGGTGTCACTCGTCCTGCGACCCAGGTACAGGGTCGGGAGAACCCTCCCCACAGTGGGACGCGACTCCCAGTGGGGAACCCCTATAGCCAATATCTCAACCCCCGAGGGTGTAGATTCCGGAAGGGTGACTCAAGAACATCGGGAACCTTGGGGAGTCCTTCTCGGCGACGGAGCACGACCCCGGGGGTGAAGTCCCGAACCGGGGATTCCCCTCGTCATAGGACGACCCAGTGGGGCCCGACCCCCTCCCTTTCCCGAGTCTTGCGTGAACTACATCCCTCGTCGGTCTCTTCTTCAGAAAGTCCGTCCGTCTCTCCATCCAAAGGCCCTCACCCCTCTCGTCAGTCAGAGACCAGGTTCCTAGGTCCGGTCTCGGCCTTAATGGAGTGGTAGTCGGGAGTGGTCCGTCCGACTTCTCGCACAACTCCTACACTTTGGCGACGTCTAGTAGGGGGAATTACTTGAACGACCCCATCTTCGACGTCTGGAGGCGGGACCCCTGCCTCACTCGCGACACGGGACTACCGAGGAGGTGTCGCGGGGGGTCACCAGCCGGTCCGGGACGGTGAGGAAGCGGGGAGAGGGGTAGAAGGACAGGGAGAACGACCGTAACGGCTCGGGGACGACACACGAACTGAGTCGGGGGTCGGGGTGGCAGAAAGGACATCGTAGGAACGGGGGCTCGGCCACGGAATGAGGCTCTTCCTCCTCTTCGGCACCCACGGGTCGTCGTGCAAAGGCACCCGTAGGTGGAAGTCGTCCAAAGGCATCTCGCGCAGCTTGTGGTCGGGGGACCCACTCCCGTGTCTCCGACACTTACCCCACGGCCCGGCCCTGAGCCGAGTCGTAGGGCGGGGGGCCCGGGACGAGTGGACCACCCCTTCCACCCTAGCATCCACATCGCGTCCTAGAGCACGCCCATGGGATACGTGTGGTCCACGAGGTCGTCGTAGAGCTTCCGGTCACCGAGCATTCGGCCCCTGAACATTCGACGTCCGGCTCGTCTGGGTCCGGGTAACCACGGGTAAGGGGTCGGCCGTGGGGACCGGTGGTTAAGGAGTGAGCGATGAGGGTGGGGAGGGGGAGAGGCGATGGTCGATCTCTCATCAGGTACAGTTTCGGCTTCGTCGGTCAGAAGGGGTAGCGGTCCGACGCCAACTGTTTTTAGGACCTTTCCCCTCTCACAGGAGTTTGGAGTTCCCGGTCCCGAAGGGACCCGGACGCCCACAGACTTGTGTACACACATAGACTTGTGCACACGGTCACACACGTCCCGAGGAGAGTGGCACCGTCACACGACCCCCGTAGGGGTTCTCGTTCCTACACGGGACCAGTCACCCCCACAGTGAAAGGATTAACTCCAGTGACACAGGTTCGAGTCTCTACAACGCAAACAGGGTCCACCCGTCGTGTTTCGTGGTCCAGACCCCCACCCCCTCCCCCTCTCGGGGAGGGGGGTGACTCACATGTGTCAGTCAAAAGGTACACCAGTCGGTGACGGGTGGATGTCCTCCTACAAGGGAAAGCTCTCGTCCCCGAACGGACACAAAACTCACAGTAGTAGAGACACAGAAACTTCCTCAGTCAGGGGCCCGACGACAGAACACACCCCACACAGCCCTTTACCCCACAAATAGTACTAGGGGAGTCGAGGGGGTAGGTAGAGTGGTGACTACGGTCAGGCCGAGGTCCCGGACGCCGGGGGGAGACCCGAGAGAATCGAGAGGGGGCAGGTGTGACCGGTAGCGGCGGTCCTCACTCTTCCGTCACCAAGGAAGACGACAGTGGACGGGTGGTAGTCACCACAGGTCGTCGAGGGGACAGGGAGTGTGGAAGTCTGTGGTGACGACCGGGACGACCGGGGTGGGACCCGGGGTAGAGGAGGAGCAGAGTCCCTCCTCAGTCGGTCCTGTCAGAGACCACAGGGAAGACAAGGAATTCACGGACACGGACCCACGAGTCAGCGCAGGTTGAGAAACTCTGAGGTTCCTGACATCGGGAGGTCCTAGGAGACAGGTACCCGAAAGGGTCCGTTCTTATGACCTCACCCGACGGTAAAGGAGGAAGTCCTTTAAAAGGGTTGAGTCCCTAGCTTGGGTGTAGAGAACATAGAAAACGTGACCGTCTGATCAAGAAATGGTCGACTCGGTAGTCCTTTCGGGGACAAAAAATTCTCTCTTTCGTCATTATTCCTTCTTGTTAAGTAGATATAATATGACAGAAGTGAAGAACCTAAATACGTAGGTTCCTGGTGTTACTGGATCTTACGTCGTCTCTTGAGTCTCACGTTGTTTGTACCCCAACGTTTCCGTCCTCTGAGTACACGAAATTTTTATTTTCTGACAGGGTACGGTCTCCCATGGTCTCTCTTCGTAAAATTCTCGAAACTCCATGACAAGACTCTTGTAGAAAGACAAGGACTCATCACACCAGGTGACAATCTTGTGAATCTCAAAGAAATGGCATCGAGGTCCAATGACACGACTTGAGACTCTTTAAAAGGAACCTCATAGTAGACTTATAGTTCAAACGAACGGTGTAAACACCGAAGGAGTTTGGTTTTAAGTACTATTTGAAACTATAAAAGGTAGTGAAGTGAATGACTTACGTCCACTGTCAGTTCGATAACCGACGAGTCTTCTGTACTGACACAGATGACGGAGTAGAACTCAATGTTCTTTTTGGATCTTTTGGATTTTTATATTCACAAGACACCAAATGGATCCTTATTATGTGTTTTATAACGTCGATAAAAATCACTTCCTTTAGTTAAAACGTATCAATTAAAGTTGGATTTATCTTACACTTAAAACAAAAATTTTTTTAAGAATTATGTATTTATTTTCACAGATTATTTCTTTTTTTTCCCGAACTTAAGAACGAAATGTTTGTTAAGATCGTACAACCCAATAGTTAGAAGGATCGGGCTCCGGTAAATTTCTTCATTAAAGACCTCTGAAGGAACCACCGAGTCCCCAATTTTTAGGTGGAACTCTACGTCCACTGGACCGGTCCTTTGATTCTTGGGTGTACGGTACCTCATTGACTCGGGTGATGGCTCAGTACGCAAGACCTCTGACTCGTGTTCCTCTCTAGGACGTCCTGCGTTGGTTCTAGGGCGGACAGTGTCGGTTCTGGGCTGTGTTGGTTCATTTATTTATATTTAACATTTTTCTTTTTTGCTTAGTTATCTTCACACGAATCAACGAGCCAGCACAGACTGAGAAACGTTGGGGTACCTGACATCGGACGGTCCAAGGGGACAGGTACCTTAAGAGGTCCGTTTTTATGACCTCACCCAACGATGAAGGAAGAGGTCTCCTAGAAGGACTGGGTCCCTAGTTTGGGTGTAGAGGACACAGAGGACGGGACGCCCATCTAAGAAATGGGCGACTTGATAGTCCCTTCGGGATCTTCACCTCGATATTTTTTACCTCGATATTCTTTACCGTCTACTAATCTTAGAGTCTTAGTCCTTTTTTTTTTTCATGTTTTTACTCACGGGTTCTCGTCTCATTAACACTAGTAAATCACGTCTCGACATTTGTCCGGGACACGACACGACACGAATCAGGGAGTCAGTACAGGCTGAGAAACCCTGAGGCACTTGACATCGGGCGGTCAGAGGAGACAGGTACCTCTTAGGGGTCCATTCTTATGACACCACCGAATGGTACGGGAGGAGGTTCCATAGAAGGGTTGGGTCCCTAGCTTGGGTCCATAGGGCGGAACGGCCACCTAAGAAATGGTAGACTTGGTGGTCCCTTTGGGTTTGTCCGGGATTCGCAGGTATTAACGACCAAAACGTTGTTTCGTGCTGATAAAGGTAAATCTCAAAACTGGACCTAGTAGGTCTTTTTGAATTTCCTATGTCGTACAGGAGAAAATTTTTCCTTGTATTCAAATACTATGTAAACTATTTTACAAGAGAGGTTTTACCGGTTTGATTTACTTCAATCCGTGACAACTTCCCTATCTTTAATAGACCCCCCTTCTTTTATAAAGTCACTTTATCAGGGTAGGAACCATTAACGTTTACTTGTTGCCAATCTACCACTTTGTTCTCATACCTCCGACGTCCTCCATGCAATCGAGTAAAAGTGGGTGGAGACGGATCTCGGGAGTAGTTCTGGGACCTGAAACGTTGTCGCACCTTCTGTTTCCGTCTCCCTTACAAAGTCTCCTCCTCCGATTTCTCTGTACGGTTGATTGACGTCATAGATGAGAGTCTATAAGTTAGTCCCTTCCCCTAAATTGGGTTCCTGTATTATTCCAGTTGCTTATTCTGATCTGCTAGTTGCCGTCGAATTTCGTGACCGAGTTCCAGTTAAAGATTTCAACTGTGGTGTTCTTTTTATAAGAACCTTTTATGCTTTCATAAGTCCCACTTCCAGTACTGTACACATTGAATGGAAGCCTAACAAATCCCTTCTTTAATACGTACATGTGTACACACACACACACACAGGTAAACACACCCATGTATGACCGTCCCTGTCCACTATTTTGCTATTTTGTTTACCTCATTTTACAATCGTTATCCTCTTAGCAAAAATAAAAGCCACCACCCCTCCGTGTGTCAAACACCTTAAAATCAAGGATGTGGTCCCTAATTTGGACCCCTGAGCTGTCACTTTTTACTCCTCAGGATTGGTGACCCTTGAAGGGACGACCGAATCGTTATTTCTTAGGCGGACGTTATGCCCTTTGCGTCCTCTGAGTCTAAGTTAGGGACCCAGCCATTCTAGGGGACCTCTTCCTTTACCGATAGGTGAGGTCATTGGAACGGACCTTTTAAGGTGTCTGTCTCCTCGGACCGTCCGATGTCAGGTACCCTAGTGTTTTTCAGCCTGTGTCGACTTCAGTGATTTGTTGTGGTGGTGGTGACCTGACGGTCCCTTAAGGGTTGTTATCCATTTAGAACCGTTTTTCTTATTTCTACAAGAAACTTAATACAAAATAAAAATGTTGAAAAGTATTTGAAAACCTTAATAAAGGTTTAAAATTTATATATAAAAATTAATTCCTCCAGGTTCCACGGGTGTAATGGTGGATCTTACCAGTGAAGACGAGGGTGAAAGAAGACTCGAGGGTCGGCCCGGGAAGGGTAGGTGGGTCTCCGTCGCATTTTTGTCCTGGTAAGTCGGACGGTAGGACAACTGAGAGTGTGGGTCCGACACGGACAAACCTTCCACAGGTCTGGGTCGTACACTACCGAAACAAGGGGTACCGGTGGACTGTGAGTCTTTCCACCGGTCTAGACCCCGCGGGTCCCGCACCCCATCCCGTCAGTGACGAGTGTAAAGTGGAGGTGGAAGTCGGCCTCCGTAATAAGGTCTAGTGTGTCAACCAGGTGACGTCATGTCTCAAACTCCCCGGAAAACAAAAAACCTCTTCCTTTACCGTTGGGTAAGGTCATAAGAACAGACCTCTTAGGGTACCTGCCTCCTCGAACCACTCGATGTCAGGTGCCCAGCGTTTCTCAACCTGTGTTGACTCGCTGAAGCGAAAGTGAACAAGGGGACTCAAACCTCTTTGGGAGAGTTTTAGTGGTCTTTGAAGGGCGTCTGACCCGAAGGAGTGTGTCCCCACCGACCATGTACCTCCCTAGCTCTACCCTTCACCTCGTTATGTAGTCCTTCCGGAAAAAAGACAAGATTGTTCTTTCATCCTAAATAACCACTCACACTATTCCCCTGTCGCGGTTCCGAGAGGACTCGTGTTCCGGGTGGTAAACGGGTCCCCGGTGGTGATCCCTACATAAACTGGTGTGTCAGTAGACCCCACTCGGTGAAAAGACAGTGATACAAAAGTTTAAGTAGATGTAATTTGAATCATTCAGGGTCCTGATGAGGTTACCAGGTCGTCGATTCTGAGCCGCGAGGGTTCTGTCCCCTGGACCCAAGTTAGGGACCAGTCCCTTGACTCTAGGGTGTATTGTGTCGATTGTCAAGTGTACGATGTTGATTTCTAGAGCTTACGGTGTTGATTCTGGGCGGGCTGAGTCCGTCTAAAATAAAAATTATTTATTATTTGAGTCATTTGGGGGTGAAGAGCCTCTGTACCTAGAAGACCACCGGTCCCTTGAACTTAGACCGGTACTTATCCCAGAGTCCCGAAGGGACCACCGAGTCGTCGTTTCTTAGACGGACGTTTCGTCTTCGGTGTCCTCTGTGTCCAAACTAGGGACCGACCCCTTCTAGGGGACCTCTAGAAGACCTCTTCTTGTACCGTTGGGTGACATCATAAGAACGGATCTCTTAGGGTACCTGTCTCCTAGGGCCGTCCGATGTCAGGTACCCCAGTGTTTCTAAACCTGTGTAGACTCGTTGAATCGTGTGTGGTCCCGGAGTTAGTGTACAAGGAACGAGACGTCGAACCATGTCTACCTGTAATATTAAACCGGTCACACCTGGGACCAGTGACCCAGGACCCTGAAAGGTTTCCGTGGCACGTATGGACAGACCTCATATAGTCTCGGATTCTCGTGTCTTGTCGTAGAACAACTACGTCCACTACACTTCCCCACATCGGTGTGAACCTACACTTTCGATAGAAACGGTGTCGAAAAGTGGTACATGCAAAACCGTGTGTATGTCCGTCGGAGACCCCGGAGTCTCCTGTCGACGGATGGGAGTAGTCTGTGACACACGGGTATCTCACCCTTGAGTAGGTGAAAACGGAAGAAGATGGGGTCCAGCTTCTACGCCTAGAACCGTAATCCCTGTAAAGTCGTCTTCACTCTGACCTAAGCCGAACAAAAGTGCTATGGTCATTGTGGTCCGTCCCGTCTTCGATCACCGTTGTCGTCCTAGAAGTCACCCTCACGGTTTCCCTTTCTCGGTAGTCCTTCTGAAAAAACAAACAAACAAACGAAAAGAACCGTCGTCCACCCTAAAAAGTACGTCGTACACCCTAGAATCAAACGACTCGTTCCTAACTTAGGTGAGGGGGATGTAACCTTCGTTCATTAGAATTGGTGACCTGGTGGTCCCTTTAGGGTCCTTCCAAAAAACAAAACAAAACAAAAAATTGTTTCCCCGTAGGACTTACTCTAGAAGACCTTTGCATCCTAAACGTAATCAAATCTTCTCTTTCTCTAAAGTACATCGGGTGTCACACGGGTCACGACTCCCCGATCTTCCTTTAACTGGGTGTTCCTGTCACCTCCGACCCGTGACGGATGTCCGGTAACCGGTACCCTCGGGTCCAACCGGGTTCCCCCGAAGAGGGGAGACTACACCGGTGTTGTCAGTTTCCTGTACAGTGGGCAGTGGGCCCACTTATTCCTCCCTACACTGAGGTTAACGTTCTTCCCGACCCCGACTCAGTCCCGGGTGTATGTTAAGACGGGGTTAGGAAGGGGTGGGTCCCGTTTCCGGTCAGGGGATTTACCCACCCCCTGGTACCTCCCTCTCTAAACGTCATTCTCCAATCCTTTGAACGCTCTAGGACAGAGAGAGTGGTAGTTTTATTTCCTTCACAGACCCTCAAACACCACACCCACACTCACGTCTACACTTTCACCCGCACTCACATACGCACACACGACTGACCCGTGAACCGGTAGGACTGGTAGGATGTTCTCGTGTCCTTCCCCCTTCCCTCCGCTCCCCGGGTGTAAGGGGGAGTCCTGCAGTATGTCGTGAAACCCCGGGGAGAAAGTCCATTTTAACCGGGGACTCCCTCACTCCACTCCGGAGTAAGTGGGGATTGTGTTAGAACGTCTGGGTCCCAGGGGTGTCCGAGACTCCGACCGTCCTCCATCTTCTTCGATGTCGGACCCTCTGTCGCGGGAGGACAGGGATTTGCCTACTCCGTCAGACTCGGGCCCCACCTTTTCTTAAAGGTCTGTTTCTCGTAAAACCTTCCCTTCCTCAAATTTTTCTTATTTCCCGTCTCTATTGTTCCCGTGACGTTCGCGTCGCCAGGCTGGAGGACTGTCTGGTCCTTCTCAGGTGTCAAAAACACCCAATTAACGGTTAAAAATATCGGAGTTCTGTTTCTTTTAAGGACGGTCTTCCAACTGCAATCCACTAACCAATCCTATTGGGTGAGGTCATAAGAACTGACTCCCTGTCTCTTTGGACCGCCCGATATCAGGTACTCCAGCGTTTCTCAGTCTGTACTTACTTCGTTGAATCATACGTCCCACTAATGACCTCACCCGCAGAAACGGATTAAAAGTAGTATTTCGAACAACAATTACTACCCCGAAAACCGTTCTCAATGTTTCCCCGAGTGAATCGAAGTCTCCACTGGAACCAAGACTCGAGGCGAAGAACCGGTACCATGTTCCGGATCGTGGACACCGGAACCCTGTTCTGAGTTATTTTTGGTGCATCGAACCACTAGGACTACCCGTCTCTCACTCCACGATGTCCTCCCGGGGTTTTGTCCAGACCCCGTCCAAACAACGAGTCAACGAGTTAGTGTAGGTTGAGAAATAATGGGGTACCTGACGTCGTGGGGACCGAAGGGACAGGTAGTGGTTGAGGACCTCGAACGAGTCTGTGTACAGGTAGCTCAGCCACTACGGTAGGTTGGTTGAGTAGGAGACAGTAGGGGTGGAGGACGGAAGTCAGAAAGGGTCGTAGTCCCAGAAAGGGTTACTCAGTCAGGAAACATAGTCCCCCGGTTTCATAACCTCAAAGTCGAAATCGTAGTCAGGAAGGTTACTTATGAGTCCCAACTAAAGGTAATCCTAACTGACAAAATTAGAGGAACGTCAGGTTCCCTGAGAGTGCTCAGGGGAGGTTGTGGTGTCAAGTTTTCGTAACGAAGAAGTCGCGAGTCGGAAGAAATACCAGATCGAGAATGTAAGTATGTACTGATGACCTTTTTGGTATCGAAACTGATTTACCTGGAAACAACCGTTTCATTACAGAGACGAAAAATTATACGACAGATCCAAACAGTATCGAAAAAAAGGTTCGTTCGTAGAAAATTATAGTACCGACGTCTTGTGGTAGACGTTCTTTTATCAGACAGTGACAAAGCAAACAAAGGACTAGATAAACGGTACTTCACTACTCTGGCCTACGAGACTGGAATCAAAAGACTCACAACTCAAAATTCGGTCTAAAAAGTGAGAGGAGAAAGTGGAAGTACTTATCCGAGAAATTAAAGAGAAACGAAATCCAGTCTTCCCACCACAGTAGGACCCCGTACAACCTTCCCGTAGACTCTGGACGGTCTGTACGGACTTCGACCCAGTGTCTCGAACTCTCGGTGTCCGTTCCCGTCCGAGGTGGGGACTGTCTCTGGGTGTGGAGAGGAACGACACTAGACCTCTCTGTCCTCCCCCGATCCGTCCTACTCACGACCGAACGTGTCTCCCAGTCCCGTTTCCCTTCGATGTGCTCTCAGTCTCTATACCACTTAAAGTCATAATGCACGGTATAAAAGAACGTGTATTTAGGTAGATCAGTCTGTGGCACGTAAGTAATTCACAGATGAAGTACGGTTCGAAGATCTTCGACCTAAATTTTGATACTTCTCCTGAAGGAACCACCAGGTCACGAGTTCTTAGGTGGACGGTTACGTTCCCTGTGTTCAAGTTAGGGACCAGGTCCTTCTAGGGTGTACGGTGTCTCGTTGATTCGGACTCGCAACATTGATGACGTCGGGAACACCGAATCTCCGATTCTTGGCGTCATTCTCTTCGGGAGACGTTACTCTTCGGGAGTATGGCGTTGATCTCTAATCTGGACGAGAGTCGTTGATCTATTTCGGGTGCGTGTCGTTACTTCTGAGTCACATCGGTCTTTATGTTATTTTTAAAATCTTTTTGATACATCACAATGGACGGGAATTCATCGACTGTCAGGTTCTTTCTTCTGTCTGATGTGAGTAATTATCCTTTGTCACTTTACTCTTTGTACGACCGAGTCACCATTTCTTAGGTTGACGTTACAGTCTCTGAACCGAAGCTAGGGACCCAGTCCTTCTAGGGGCCACCTTTACCTTTATCGATGGGTGAGGTCATAAGAATGGACCCTTTAAGGTACCTGTCTCCTCGAACCGACCAACGTCAGGTACCCCAGTGTTTTCTCATCCTGTGTTGAATCACTGATTTGTATGGGTCTCTTGGGTCCCCTCCAATCTCTTTCGAAGGACCTCCTCCTTAATCGGTGTATTCCCGACGGAGGTTCCCACGACTAGCCGTCGGACCGTTCGTATACCCTCAGTGTCTGTACGAACCAACGCCATGTCTCAACCCCATAGTCGACCCCGAGTGACACCGGTCGAAAGGTCCGGTGTGATTGTCCACCTCTGAAAGAGACCCTCCACTACTCTCACTTCCTCACATTCTCTTCTTACTAGGCCAGGGTACATGGGTCCCGACCTAGCGGTGTCGAGTCCCACCTCCTCCTGTGCACTCTCCCCAGTCGGTCCTCAGTCTCCGGTCAAGTCACGAAGAGTTTGAAGTTGTACGTGCACTTAGTAGGTCCTCAGATCAATTTTACGTTGAAGATCACCCCTCCACCAAGTCCTGCCCCTTGTGGACATATGGGTACTGACTAAGTACAGTCACCGTTTTTGTGATGTTATAACATTTCATTAATCGGAGGTTAATTTTATTTATTTAACTGAGTAACCTTTTCTGAAACTACGACCCTCCCTAACCCCCGTCCTCTTCTTCCCCTGCTGTCTCCTACTCTACCGACCTACCGTAGTGTCTGAACTACCTGTACTCAGACTCACTTGAGGCCCTCAACCACTACCTGTCCCTCCGGACCGCACGACACTAAGTACCCCAGCGTCTCAGCCTGTGCAGACTCGCTGACTTGACTTGACTTGACTTTCCTCTTCTTTTTTATTTATTTATTTATTTTAAATTGAAGACTGAGTCATCCAGACCCCATCCAGGGTCCTCAGACGTAACGAGCGTTCACGAGTCTATCAACGTACTACGGGTAGAGTGATGTAAAGTCACTGTTCTCACCTCGGAATCGACCGTTCAACCTTACTGATTTCCTCAAAATTTTGGAGACTGTACACCAAATGGACCACCAGGTCACCAACTCTTAGACGGATGGTTACGTTCCCTACGCCCAAGTTAGGGACCAGTTCCTTACTTCTAGGGTGTACGGCGTCCCGTTGATTCGGACGCACGGCGTTGGTCTCTCCGGGTGCACGACGGTGTTCTGGGTCTCATCGGCTTTCTTTTTATTTAATTAATTTTATTTCAGAGACCACTTACCCTTCATCAGTCCGTTCCCGTCCACTCGTTAACTTCGGTGCCTACCGGTTTCGGTCACGACTCATTGTCGGATCACCCCCCTGGGGAGAGAGAGACTCTCAGAGTACCTTGACCAGATCCCATTCTAAGTCGGTACCCCGTAAAAACGAGGGACCCACTGAGACACACAATCAACGAGTCAGTACAGACTGAGAAACGTTGGGGTTTCTCATCGGGCGGTCCTGACATCGGGAGGTCCAAGGAGACACATACCCTAGCAGGTCCGTTCTTATTACCTCGCCCAGCGGTAAAGGAAGAGGTCCTCTAGAAGGACTGGGTCCCTAACTTGAGTCCAGAGGACGTAACATCCGTCCAAGAAATGGAAAACTCGGTGGTTCCACTGAGATTGTATATTGTTTGAAAGTCCTGGAGTCGAAAATTTTCAGTAAGTTGTGTAGGTCGGTTGTTATCTGCATTACTCACGTTTTCCTTCGACTTTAGTGGGATGGGGTCCGGAACCCTCAGAGTACGGAGACCTTTATAGGTCACAGACATATCTTGACTGACACAGGGTTTAAGTAAAAGAGTAAACGAAGAGTGAAGTCGGAACACTACATCTATAATAATGGTAATAATAATAGGAGAAAAAGATCTCTCCGTTTGCTTCCAACCCGACCCACTTCCTGAACGAGATCTTGGAGTGAGTGAGGAACCTCCGAAGTGGACAGGAAAGTGACGGGGAGGAAGATTTCCAGTCGGTGGTGGTGTCTGTTGTGCTCTCGGTAGACAACCAAAAAAAAAATTATAAATAAGTAAGACGACGTGGTCCAGAATCAACCTCGTGTGTCTTAGAAACTAGAAGTAACGTCGTGAGTCCCAGAAATCAAGACTGTAATTTTGAGAATCGACGTCGTACACCCTAGATCAGAGGTCTGGTCCCTAGTTTGGGACCGGGGGACGTGACCCTCATGTCTATCTCAGAATCAATGACCTGATGGTCTCTTTGGGTGGTCGTGACCCAACTATCCTCCTAAACCTCCGTCCCGACTCCCTTCTAAGTGAAGGATCGTGAAAGAGACGTCGGACGGGAACCCTTAGTCAGTGGTGAGGTAGCGTCAAACACCCCCGTTTCCTTCTTTTGTCAGTGGAGGGAAGACCCCGATAACCAGGGAGAATGTGAACTGGGTAATCGGTCTACGTGAAGTCCCCATTCTTGTCTTTACGGGTCGTTAACAGTCCTCAAGTCGGGTTCCATCTTTACTCGTCTCCCATCCTCTCTTCCCAGTGTAGGGTTACAAAATAACAAAATAGTAGACCATTTAGGAAAACTTCGGACCGGTCCGGGGTGTAGAGTATATCTTAGTCCGTCCTGAGCTCACCTACCCTCCAGCCGAACAGGGTACCCGGTACAAGGATCTTACTGGTGGGGAGAGTGTGTGTCACAAAACACAGTAGTTGGTCAGGGGGTCCCTTTACTCTGAACGAAATCTTTTGGTGAACCAAAACGTCTAGATCAGTACTTTTACAGGTAAAGGAACCTTGGTAGGACAAGACTCTTAGGTAGGATTTTCATATGTCTTTTGTCTTTTTCGATTTACGTTCCTAAGTGCCTACCCTCTGTCTATTTAATTCTCAAACTCTAATTGTATATGTGTGACACACACACACACACACACACACACACACACACACACCACACACACACACACACTCAACGAGTCAGCACAGGTTGAGAAACGCTGGGGTACCTGACATCGGATGGTCCGAAGAGACAGACCATAAAAGGCTCGTTCCTTTTAAAGGACCGTTTGTTGTCCTCACCCAACGGTACGGGAAGAGGTCCCCTAGAGGGGTTGGGTCCCCAGTTTGGCCCTAGAGGGTGTAACGTCCGTCTAAGAAATGGTAGACTTAGTGGTCTCTTCGAGGTATGTGTGTAATGATACATATGTTGTCTTTTGTCTATTCGTTATTCCTGGATGACATATTGGGTCCCTTGATATGAGTTATAAAACGTTATTGGATAGTCCCTTTTCTTTGACTTTTTGTTAGTGAAACGACATGTGTACCTTGATTTATTGTGACATTTAGTTGAGATGGAGTTAAAAATTTTTTCTCTCTTAAGTACATTTTAGTCTCCGAGGAAGCTACAGGTAGGTCTCTTCTCCTCTGAGACAATGAATATTTATTAACGTGATTGAAACGATTAACATCAGTTCTTCTAATTGAGTCTTTTACACTTTTACGAAAAGGGTGTACCCCTTTTCTTGTAGTCTTAGGGGTTAACGTGACGTGTCCGAACAGTTGGTAATTGTTTAGCGTATGTGTTTCCTACTTCTTCTATTAAGTTTACTTCTCACCGAATTGTACGTATACTTAGTGGGTCCCCTCCCAGACCCATTTTACGTTCTGGTATAAATTAAAGAATAGAAACCATAGTAATAAAGCTATTATTTTAAAGTTGATGTATTTTACTGTATCTTTAAAATTCTTTACAAATACGATTGACTTTTTTCTTGTCTTTTACTATATATGTAATTCTAAGACCAAAAAAAATCATTTTGGAGAAAAAAAAAGGAAATACATATAACACTCGTGGACGGGAATTGAAGGAACCCAGTAATTCCCTACTCGGGTAACCACGACTGACATGGTAGGTGGGGTGGGGGTGGTGAGGGTAGGGGTGGTGTGGGTAGGGGGGGTTGGGAAGTGTAAGTAGAGGGGCGTTGAAGGGTGTGTTCGGTTATGGAACTTGGTACAGGACTCACGTCGTCCCACGACGGGTGTTACAGGTCTGTGTCGGTATGTCTCCCTGTCCTTTCGTGCGGACAACCCTATTCCCGTTGAGGTCTTCCACTACGGGTGGTCGGAGAACTTTTCACTCGTCCTCGAAGAGGCCTCTAGTGTACTTTTTAAGGACCGGCTCGTTGACGTCGACGTTTTCCCCCTTTCTCCCCAGTACTTGGGTGTTGACAAGGGTCCCGGGTGTCCCCCACCCCCTCCCCGTTCTGGTCTAATCCTTCCGAAGACACGACATTATTTTCTCGAACTGGACCTGGGGCGTCCCCCACCCCTCGGGACCGTCGCAAAACTCGTCCTACTCCACAGTTTCGACGAGACCACAGTCTCGTCCCTTCCGACCCGCCCGGTCCTACTCCCCTCGACGGTTCGACTGGAGGTACCAGGTCCGTCCTCGACACTCACGGACCTAAGCACCCCTCCCTTATTCCCTCTCGACCGGTCCCTCAGTGACCCGAGTAGTCCTGGACCCCTGACTAATTGGTTTCCCCTAGGACCCCCTTTACTCCTACTCTGTGACTCTTTGGTCCCTCATATACTGGTGGTTTGGTCTTTATAGTCGTCTTTCCCGTCCCCGAACAATTCTGTTCCGGAAGCAGGTGTTTGATCTCTCTCGTAAGCCCGAGGTGGTCGTGACTGGACTGTGGGAACCCCGGACTATATAGAGTCTTCAGTCATAAAAGACTCAGATTCCTCCATTGTGTACTAAATGACATATATACGTACTAGTGTGTGAACGACCCCAGACCCCGTTGTCGGGTATTAGATTATGTAATCGTAAGGACGACGGTCTCGGTACTTATAAGTAAGTGTGCTTCATCCAGGTGTTTGTGTTATTTGTTGGAGTCCAGCCCAGTTAGTTCCGACGGTGGTTTAGTCATACTTTAGGAAACCCAAACCCCTACACTCTAACTCCTACTCCCTACAACGAACTCGTTGGCACCATCGACTTCTGGGTCACCGTCCTCCCGGGGAGTCTCTCTGTCCTCGTCTTCTTTCGACTCGTCTCAGGGCCGTTGTTGGTACACCCCCGGCTCCGTCCTCTCCTGGGTCGGTTTCTTCGACTCTCTCTCGACGGTCTAAACGTCCCTTCTTCATCCTCCTTCCCGACAGGGTCGTTGGGGTCCTCCTTTCTCCCTTGGTACTCGTCACTGTCGCGCTGTCTTTTTGGCCCCAGTCTTTTCCGGATTCCAGTGTCCTACCCTTTGAACCTGGGACACCATACAGTCACCGTTCTCTACCATCGTCATCTTATCCCCGTCTCCCGTCCCTTCCCTCTGTGCCCACTTCTGGAGGAAAACGTCCTTGGAACCGGTTTTTTCGTTACTCTGACCCAATGTCTTAATCTGACTACCACCCTGACATCCTGGACCCCAGAGCTACTCACTGTCTCTTCTACTTCCTGCCCTTCACTCAATTTTCAGTGACGTCGTGACAAATGTTATCGGTCGTGAACCTTTGTTGGATCCACAGGTGTCTGTCTACTTACCTATTTCTTCTACACGATGTATACATGTTACCTTATAGTGAGTCGACAATTTTCCTTGTTTTAACCCAGTAAACATCTCTACACCTACCTGGAACTCAGACAGTATGTCTCACTTCATTCAGTCTTTTTCTCTTTGTTTATAACACATAATTACGTATTACACGTCTTAGATCTTTTTACCATGGCTACTTGGATAAACGTCCCGCCCTCATCACTGTGTCTACATCTCTTATTTATACACCTGTACCCCGTTCCCCTTCCACCCTGTTCGACCCTCTACTCGTAAATGCGTGTCTGTGACGCACGTACGAATCAGCGAGTCAACATAGGTTGAGAAACGTTGGGGTCCCTGACATCGGGGGGTCCGAGGAGACAGGTAACCTAAGAGGTCCGTTCTTATGACCACACCCAACAGTACGGGAGGAGGTCCCCTAGAAGGGTTGTGTCCCTGACTTGGGTCCAGAGGACGTAACGTCCTTCTAAGAAACGGTAGACTCGGTGGTCCCTTCGAGTATATCTGTAATGGTACACATTTTGTCTATCGATCACCCTTCGACGGTATGTCGTGTCACGAGTCGAGACACGAAACACTACTGGATCTCCCCACCCTACCCCCACCCTCCCTCCAGGTTCTCCTTCATCTATATACATATGTGTATCGACTCTCTATCCCTTCGGACCGTACGACGACAGGTACCCCAGGTTTCTCAGTCTGTGTTTACTTACCGACTTGTTGTCGTTGTCGACTAAGTGAAGTAACATATCATCTTTGATTATGTTGTACCATTTCGTTAATATGAGGTTATTTTTTTTAAAGTTCACCGGAGGTGACTTTCTGTACATATTCTTACAAACACCGTAGAAATAAGTGTTATTAGGGTTTTGACCTTTGTTGGGTTTACGGGTAGTTCTGGTCTTTTCTATTTATTTGTCACTGAATAGGTAGGTTACCCCAATCTTCCTGTTATTTGACACAACGGGTGTTATTGAACCCTTAAAGTACCTGTATTATAGTTCGTATTCTTGAGTACATCACCCTGAGGAGACCACCACGTGACCTATTTTTAGACGGACAGTTACGTCCCCTGTGTCAAAACTAGGGACCCCGTCCTCCTAAGGTGTACGGGACCCCGTCGATCCGGGCACGAGGTGTCGATGGCCTCGGACACGTGGATCTCGGAGACGAGACGTCGTCCTTTCGGATCACATTTCCCTCCGGACTCGTGACGTTGAACTCTCACCCGGGGTCACCGTCTTTGATTTCTTTTGGTCTCACGTCGTTCCTTCTGGGTCTCGTCGGTCCTCATTTATTTACTTATTTATTTTTAAAATTTTTCTCTTCCTTGAGTACATAAAATGATAGCCATGTAATGTAGAGTTCCTTTTTTCAATTCCTACTACCTGAACTTCCAAAGTCTACTCTTCGTCACATCCTCTCCTGGTCCGGGACGTTAGGTCCCGACTTCGTCTAGGGTCCCTCCGACTACCTCAGACTCTTCCCTCTCTTGGTGCACGGGGGACCTGTTGACTCGGGGAGTTATCACTGTACTGACATCCCTGCAGGGACCACCAGGTCACGGATTCTGAGGCTCGTGGTTTTCGTCCCCCGTACCTCAACTGGGGCCAACCCCTCGATTCTAGGGTTCTAAGGTGTACGGGACACCGTGTCTGTTTTCAAACGTTTTTTATTTTGTCACTGTACTACACTTTACCGATGCTTTTGGATGAAACGTTTCACCCACCGTGACATATTAATTACCAAATAAATTACTTTACCGGCCAAGGTCGACGAAAGAAGGACAGACCGGGTCCAGACCGGGGGTTGAGGTGACGTCGAAGACAACCCGTTGTGACACCTGTTGGGGTGTGTGTATGTGACATGTGTGTGTGGCGTGTGGTGCACCGTGTGAGAGTGCTCCTGGTTTGGATCTAATTCCGAAATCACTGTGGCATACTCACGTCATCGGGACGGACCGGGTGACTGTCGACTCCAGGAGATCCTGGTCGGACCAGTGTGACCCGAGGAAAAGGAGACCTGACTCGAGGAGAGATTCCCTGAAGGCCGAGAGTCCGTGTAAGTTACAGGGGATAGGCGAGTGGTCAGAGAACCCTGGAGGTGTATACACTGGGTCCTGTTTGGACCTTCCAGTGTCCCCTGGTACTTGTTATCGACGGTCCGTGTCGTCAATAGGAGTCGGTTCTGACAACAACAAAGTCAGTGATTCAGTACAGGTTGAGAGAAACTAGGGTACCTGACATCGGGTGGTCTGAGGAGACAGGTACCCTAAGAGGTCCGTTCTTATGACCTCACCCAACGGTACGGGAAAAGGTCCCCTAGGAGGATTGAGTCCCTAGTTTGGACGTAGAGGACGAACCATCACCAAGAAATGGTGACTTGGTGGACCTTTCTGTTTTAATATAGGTAGGTTTTTGCCTATCAGAGACACCACGTTGACCAATCGCCCAAGCCGACAATTGGTTTTCTAAGTACCAAGCTCGGTTGGGTCCCTACTTAACCGAACCTGAGATCGGTGTAGAGTTGACAACGCGAAGGGAACATTTCTTAAGCGGACGTTACACCGTCTGGACCCAAACTAGTGACCCAAGGCTTCTAGGGGACCTTTTCCCTTTCCGATGGGTGAAGTCATAAGACCGGACGTCTTAGGGTACCTGACATATCAAGTGCCCCAGAGTTTCTCAACCTGTGTTGACTCGTTGAAGTGAAAGTATGAAAGTGAAAGAAAGTTTTTCCCCATTCTGTGAATGAAGTACTCAGAAGTAAAAGAGAAGTTATTTTGTTGATACAGGGTCAATTAAAAATTCCTTCTATGTGTTATAATATTTCATTAATCGGAGGTTAATTTTATTTATTTAGATATAAAAAAAATTTTTTCCTTCTATACAATCTCTCTGTAGTATGTAAAGAGTTTAAGTCTGATTCGATTTGCGTCCGTCGTCGGGTCGGGGACCGACACTCCGAGGTTCAAGTCCGTCCCACGTAGGGTCCTCAAGTCCGTCGTGTTCGATTCGGGACACGTTTCTAAGATCCAGCCGTCCTCTCACTGGATTAATTTGTGTGTCCGAATAAGAATCTACTCCTCGGGGTTAATTCCGGGGACCCGTCGGTGTCGCGTTGTCGTGTCGGGATCTTCACTGGCCTTATTAAGAATAAAAATTTGTCGTCAATGAATGAAGACTAATATTTTGATCGTGTATAAGTAGTCTCGTGCAAACCTTTTATGTCTTTTATGTCTGTTCTTTTACGATGGGTCTCTATCGGTGACAAAAAGGAATAAAGGAGTACCCATACCTTTATAAATGTACAAACTGAAAACCCCCCTTATACATAAGTGTATTACATTCACTTTTTTTCTCTGTTTTTATTTGTCACACTAGGATTTAAACAATCTTAACAGTATCCCTATATCAAAGGATAGAACAAAGAAAGTGAGTCATGATTTTATGTTTGTAGGGGAGACAGAATAAGTTATAAGTCGATGAACTAAATCAAAATCTAAAAACACACACACCTGGCAAAAATTTCACAAATAACTAAAACAATACTCTGAAGAAGGCTAAATACGACGTCAGACAACTAGGACTCCATACACCCTAGGATCGAGGGACTGGTCCCGAACTTGGGTGTGGGGGACGTAACCTTCCGGTTCAGGGTTGGTGGCCTGACGGTCCCTTCAGGTGTCGATGAACTAAAAATTACTGACGTGTAACAGGTAGTAGATCTTATTACATACGTGAGAAGGGAACACTACCCCATAAGGTCAAAAAGTTTATTGAAATGTCACCTGGAGACCCATATAGAGCTTAAAAAAAGAACCCGATCTAAAGGTCTTCATTTTAAATAAATCCTGCGAGTAATATGTACTGGTTTCCCGAAAGACTTGTAAACTTCGGTAACCGTGACGATACTCGTTTCAATCTCGGTAGTAACGCGGACGCCGTACAGAACTAAGAACATTATTGTTGGTCTTGAGGAAATAATTGACCTCCGCAGGGACCACCGAGTCTCCAATTTCGCAGACGGACATCCTCTGGACCCAAGTTAGGGACCCAGCCCTTCTAGGGGACCTCTTCCTTTACCGTTGGGTGAGGTCATAAGAACGGACCTCTTAGGGTACCTGCCTCCTCGGACCACCCGATGTCAGGTACCCCAGCGTTTCTCAGCTTGTGCTGACTCGCTGAACTGAATTGAATTGAATCTGAGTCTAGGTTGGGTCTCCGGTCACAGTCGTCCATACTAAAGGAGTCTCAGTGGACCTGAAACATTGTTTCGTGTTGGGACCGCATTCAGTCGAAAATGATCCACTCCGACGACGTTGTTTGTCAGGACCTTAAAATCCCTGAATGTTACTCCTTCGAAAGGGAGAGCGGGCTTAATGAGTAGTCTACACCGAGTTGACACCGACAGAAGGTATACGGCAGAACAGGGTCCTGGGTCCGGCTTCCTTGGTGGGGCTGAGGTAAGAGTACCGGTTCCTGTTTCTCCGTCTTGTCTTCGGGTGGGACCGAAAATTCCGAAACTGTATCTGCACCACTCGAAGTGAGAGTGAAGACAATCGGGTCCTTCCACTACATTAGTTAGGTCGCGGTCACTCTCCTTCTTCATGGTTATATAAGGAGGGTACCCCTGTGTCCGGTGTAGGTTCCCACGTCTTGGGAGATGTCTCCTCTGTCCTTTATTGACCCTCGTTCTTATGTTGACTGGTCCCTGAAAGAACCGTCAGGTCACCAATTCTGAAGCTTGAAGGTTACGTTCCCCGTGTCCAAGTTAGCGACCAGCCCCTAGATCCATGGGTGTACGGAGTACCGGTGCCCTGGTTTCGTATTTAACACGACACACGGTGTCGGTTCTTTTAAAATTTTATTTTTAATATGTCGGTTGGTGTCGAGACTCGAGAGTCTTTGTTACGAGGGTCGAACGGTAGTGTAGGACCCTGAATCGAACTGGAGGCCTTACAAACCGTTCCTTAAAGGGGTCACCAAGTCACTAATTCTGAGGTACGAAGGTCACGGTCCCTGAGTCCAAGTTGGGGGTCAGTCCCTTGATTCTAGGGACTTTCGGTCCGTTACGCCGGTTTTGTTTTTTTCTTATAAGCCGTTGGTCTTAGGGAGAGGGACACCTTTGAGGGTACGGGATCTTTCGTAGTGGCCACCACGTACTTCCCCCAGTGGTTCCAAGGTTTATGTTCTTTTATGTATACATAAACATACACACATATAAATACATTATATAAATATTCATCGAGGTAATTTTTATCATTTCTATGTGACAATATAAAAGTTTTCAATTTTATTTTCGGAATATATATTATCCGATGATAAAGAAAAAATTTCTCCCTCGTATGAATGTGAATTATGTATTTTAAATACGAATATATACGTATTTTGTAAAGGGTTTTCAGTCATTCTTCGATCATCGTTTCCAATAAAATTCTTTCACTTGATTCCCTGACTCCCACCTCTCCCCTCTGAGAAGTGACGTATGAGAATAAATGTTAAACTAAAAAAAAGGAACACAAATATAACGGAGGGGAAGAGGTTTGAAAAATTTTTAGAAAACCGATACAACGTACCGTACCCCCTAGAATCAAGGGGTTGGTCCTTAGCTTAGTGGGGGGGACGTAACCGTCACGTCTCAGAATTGGTGACCTGGTGGTCCCTTCAGGGAGGTCTAAAAAAAATTAATCTTAGAAAATTTTAACAGGAAAGAGTTAGACGAGAGTGGGTACAGTGTACCTGAGGGGTAGACAAGAAGGAAGTAGAGAGGGTGTGGTCCTCTACGGGATTAAGGGTATGGAGTCAAAATCTTTCGTCTCAAGGGTCTTTCGTGACCTTTTAGGTCTTTTCGTTCATCGTTGTCCGGGGGTTTAGATCAACGCGTCCAGTACGAGACATTACGCGTCGGTCAATTCGGGGAACCTCGTTCCCCTCCAACTTCTTACCCCTATTGAGAGAACGTCCTCAGTCCTCGGAACGTGGGTCCTCCCTCGACCTCTCTACCCCTCTTTTCCTCTATCTTCCTTCCGTTATTTCACAAACTTCCTTCGATCACCACGGGGGTTCAGTCCTGTGAGATTGCTGCCTCGATGGATACACGGTGGCCGACGGGATTGGGTACGAGACAAGAGGGATGTAGGGGTACAGACGAGTTTTAGAAGACATTTCGGGGGAGATGGTGTGTACGAACCACGTTCGATCAGGGAAACATCTATGGATTTCCCGACTTTAAATGGTAGTCCTTCGTACCTTGTCTCGTCGTAGGTATCCTTGTTATCGAATTTAGTCTCTATTATACTCTTATATTAAAGGTCTCTTTGTTTACCTCTAGGACCCCTCATGAAGCCGAAAGATCTTCCGTACCTTAAACCTCAGGTTTGGTTCGAAGAACAACAAGTCAACGTTTCAGAATAGGTTGAGAAACACTGGGGTACCTGATGTCGTGTGGTCCGAAGAGACAGGAAGTGACAGAGGACCTCAAACGAGTCTGAGTACAGGTAACTCAGTCACTACGGTAGGTTGGTAGAGTAAGGGTCAACAGAGGAGGAGGACGGGAGTTAGAAAGGGGCGTAGCCTCAGAAAAGGATACTCAGTCAAGAAGTGTAGTCCACCGGTTTCATGACCTCGAAGTCGAAGTCGTAGTCAGGGAGGTCACTTATAAGTCCTAACTAAAAGAACTGACGGAACTAGAGGAACGTCAGGTTCCCTGAGAGTTCTCAGAAGAAACCGTAGTGTGTCAAGTTTCGTAGTTAAGAAACCCAGAGTCGGAAGAAATGTCAGGTCGAGAGTGTAGGTCAGGTGTACTGACCTATCTGAAAAACCGTTTCATTACAGAGACGAAAAATTATACGACAGATCCAAACAGTATCGAAAAGAAGGTTTCTAGTTCGCAGAAAATTAAGGTACCGACGTCAGTGGTAGACGTCACTAAAGTCTCGGGTTCTTTTATTTCACAGAGTGACAAAGGAAACAAAGGAGTAGATAAACGGTACTTCACTACCCTAGTCTACGGTACTAGAAGGAAAAAAAAGTCACAACTCAAAATTCGGTCGGAAAAGTGAGAGGAGAAAGTGGAAGTAGTTCTCAAAGAAATCAAGGAGAAACGAAAGACGGTGTTCCCACCATAGTAGACGTATAGACTCCAATAACTATAAAGAGGGTCTTTAGAACACGAAGTAGGTCGGACCGTAAATGTCACTACATGAGACGTATCTTCAGTTTATTCGTCCCACTATTATATGTCGGAACTTCATGAGGAAAGGACTAAAACTTGGTCAGGTAACAAGATTCAGGTCAAGATTGACAGGTGCAGACCAAGATTGACAGGAAAAAAACAACAACGACAAAATTAAACGTTAAGGGTATACAGAAATTCTTAACGTTTAATTTTGTTCTTTTCCCTGAAGGTACCGTCAGGTCACTAATCCTGAGACTCGAAGGTGACGACCCCCGGATCCAGACTAGGGACCAACCCCCTGATTCTGGGGGTGTTCGGTACACTACGTCGGTTTTTAATATTATTTATTTATTTTGTTTCTCTATACTGATGTGTGGTTTAACTGGTTTTAGGTTTTGTGATTATGGTGGCTTACGACCGTTCCAACACCTCGTCTTCCTAGAGAGTAAGTAACGACTACCCTGATGGTGTACCATGTCGGTGAAGTCTTCTGTTAAACAGTCAAAACACATTTTGATTTGCATGAATCGTATGTTAGGTCATTAGTACGAAGAATCATAAGCGGGTTTACTAAACTTGTAAACACAGGTGTTTCTTTGGACGTGTACCTACCCGTAATGTCGAAAAAAATATTAACGGTTATAAACTTTCGTTGGTTCTCCAGGAAGTCATACACTTGTCTATTTGTCAGAGAAGGAAACAGGTCTGTTACCTTATAAAAAGTCACGATTTTTCTTTATGTGATTTTTCGGTGTCTTGTCCTTGTAATCCACTCTTTGATCCCTTCGGACTTATTTGAGGTATCTAAACAATTGTCACCAACCAGTTATATTTAAAAGACCCAAGTCATTAATATATTACTAATACTTTCTTCAGTCATAACCTTCTTCGACCCTTTCTCCGTATTCTTACAGAGGTATAATAGAAACATTGAACTTCAAATTTTAATAAAGGGTTTTTTAAAATTTAATTTCGCTACTGTTAATTTTTTTTTTTTCGGTGTTACTTTATGTGGTACGCCCTTCGGTTTTCTGTGTACCGTTTGACATCCCTTCCTCCGAACGTTGAGTACAGTGTCTGTTTCCAGTTTGGAGCGGTTATGTCTTTCTCGAAGATCTTCTGACAGTGATTGGGGTTTCTCTTTTTATTCGTTTATTAAGTTTCTTGTCTTTATGTTTACTGAAAATTTACGTTTTTTTTTTTTTTTAACAGTTACATTATAAGTTTAGTTGACATGAAGTCATTTATTATTATTATTCAAAAAAATTAATTTAAATTTTCTAGCAGTTTGAGTGTTCTCTTCACGTTTAATTTCGATATCTGTGGTTAAAAGTGGATAACCTGACCGTTTTGAGGTTGTTCAACTATTATGTGTTTCAACCACTCCAACACCCCTTTCTCGTTTGAAGTGTGTAGGAAGTGTTAACACATTTAACCATGTCGGGGAGACCCTTCCGTTAAACCGTCGTAGAAGTTTTAATTCTCTTTAGGAAACTGGGCCGTCAAGGTGAGACTGTGAGGTCTAACTGGACATGTGAAGGTCTACTGATGAACCTGTTCCCGTAGGTGTGACACATAGTCAAGTCAGTGAGTCAGATTTAGCCTATTTGAGTAGTTATCTCCTGATCAATTTATTTATTCCAGGGAGGTATTATCTTATAGTATATATATATATATACGTGTTGGTACTTTTGCTTACTCTTTTGAGAGGTAAATGATTATTTCTTTCGAGAGGTTCCATACGGTTATTGATCGTTCCTTTTTTACAACGTCTTTATTATTTGATATAAGGCACATTTTTCTTTCCCTATTCTTAGATATAAATAAACGAACATAAAAGTATTTCTTTGTGTCCTTTCTATATATTCTTTGATTTGTGTTCCAAAGTCTCGTATCCTTTCCACCATCTTTATCGTCTACGTTTTATTCCTTGTTTCTGAAAATTGTGCCTGAATATAAAAACCTAATACTCGGTACATTTACATAGTGAATAAGTATTTTAATTTAAATTCCGATAAAATTTATCAAAATTTCCCGTTAAAAGCATGTTTCTTCCACACTAACATTCATTTTTGTTTTAATATGGGGCTCACTTGAAGGGACCCCCAGGTCACCAACTCTTAGGAGGACGGTCACATTTCCTGTACACAAACTAGGGACTAGACCCTTCTAGAGTGTACGGAGCCTCGTTCATTAGGGTACCCGGTGTTGATGACTCGGCCGTAAGATCTCGAGAGTGAGATCTCTTGACGTCGATGACTCGGACTCACGGATCTCGGGGTCGTGACGTTGTTCTGTCATCGGGGGAGCGACGTTGATCTTTTTCGGACCCGTGTCGTTGCTTCTGGGGTGCGTCGGTTTTTATTTTATTTTTAGTTAATGTAGGACTCGTTTTGTCAGTAACAAGTCTTAATTTCTACGTAAAATTTGAAGTACAAAGACTCTTAGATGACATCTGGTGTCCCTTGAGATGAGTGACGAGACACCAGCGGATTTACCCTTCCTTTAGGTTTTTTCTCCCCGAAGGGACCATCAAGTATACGATTTCTTAAACGGGTGTTACGCTCTCTGGACCCAAGCTAGGGACCCAACCCTTCTAGGTGACCTCTTCCCTTCCCGATGGGTGAGGTCATAAGACCGGACCTCTTAAGGTTCTTAAAATATCAGGTACCCCAACGTTTCTCAACCTGCACTGACTCGCTGAAAGTGAGTGAGTGAGTACATATGTATTTCGCCCAAGTGAAACGACATGTCATCTTTAATTGTGTTATAACATTTTGTTAATATGAGATTATTTTTAAATTTTTTTTTGGAATGCAGTCGTTCTGTTTTCCTTACGTGTTCGGGGTTTGTAAAGTTCTATAGAATTCAGGATGTCATCATTGTACTACACTTAATTTCGTTTTTCTACTTATATCGGCTCTCAGCCTATGGTCTTTTGGTCGATCTGGTTCTTCGATACTCTTTAACATTATATATAAAATAAAAATAAGAACGGTACAATGTTACCTTTTCCATTTCGAAAACGAACGGACAAGTAATCCACCTTCTTTCCTTTCTCCCTCACCCTCTCTCCCCTTTCCGCCCCTTCCTTTACTCCTTCCCGGTTTCCCTCCTCGTTACTTAGGTGTCCGTCCTTACATTTGTCCACTTACGAAAGACGTGTTATTAAAAGATTATAGATATTTGTGAAAATTGTGTGTACAGGAAACTGGGTCTTAAGGGAAAAGACCCTTAAATGAGTTGTCTATATAAGGGCGTCCATATATTTTTCTACTAATTACACGGTATATTTCTAAAAATACGTCGTATTAAATATCCCGTTTTATTTACAAGTGGTTATCTTTTGATCAATTTACTATTCCACAGGGTTTGCGTTGGGAGATGTCTTACTTCAGATATGTCTTTGTTTTTCTCCCCTCTAAAGGGACCACCAGGTTACCAATTCTTAGGTGAGAGGTTGTGTCCCCCTGTGCCCAAACTAGGTACCAGTCCCTTGATTCTAGGGTGTACGACACCCTGTTGATTCGGATACCCGGTGTTGATGACTCATGAACCCGGAGTTGATCTCTCGGACACGTAGTGTTGATTCTGGGTTACGTCGGTTTTCATTTATTTATTAAAAGATTTTATAGTTTTTCTACCGACACTATTATCGTTCACTTTTTTCAACGTCGTATCATGTGTGGTATTAAGATAAACAAATTTCAACTTTATATTAATTTCTGTTCGGACAGATATTTTATACAGACCTTCCTAGGTCACCGTAGACGGTCACTACTCAATCCCAATCCTTACTGTGGTTCTTACCCCTGTTCCTCTTCTCTACCCCTTCTGGCTAATCTTTTGTAATCAGAAAACTTGTCTAACACAATCAAAGAATTCTCAGGGAACCTGTGGTTCTAGTTTGGTCAGTCAGGATTTCCTTTAGTTCAGACTTATAAGTAACCTTCCTGACTGTGACTTCGACTTCGAGACTGTGAAACCGGTGGAGTACGCTTTTCGGTTGAGTAACCTTTTCTGGGACTATGACCCTTCTAACTCCCGTCCTCTTCTTCCCCCACTGTCTCCTACTCTACCAACTTACCATAGTGGTTCAGTTACCTGTACTCACACTCGTTTGAGACCCTGTCACTTCGTGTCCCTTCGGATGGTACGACGTCAGGTGCCCCAGTATTTCTCAACCTGTACTAAATCGTCGACTTGTTATAAGGTGTATAATGAAACAAAAGTAATACCCTTTTATGTGTATTATGTTTTAAAGGTGAAAATTTACATGTCAAGTCACCGTAATTTATGTAAGTGTCACAATACGTTAATAGTACTAATAGTCTTGTGAAGTAGAAGGGTTTTACTTTGGGACATGGGTAATTTGTTATTGAGGAGTGGAAAAGGCCGGGAGTCGGGGACTTTTGGTCCGGCAAAAGACAGAAATATTTACACGGATAAGACACATGACGTACATTTATCTTTGTATGTTATAAACAGGAAAATACAGATCGAATAAAGAGAGTATTAAACAAGTTCCAAGTAAGCGTAACATCGTACACAGTCTTAAAATAGGGAAAAAAATATGACATTTTGAAATAAATATACTGGTTCGGACTCCTGAAATATGGTATTGCGAAAAAAGGGGATTTCACCTAGACATCGAGATATAATCAAAGTCCTCATGTTATAGTACTCAGTTATAAAAATATCTAATAAGAGGTAAATTTCAATAAGATTTTACAACCGATATAAGGGACACGATATGTATTGTAGGAACATATAACAAATACAGTATGTATTATCAAACATGGAGAATTAAGGGATGGGAATGAAACGGCGAGGGGTGATCATTGGCGAACGAGGAAGAGACATAGATTTAGACCATAGAGACTTAGGTAAAAACAAAACGATATAGATAGGTAAAAATGAAAAATCAACGACCTTAAAGTGGGGAAACATACCTACTTATCGTAAGGCTATATCCCAATACGGTGTAAAACAAATAGGTAAGTAGACAAGTACCCACAAAGGTGGAAAACCGAGAATGCGTACTGCGACGATACTTCTACACATTTATGAATCTACCCATATAGTCGTCTACTTAGATAAATTCAGGGACCCGAAGGGGTTCACCGAGTCGCCATTTCTTAGACGGACGTTACGTCCTCGACTCTCAAGTTAGGGACCCAGTCCTTCTAGGGAACCCGGTCCTTCTAGGGGACCTCTTCCCTTACCGTTGGGTTGAGGTCATAAGAACGGATCCTTTAGGGTACCTGTCTCCTCGGACCACCCGATGTCAGGGACCCTAACATCTCAGGGTGTACTGAATCGCTCACTCGTGTGTGAAATGTCGGTCTAACCGGAAGTACGAGACGCCTACCCGACCCAGAAATGAGAGGGACATTCCGTCGTCCTTCCTTTTGGGTCTCGCGGACGCGTCCCGAGCGACAGACAAAGGGACCTCTGCGACCAACCCGATCTTCCGCCCTGGGAAACCCCTACTCTCCACCCACTCCCCGACGGAGAGACCGGAGAGGTGGACCGAAGAGAAGGTTCAATGGAGCGTGTCGGCAACGAGGCAAGCGGATGGACCTGGGTAAGACGTCTGCCTCGACCTTTGTCAGTTTCGGGTCTCTTGTCGAACAGTTGTCAGCCGAAGGTGGGAAAAGAAGGGAGAGGGTTGAGTAGAAGGGGAGAGTAGTGGGGTAGAGGGGTTTGCGAAGACGGAGGACAAGGAACTTTAGTGGGGGTGAAGAAGGACAGGTCCGGTCCGAAAGTGGTCGGGAGGGCCTACACCGTATAGGGATATTACCTTATGATTCGGGCGCGGATGTACGACGTCTATGACTTCAGGCGTGTGGAATCTTGGACTCGAGACGTTGTTCTCTTCGGTGACGTCACTCTTCGGGCGTGTGTCGTTGGTAGTGGGTCGTGTCGGTTTTTATTTATTTTGTTTTTCATCTATTTTGCAGACACAGAATAGAGAGAAACACGACCGAGAAACAATCCAGAATGACTATTTGGTTACGTTTATTGTGATAGATCTCAAATTACCCAAGTGTTAAAATACCACAAATAAACGTACTTCTAGGAGATGATTGAGTCCGACGATTTTGACATGATTTCATTCCTCTCGAAAGACCCTGGGAGTTTAGTGTCTTAGGACCATGAGTGGTTTTACATACGTAAGTAAAGGAAAAGTGTCCGGAGGGAGAGAGGGGTACTGACTGAGAGAGAGGTGGAAGGAAGAAGAGTCAAGACGGAAGACAGGGTACGTTGGTCTGGTCTCCTGGGACGATAGACAGGGGTCCCACCGGTCCCCTTTTCGGTGTCCCAGACCCTCTTTGACTCGGGATAGAGACCCCCAATCTACCGGGGTCGTAGACTATAGACCCCCTCGCGGTTCCCTGACTTCGAAACCTCCCTCTCGTTTTCACCCGAACCCGTGTTCTCCAATTCCGTCCTTCATCAGTTCCGACCGAGACTGGTATCGGGGAGCCAACCTACGTCCTCACTCCCTCCGTACCCTGCCCAGTTCGTCCAGGAGTCATCCTTCTTCGACCTTACTGCCTCCCTACCTCGGTCGTTGTCTCCACCTCACACTTGGTCCCGACCTGGTTTCGTCCTCTTCGACCCACCTATGTCTGGTACCCCTCAACCCCCGTCCCGAGGACTCCAGTGACAACATCGGAAGGACGTCTTCGGTCTCCAGTTCAAGTCCGAACGACCAGAGATCGTTGTCTCGGTTGGACCGTTGGAGTCGTCTTTTCCCGTAACTACTCTTCCACCTTGTTTCGTCTTCTTCGTTTTTCATCTTTCCAATCTCATTTTCTAGGTCCCTCGGTCTTGATTCGACTACAGATAGTCCCACGGAAGATCGTACTCAGTTGTGGTCGATGTAAAGAGACCAAGATGGCAGTGGAGTACGTCTTCAGTTTCAGGTCCTCTCTTCGAGAGTAACCGGATCTACCTCAGTACACCGGAGTGTGAAATCGATCACTACTAACGAAAGGATCTTCGGTGGACTGGAACCTGCGTATAAAGGGATCTTCCTCTACCCCGACGGTGTAGGTCTTATTCTTCACTTACGACTCTCCAGTCCGTTGGTTTTTAGAAGTACAGTCAGACTATCACCTTCCTGGTCGGAGGTTTAGATAGGGATTTTAATTCTTAAACTTAACGAGCCAGTAATAGGTTTACAGGTTTACCATAACACAGTTTAATGGTTTGCTCAGGGTTGGTGAAGGAGATTAAACCGGTAAAGTAGTTCAGAACATCGAGGTCCATTACCGTCGGTCAGTGTTACCTTATTCTTTACATTTCGAGACAACAACAACAAATAAATCAACTCAGGCTGAGAAACACTGGGGGTACCTGACATCGGGAGGTTCGAGGAGACAAATACTCTAAGAGGTCTGTTCTTATGATCTCACCCAACGGTAAAGGATGAGGTTCTCTAGAAGGGGCTGGGTCCCTACCTTGGGTACAGAGGATGTGACCGTCTGTCTAAGAAATGGTGATTCGGTGGTGTCTTTCGAGACACGTATATTAGTGACAAATCCAACGCTGTAAAGAGTGATCTAAAGGACGGTTCAGAGTGAGTCCAAAGGTATAGGTGGGTGTTTCGTATACCGTGGGAGCGACTTTCGTCGGGAACCCTCCGGGTGGGTCGAGTGATGGTGAAGTGTGGGGTCCCACACTTCCCGGTCTTAAGAACGGGTCGACCTGGTTCGGTACAGGGAGGAATGTGTCGCCCCATTACTCGTTCATGTCCGACGTTGTAGTAAACTTAAGACTTTCTGACTGTTGTCGATTTACAGGTAGTCCTCTGTTACATACTTTAATAAGCACCAAACAACTGATAAAGGACCTCTTCCCGTACCGTTGCGTGCAGTCATAAAACGAACCTCTTAGGGTACCTGTCTCCTCCGACCGCCCGATGTTAGGTACTCCAGCGTCTCAACCTGTACTGCCTCGTTGGTTCGGGGTCGTGTAACTTATAAACCGGTGGTTTTCCGTTGTTCATCAAGAGATAAACATAACTTTGTCTTACTAGATTTTGATACGATAATCTTCGTTCCACCGTTTACAACATGTCTCATCCTGTGACGAAACACATTTTTTACGTGTGACGAAACAAAGGAGAGTGTACACATACACCGTCCTTGTTTTAATATTTTCATATTCGTAAGTCTCGAAGCGGTCATGTGGCATTCCTTCTTCTCTCGGGGTGTTTCCGTCGTCTTCTCCCTACTTGTTCGACCTCTCAGTTCCTCTATCAGACCTAATGGACGTTATTACAACGTGGGGTAAGAATTCCTCAGAGAGTCCCACCATGACTCCCCGAAGAACCCACCAAGTCTGTCATTTCTTAGACGGACTTCATGTTCTCCGGACCCAAGCTAAGGGTCCAACCCTTCTTGGGGACCTCTTCCCTTACTTACCGATGGGTGAGGTCATAAGAACGGGTCTCTTAGGGTACCTGTCTCCTTGGGCCGCCCGATGTCAGACACCCCTGTACTGACTAGCCGATTGTGAAAAGTGGAAGTGCCCCACAATAACATCTTCCGTTTTAAGTAAAGAAACCAGGTAAGTCGTAGATTTGAAGACAGACACTCTGTCCTCGAATAAACAAATAAATAAGTAAACCGACGTGACCCAGAATCAATGTCGTACACCACAGATCAAGGGACTGGTCCCAAGCTTGGGTCCGGGGGGAAGTAACCCTCACGTCTCAGAATTAGTAACCTAGTGGTCTCTTCAGGGTTCTTGGGGGAGAAATTTTCCGTCTTAGGGTCCTTAAGGGACCGTCAGGTCACCAATCTTGAGACACGAGAGTGACGACTCCTGGACACAAGTCAGGGGACTAGTCCAGGGGACCAGTCCCTTGATTTTAGGGTGTTTGAAACGTCACTCCAGTTTATTTACTTCTTTCTTAAAAAAAAAAAATTCATCTTCCGTTTTAGGAGATATATTCTTTTCGTCCTCTCCGGTCTTAGAGTGAGAGGGTTTAATAGAACGTCCATCCCATACTTGGGCACCGAGATGGTTTGTCTGTCTGAGTAGGTCTCAAACTTAGTCTTGAATCCTTGTATTCCGTCGGCCCCATCGTCCTGCAAGTGAGAGGTCCCACCGTCAACGTTGTCCCAGGTCTCGCCCGTAACCACTACGACAGTCGGTATCGGCTACAACGGTCGGGATCAGGAGCAGGTAGCAGTACCATAATATTGGTCTCGTCAAGACCCTGTACTGGACCCCTAACCAGAGTGGACGTTTTGGAGGGTCGACACTCGATAGGTCTCTACTGTACTCGGGGGTGATAACAGATCATATTATCTTTTGTTACTAAAGACAACGAAGATCAATTCTTAGGACTGACTCTACGAACACACCTACGACACTCCGAGAGAGACATCACTAGAGTTCTCTCGAAGTCATTTCGGATCGTTTCTGGATCTGTTAAGACTTTTCACTTTGGTTTCTGAAGAGACCACTGGGTTACCGATTCTGAGACGGGAGAGTTACGATCCACGGACCCAAGTTAGGGACCATCCCCATGATCCAGGGTGTACGGTGTCGACTTTCAAGTGTACGGTGTCGATTTCTGAGACTACTTCTAGTTTCTAGTTTCTGAGTGTTAATTCTAGTTTCTAGGACGGACGGTGTTGATTCGGGGTCGTGTCGGTCTATTTATTTATAATTTTTTTTTTATTTCGGTTAAACACAAAGAATACCTGTATAGTGACAAGATTCCGTTCTTGTACCTCCGGGTTAAAAAAAAAAAAATTGTGGTTTTTCAAACATAACTCCATATCGACTAATTGTTACACCACTATCACAGTCCACTTGTCACTTACCTGAGTCGGTATGTATATGTACATAGGTAAGAGGGGGTTTGAGTGGAGGGTAGGTCCGAGTGAGTATTGTGACTCGTCTCAAGGTAAACGATATGTTATCCGAAAACAACCAATAGGTAAATTTTATATCGTCACACACATACTGGAAGGGTTTCAGGAAGTGGGAAGGAAGGGTGGCGGTCGGTACGTAAGTAAAAGATTCAGACCCTCAGAGAAAGACAAAACATTCAAGTAAACATAGTAAAGAAAAATATAAGGTGTACAATCGTGACAGTATGCTATAAAGAGGAAGAGACTGGATGAAGTGAGTCACACTGTGAGGGATCCAGGTAGGTACAACGCGTTTAACCTCCGGGTCGAAATAAACCCAATGTATGTTGTACGTGTAGTCTGTGACATTTACAGCGGTCTCTCAGAGTGGTTTGACAAGGGCAACCGACGGGACTCGTTACTCTTACTACTCCCCTCCTTCTGAAAAGGGAAGAGTGAACTGTAAGAAGACATAATAAACTTAGAAAATTTTGGTACAAGTATATAATAAAAATTTACAAAAATTGTAAATTTTATTAATGAATTCTTTCTTTACACTATATAGGAGTTTATATAACGTCACAGACGTATTCCCTTTTCTATTTCATTTTATAAGTCAGACCGTTTTTCGTATCGGAAAACTTCTTCGTCCACCACTCCCGACCCATCAGACGATCTCAGAATTACACCATCCGACAGTCTTGACGTGTAAAAAAAAAATCGAAAAATTAAACCGTAGAGAAATACAATGAAATATAATGAACACACCCTTTACCAATAAAATTGTGTCAGAATTCGGAGAGTTCACAACGAGACGAGACGTCGTTTGAATTCCGTCTCCCCTGTCCCTACCTCTCTTTCCCGGGTCCAAACGTCCTTCGCCACCCTCTATCTTCACATCATGTATGTCCCTCAAGGGACTACCAGGTTACCGATTCTGAGATGCAAGGGTTATTTCCCCCGGTCCAAGGTAGGGACCAGTCCCTTGATCTAAGGTGTACGGTGTTAATTCTCAAGTTCACGGTGTTGATTTCTAGGGTCTACGACGTTGACTCTGGGACACGTCAGTTTATGTATTTAAAAAAATTAATTTTTTTTTGAATCAAGTGTGTATTTTCACCGGGTCTCCCAGTGGACGTGGTCTTCCCCTGTAACTTATTTGGTTTCAGTTTTCCTCCCTTTAAATTTCAACACTATATAGGTATGTTACTTTATCATGAGTCGTTGTTTTTAATTTCACAATGACTATATAGGTCGTTACATGTTCTTAGAAAGTCTGTAATAGAATGACGTTTTCAGTCTGTGTTTTCTCATGTGTGACGAACTACTTTAAATATACTTTAAGATCTTTTCCGTTTTGATACCACTATTTTGTCTTCACCCTCTCTAACTGACGTCTGCCCGTTCTCCTTTAAGCCACTACCAGCCCCCACTACCTTTAAAAGAGATTGAACTAATACGACTACAAGTGTGACCACATATGTAAACGGTTTTGAGTAGGATGACATATGAATTTTACCCACGTGAAATAACACACGTTTAAATCCCAATCCTAAACCCAAACCCAAGTTATTTCAACTAAAAAAAAATTATAAATAAATAAACCGACACAACCCAGAATCAACGTCGTATACACTAGAAAAAACAACACCGTACACCCTAGATCATGAAATTAGTCCCTAGCTTGGACCCGGGGACGTAACCCTCGAGTCTCAGAATTGGTCGCCTGGTGGTCCCTTAAGGTATTTCAACTAAAAAATTTTTTGTCTCCTCCTCCAAAACTCACTCCCAGAATATGTGACCCAATATAAATGAGATCATACACACAAACTACCATAAATACTCACTTGTTACCTTCTCCTACTTGGACGACAACGGACAAACCTATGTCCGGTACTGATTAGTCTTCGGTTCAAAGGTTCACAGTCTCTTCTCGTTTGGTCCGGAGATAGGTAGGTAGGTAGGTGTAGGAACCGGACCACGGTTGCTACGGTCCGTTTTCACTCGTCAACCTCATTGAGAGGAGAGCGGTGAGAGGGACGTCCTTTCCTCTCACTCTGTCTCGTAGTGAGACTCGTCCCGGTTGACGGGTCGGGTCCCGGAACCGGTTGGGGTTCGGGTCCTGTAGAAGTAGTCGTTTCGTGGTCCACACACTCAACCGGTGTCGGAGGTAAAGTCAAAGTTCTAAACCGTAAATAGGGAGACACCCTTTTATCTACTCGTTGTAGTTCCCCTTTCGTCTGAGTTCTTCTATTACTACCTGAAGGGACTATCAGGTCGCTGATTTTTTTTTTTTTTAGACGGAAGGTTACGTCCCCTGGGTCCAAACTAGGGACCAGACCCTTCTAAGGTGTATGGGGTCTCGTGGATTCTGGGACACGACGTTAATGACTTCGGATGGCGGCTCTTGTGCACGAGACGTTATCTCTTCGGAGGCGTCACTCTTCAGGTACTTGGTGTAGTTTTCATCGGGGGACGAGTGACGTTGATCTTTTTTGGGTGTGTTTTCGTCGTTTCTGGGTCGAGTCGGTATTTTACTAATTAATGAAAAATTTTTATTTATTTATTACCTTTACTTTTTATGCGATCTTCCTTAGTTGTCATCTAAGTTACTATGTTTCCTTGTTTAGTCGTTTGATCTTAGTCTCACCACCTTTAGTTGGTTTGACTTGTCTTTTTCTTTTTTTAGTATATTTTTTACCCCTGTCAAATTCTCTTAAGACTCTGTTTTAGTTTATTGATTGTAAATGTAATACCCCCAGGGTCCTCCTCTTTTCTCTTTCCCGGTCTCTTCCATAATCTCCTGTATTATCGACTTTCGAAGGGATTGGACCCTTTCCTTTATCTGTAGGTCCAGGTCCTTCGTGTCTCTGAGGGTTTATCCTAGTTGAGTTTCTCCTTTTGTGGTTTTGTATAATATTAATTTTACCGTTTCTTATTTCTATTTCTTGGTCAGTCAGGATCTCCTTTAGTCGGGACTTATAAGTAACCTTCCTGACTGCGACTTCGTCTTCGAGGTTATGAAACCGGTGGGCTACACTTCTCGGTTGAGTAACCTTTTCTGGAACTACGACCCTTTCTAACTCCCGTCCTCCTCTTCCCCTACTGTCTCCTTCCTAATCTACCAACCTACCGTAGTGGTCGAGTTACTTGTACTCAAACTCGTTTGAGGCCCTCCACCACTTCCTGACTCTTCGGACCGCACGACGTCAGGTACCCCAGCGTTTCTCAGCCTGTACTGAATCGTTGACTTGTGTGTGTGTCTATTTCTCTTATAATTTCGACCTTCCTTTTTCGTTGTTCACTGTATGTTCCTTTGAGGGTATTCAGACAGTTGACTGAAAAGTCGCCTTTCAGACGTCCGGTCTTCCCTTTCCGTATTATATAAATTACACTATTTTCCCTTTTTTGATGTTGGTTCCTATGAAATAGACGTTCCGAAACCAAGTCTAAGCTACTTCGTTAGTTTTTAAAGTCTCGGACATTTCGGTAGTTTGGTAGAAATTCTCTTTACAATTTCCCTGAAAAGATTTACTTTTTCTAACTAGCGAAGTCGTCATGTATGTGATTTTAACCTTGGTATGTCTCTTCTAATCGTACCTGGGACGTGTTTCTACTATACGTTTAAGCACTTCGAAAGGTATAAAAATGGTTTGTTTACATCTCAGTGTCTACATCCTTTGGTGAATGCCAATGGTCTCCTGACCCCCATCTCCGACACCTGTTTAACGCTCCAACCCTAACTGTATGTGAGTGATGATATGTAATTTAACTATTGATTATTTCTGAATGACATATGAGTTATGAGATTAGCGGATATACCCTCTCTTAGAAAATTTTTAACAAAATAAAAAATTTTAATTAAAAATAACTTCATATCAACGAAATGTTACACAATCAAAGTTGACATACCGTTTTACTTAGTGGGTATGTAGATATATATAAAGGATGGAAAACCTAAAGGAAGGATAAGTCTAGTGACGTCACGTAATTCATCTCAAGGGCCACGTTATGTCATCCAAGAGTAATCAATAGATAAAATAGTATCACAATTATCACATATATACAGTTAGGGTTGGAGGACTAAGGAGAGCGGGTGAGAAAAGGGGGAACTATAGGTATTTAAACAAGAGATGCAGACCCAAAGATCAAGATGAAACGTTTATTCTATAGATATGGTACAAAAATTAAAGGTGTGTATACACAACTATATTCTATAAACAAAAAAGAAGGACTGATGAAGTGAGATATACTATGAAAGATCCAGGTAGGTGTAGAGATGTTTACTATGTCAAAGTGAGGAAAAATACCGACTCATGATACGGCAACGCATATACATGGTGTTGAAGAAATGGGCAAGAAGACATCTGCCTGTAGACAAGAGTTAGGACGGGAGGAACCAAGTCGGTGTGTCAGGGAGGGACACATTGGGTGTGGGATGAGACAGGGGAATGTTAAAACAGGTATTCCACTTGTCAAACACAAACTATCCATCAACGAAAGTAATATTTCAGAAGTCATCTTTTTTTTTTTTAGTGGATTTAAGTACCTAGTGTACCTCACCAGAGAACCACCCGATGTGAGTTCTTTTCTGTAAGACTCTGAGAGGGGGCGGGGGTCGTCTAGTCGTCCTTGGACCGTACCCCCACCAGAGGGACTTACAGTCGTGACCTGGACCCTTGTCACTCCCCTCCCGGAGGCTATACCCTTGTCACACGGAGGGTCCCTACGACCCCCTTTATGACGTGACGGTTCCCGTCTTGGTGAAAAGGGACCCACCAAAGTGTGTAGTGATAATCGCAAGTATAATAGTAACGATAAAAATACCTACGGAAGAGAAGAACGATGACCCGTAAACTTCGGAGAGACCGTCCCGGTTCGGAGTCACTTTGAACTTTAAGACACATGTCTATTCTTTCAGTGTCCAGTACCTTCTGACCGGGTACCCAGGAACTCTACCCAGAGACCCTTAGATAAACAGACCCGTCGAATAGTCCCTCTGGATGGGTCGGTGCTGAGGGTCGGGTCCGGTAAGCCAACCACTTTCTATTGAACTGGACAGAGGAGGTCTGGAGTGTCGGGAGAGGGACGAGACTTGGGGTGACATGATAGACCGTACAGTAACGTGATCTTCACTTAACCAAGAGAGAGGGGTGAACGGAAACTCGAGGTTCTTCCTACCTGACACGGAGTCCGACATCTCCTCCCAACCCATCTTAACCTCTTAGTCGACTCCCCGTCTCCCTTCCGTACCCCGGGAAAGAGACGAGGCGATCCATGTGACATCTAGGAGATTCGGAGAGAAAAGGGTAGATATATTCCCCTCTTTATTCGGGATGAATGGAGTATACCTAATTTCGACGTGACAGGTTATACCATCGGGGATCGGTGCACACCGATGACTCTTAGACTTCGTATCGATCAGGTCTACCTGTACGCGGGATTCGCATTCTACGTGTGGTCTGTCATTTCTGAAGCATAGTTTTTTATTTGTACCCTAGAGAGGTACTAAAAATATAAGTAGTGTGTTATAAAGACTACACACACGAGTCACAGAGCCAGCACAGACTGAGAAATACTGAGGTACCTGACATCCGGCGGTCCGAGGAGACAGGTGCCCTAAAGAGTCCGTTCTTATGACCTCAGCCACCGGCAAAGGATGAGGTTCCGTGGAAGGACTGGATCCCTATCTTGGGAGCAGAGGAAGCGGAGGATGTATCCGTCCATCCTACCCAAGAAATGGTGACACGGTCGGTGGACTCTTCGGGGGTATAAAAACTATATAACCCGATTTAGGTAATATAATAATTTTAATTAAAGTGGTAAAGAAAAATGAAGAATTTTACACCGATGATCTTTTTAATTTTAACCCTGAAGGGACCACCACGTCATCGATTCTGAGACGAGAGGGTTGTGTCCCGTGGGTCCAAGTCAGAGACCAGTCCCTCGATCTAGGGTGCACGGTATCGACTTCTAAGGTCTAGGGCGTGTGACGTTGATTCTGGGTCGTACCGGTTTATTTATAAACATTTTATTAGTATTATTTTTATACCGTGGGGGAGAGTTCGGACCCAAAGGTCTGTGGTGAAAATTTTTTCTTTCTTTTTAACGTTAATGTACTCAAACGTAATATTATGAAGATAACCGCTCGCGATCAAATCTTTTGGTTCTTCCGTGTCATCTGTCGACAGACCTAACTGTTTCAGTAATGGGACAAAGAAGAGAAGGGAAGAAGAGGGACAGAAGAGTGGAGTTTCTGACACCTGAACTTTTTAGGGGTAGTTTGGGTTGTCAGAACCTCAAAAAGTCGACTTTTCCGGTACCTTAGGTTTGGAGGGGCTGGGTGGGTTACGTCTATTTCTTAGACTCTAAACCTCGTTTAATAATCTATTGGGGACTACTAGTTGGTCGTTCTTTTAGAAGAGGGGTCCTCAAACCCCCTGAAAAGACAGGGTCTTTGACGAAAGCAAAGACAGTGGGTATCTAAGAAAGAGGTACAGTCAGACACGGACCAAAAGAAGTCACTGGATTATTATATTTCCTCGAGACCCTTGTCCGAACACCAACGGTTCCCCCTCCTCCCCTTCACCCTCTGTCTACCTAACCCTTAAACGTAAATCGTCTACGCTTCATCATATATATCTTACCTACTTATTGTCCCAGGATGACGTCTCGTGTCACTTGACACGAGTTCTAGGACATTATTTAGTATTACCTTTTCCTGTATTTTTTCTTGCGTACATATACATAGTGACTCAGTGAAACGGTATGTCGTCATTAATTGTGTTGCAGCATTTAGTTGCTATGTAATTAGTTTTTTTCTTTTTGACAATTGTTGAAGTGAACTATTTTTATTATGTATTTATTTATCCTCGAGACCAGGGGACATGTATGTTTCCGAGACCCCAATCGTTTCCGGTAAAGTTCACCGGGACCTGTTTTTTTGTGGTGTGTGTCCATTGCAAGCAGGCGGACCTGAAGTTGAACGACCCGAGATTTTACCCGGGACCCTGAAGAGACCACCAGGTCACCAATTCTGAGGCACGAAGGTTACGTCCCCCACACCCAAGTCAAGGACCAACCCCTTGATTCTAGGGTGTACGGTTTGTCGTACCGGGTTCTATTTTACTTTTATTTTTATTATTTATTTGACATTGTCTAAATTTTTTTTTTTTTTGTATTTTACCCAGGACAGGGGAGAAATGAAATACAAACCACCATCACCACCAAATCAGTGAGTCAGCACAGATTGAAAACACGTTTGGGTACCTGACATCGGGCGGTTCAGGGAGACAGATACTTTAAAAGGTCCGTTCTTATGACCTAACCCAACGGTAAAGGAAGACGTCCCCTAGAAGGGTTGGATCCCTAGTTTGGGAACAGAGGACATAACCGTCCGTCTAAGAAATGGTGACTTGGTGGGTTCACTGTGATCCCCATTTCTTAGGTGGACAGTTATGTCCTCTGTTCCCAAGTCAGCGACCCAACCCTTCTAGGGGACGTCTTCCTTTACCGTTGGGTGAGGTCATAAGAACGGACCCTTTAAGGTGCCTATCTCCTCGGAACCGTCCCCCGATGTCAGGTACTCCAGTGTTTCATAGTCTGTGCTGACTCGTGGGTGTGTGGTCTTCGGAAATGGAGTACAAATGAAACCTCGTCTCCGGGTCACTCCCTTATCTGTATATACATTCAGTAAACTTTCATTCAATAGACAGTCTCTGTACACACAGGGTGTACGATAATTACCTATTGTTCTTACTCACTTACGAAACCGTGTTTAGGAGTGTCCCGAACAGTCGGTTGTTGTCGTTGACGTTTGGCATCGATAGACTCTGAGATTCGAGTAGGTGGGTGTAAATCCTCCACCCTTTTACCTCCGGTGTCTCTTCCTCCCCTTCCCCGACGGGTTAGGGTCTCCGGCTCAAACGTCTGTGCATCCTCGTGTGAGTCAGGTAGGGACCACTCACAAAATATTGGTGCAACGAATCTTCAAAATTTATTGTAAATAATAAGTCTACAAAAATCTTAAAAACTTTTGTGTGTCTTTTTTTAGGGTAGTGGGTTAAGGGGGTTGGTCTTTACTAGGGTAGTTGACAAATCACAGAAATTTATAGGAAAAAAGATGAGTACATTTGTATAGACATCGTCGAAGGGTCCACCATGATCACCATTTCTTGGGTGGACGGTTACGTCTTCTGCGTTCTCTGTGTCCATAGTGGGGACCCAATCCTTCTATGGGACCTCTTCCTTTACCGTTGAGTGAGGTCATAAGAACGGACCCTTTAGGGTACCTGCCTCCTCAGACCACCCGACCCCAGTGTTTCGCAACCTGTACTAACTCGCTGACTCGTGTTTATAGATACATGAAAAAGAAAATGTCTTTATACTATGATGATGTTGAAAAATTTTATAAATAAACCGACGTGGTCCAGTATCGACACCGTACGTTTGAGAATCAACGACACTACACCCTAGATCAAGGGACTGATTCCTACTTTGGAGTGGCACACGTAAGCCTCGCGTCTTAGAATCGGTGACCTGATGGTCCCTTCAGGGGATTATGTTGTAAAAATTTTAAAAGAGAGATTTATTTCTCATTTGTAAAAAGGTTCATTTTATAGGAAAATGTGATAATAATGTGATAGAAATTACCGTTGTACCATAAGGTAACTTATTTGACTAAGGACTAATAACCCGTAACTCCGAAGGAGATCAAAAAGAGGTAATATTGTTATGATGTCTCTGAACGGACCACTAGATCACCAACTCTAAAGAGGAAGATCACGTCCCCCATACCCATCTAGGGACTACCCCCTCGATTCTAGGGTATAGGAGGACCGGTTGTTCCGTCTTATATTTGTTGTCTTCTTTATGACATTGTTTAAGTTATTTCTTAAAATTTTTACGATGTCACTTTTAAGATCTTGTTTTATATACCTTACTCAGGGGGGTGTATCTAGAACCGTTACTAAATAAACTACTGTGGTTTTTGTGGATGTTGTTTTCGTTTTTATTTGTTCCCCCTATTGTAGTTTGATTTTTCAAAGACGTGCCGTTCCTGTGTTTATTGTTTTACTTTTCCGTTGGAGATCTTACTCTCTTTTTGAAACGTTTGGTACATAGTCTATTCCCCAATTATAGGTTTTACATATTTCTTTAGTACGTTGAGTTGACCTTTGTCATTATTAGGTTAAATTTTTACCCGTTTCCCCCGAAGGTCCCATCACGTCACCTATCCTTAGACGGACGGTTACGTCCCTGAGCCCAAGTTAGGGACCAGACTCTTCTAAGGTGTACAGTGTCTCCTTGTTTCGGACACACGGTGTTGATGACGAGGGTGTGAGGTCCCGGGTGTCCGGCGTTGATGACTCGAACCCACGGCGTTGCTGTTTGCGGGCACGTGGATTGGATCTTCCCCGGGAGTGAGTGGTGTTGATCTCTTTCGGACGTGTTTCGTTACTTTTGGGTCGAGTTGGTTTTTATGTTTTTTAATAAAAAAAAATACCCGTTTCCTTGACTTGTCTACAAAGAGATTTCTTCTGAATACTTACTGATTGTTCATATACTTTTGAGCAAGTTGCAGGGATTGGTAGTCCCTTTACGTTTAGTTTTGGTGTCACTCTATAGAGTGTAGACAATTTTACCGATAATAGTTTTTCTGTTCACTATTGTTCAACTACTCCAAAATTTCTTTACTCTTGTAAAGATGTGAAAACCACCCTTCTATTTAACCATTTCGGTGGTGCCTTTTCTCATCTCTTTAAGGGATTTTTACTTTGACGGTATACTAGGTCATTAGGATGAAGAATTATATATAGGTTTCCTTTAATTTAGTCATAGAATTTCGTTATACAGGTGAGAGTACAAATAACGTTACAATAAGCGTTATCGGTTCTATAACCTTTGTTGTTTTTACAGACAGGTACCTACTTGTCTACTTCTTTAACACTCTATAAAATAGTTGTGATTATTTTACCCATTTATATGTATATACTATTTTAGAAAAAGTCGGAATTTCCTTTAGGAATAATATGACTCACTTCCTTCAGTCCGTCTCTTTTTATTTACAGTATACTATATCAAATATCCACCTTAGACCTTTTTGCCATGTGTTTTGTCTTGAATAAGTGTTTTGTCTATGTCTCAGTTCTGCATCTTTTGTTTGACTGGTCCATGGTTCCCCTTTTCATCTCCCTCCCTATTTGACCCTCTAACCTTAGCCGTTATGTGTTCGCCGTCGACGCACCGTTCGATGGGGTGTAGGTTCCGGTCCTCGCCACTGGTTCTCCTCGATGGGGTACAGGTTCCAGTCCTCGTCGCCGGTTCTCCTCGATGGGGTGTAGGTTCCGGTCCTCGCCACCGGTTCTCCTCGATGGGGTACAGGTTCCAGTCCTCGTCACCGGTTCTCCTCGATGGCGTACAGGTTCCAGTCCTCGTCGCCGGTTCTCTTCCATGAGACGTTGGTTCCATTTTCGTCGCCGACGCGAAACGACCTCGTCGGTACTTCTCTATTGGGTACAGGTTCCATTCTCTTTGGGTCGATTCTACCATCTGTGCCTCTCTCCCGTAGTCTCCCGTCTGTCTGACTTTGGTGTTAGTGTCTGTTGATCGGTTAGACTAGTGTACCTGGTGTCGGAACAGATTGAGTTACTTTAATTCGGTACAGCACACCCCGGTGGGTTCTACCAGCCCAGTACCACCTCCCAGACTGTCTTACACCAGGTGACCTCTTCCCTTACCGTTTGGTGAAGTCATAAGAACGGAACTCTTGGGGTACTTGTCATACTTTTCCGTTTTTCTATCCTGCGACTATATACTTAAGGGGTTCAACCATCCACGGGTTATACGATGACTTCTAGTCACCTCTTTATTGAGGTCTTTCTTACTTCCCTACCTTGGTTTCGTTTTTGTTGTGGGTCAACACTTACACTGACCACTATCTTCGTTCCAGGTTACGACATTTCTCGTTATAACGTATCCTTAGACCTCACAATCCTTCACCAGTTTGTCCTCTACCGTTCTCAGTTGCAACTGTAAAATCCTTAGTCGTTTGATTTTACCTGACCTTACCCACTTAAATTGAGTCTACTGGTAATATAGATGATGACGCCCGTCCTTAGGGAATTTTCTTTACCTCGTCGGTAGTATCAGTTGTTTTCTCAGGTTTTGCGTCATGAACCTACGTTAGAGTTGTTGTTGTCTTACTAGAGACAAGCAAAGGTTCCGTTTGGTAAGTTATAGTACCATTAGGTTCAGATACGGGACTGGTCAGTGTAACTTCTTCGACTTAAACTTACCAAGATACTTCTGGATGTTCTAGAAAATCTTGATTGTGGGTTTTTTCTACAGGAAAAGTAATATCCCCTGACCTTACGTTTTCATCCTTCAGTTCTTTGTGGACCTCATTGTCCGTTTAAACCGGAACCTTATACCTTACTTCGTCCCGTTTCCGATTATCTGAAAACGGTTCTCTTGCGTGACCAGTATCGTTTGTGGGAGAAGGTTGTTGTGTTCTCTTCTGAGATGTGTACCTGTAGTGGTCTACCAGTTGTGGTTTTAGTCTAACTAATATAAGAAACGTCGGTTTCTACCTCTTCGAGATGTGTCAGTCGTTTTGGTTCTGGACCTCGACTGACACCGAGTCTAGTACTTGAGGAATAACGGTTTAAGTCTGAATTTAACTTCTTTCACCCCTTTTGGTGATCTGGTAAGTCCATACTGGATTTAGTTTAGGGAATACTAATATATCACTTTCACTCTTTATCTAAATTCCCTGATCTAGACTATCCGTCTCACGGACTACTTGATACCTACCTCCAAGCACTGTAACATGTCCTCTGTCCCTAGTTCTGATAGGGGTTCTTTTTCTTTACGTTTTTTCGTTTTACCGACAGACCCCTCCGGAATGTTTATCGACACTTTTCTCCTCTTCGGTTTTCATTTCCTCTTTTCCTTTTTATATGGGTAAACTTACGTCTCAAGGTTTCGTATCGTTCCTCTCTATTCTTTCGGAAGGAGTCACTACCCACGTTTCTTTATCTCCTTTTGTTATCTTACCCTTTCTGATCTGTGGAGAAGTTCTTTTAATCTCTATGGTTCCCTTATAAAGTACGTTTCTACCCGAGTTATTTCCCGTTTTTACCATACCTGGATTGACTTCGTCTTCTATAATTCTTCTCCACCGTTCTTATGTGTCTTCTTGACACATTTTTTTTAGAAGTACTGGGTCTATTAGTGCTACCACACTAGTGAGTGGATCTCGGTCTGTAGGACCTTACCCTTCAGTTCACCCGGAATCCTTCGTAGTGATGTTTGTTTGGATCACCTCCACTACCTTAAGGTCAACTCGACAAAGTTTAGGATTTTCTACTACGACATTTTCACGACGTGAGTTATACGGTCGTTTAAACCTTTGAGTCGTCACCGGTGTCCTGACTTTTTCCAGTCAAAAGTAAGGTCAGGGTTTCTTTCCCTTACGGTTTCTTACGAGTTTGATGGTGTGTTAACGTGAGTAGAGTGTGTGATCGTTTCATTACGAGTTTTAAGAGGTTCTGTCCGAAGTCGTTATACACTTGACACTTGAAGGTCTACAAGTTCGACCAAAATCTTTTCCGTCTCCTTGGTCTCTAGTTTAACGGTTGTAGACGACCTAGTAGTTTTTTCGTTCTCGCAAGGTCTTTTTGTAGATAAAGACGAAATGACTGATAAGGTTTCAGAAACTGACACACCTAGTGTTATTTGACACCTTTTAAAAATTTCTCTACCCTGATGGTCTGGTGGACTGGACGGAGAACTCTTTGGACATACGTCCAGTCCTTCGTTGTCAATCTTGACCTGTGCCTTGTTGTCTGACCAAGGTTCATCCTTTTCCTCATGCAGTTCCGACATATAACAGTGGGACGAATAAATTGAATATACGTCTCATGTAGTACTCTTTGTGACCCGACCTACTTCGTGTCCGACTTTAGTTCTAACGACCCTCTTTATAGTCATTGGAGTCTATACGTTTACTGTGGTGGGAATACCGTCTTTCGCTTCTTTTGATTTCTCGGAGAACTACTTTCACTTTCTCCTCCCTGAAGGGACCACCAGGTCACCGATTCTAAGACTCGAGGGTCACGTCCCCCGGGTCCAAGCTAGGGACCAGTCCTTCGATCTAGGGTGTACGATGTTGATTCTGGGTCATGTCGGTTTATTTATTTAATTAATTAATTAATTTTTTTTCTTTCTTTCACTTTCTCCTCTCACTTTTTCAACCGAATTTCGAGTTGTGAGTCTTCTGATTCTAGTACTGTAGAACAGGGTAGTGAAGTACCGTTTATCTACCCCTTTGGTACCTTTGTCACTGACTGAAATGAAAAGCCCGGAGGTTTTAGTGACGTCTACCACTGACGTCGGTCCTTTAATTTTCTGTGAATGAGGAACCTTCCTTTCAATACTGGTTGGATCTGTCGTATAATTTTTCGCCTCTGTAATGAAACAGTTGTTTCCAGTCAGATGAGTTCCGATACCAAAAAACTTTTCAGTACATACCTACACTCTCAACCTGATATTTCTTTCGACTCACACCTTCTTAACTACGAAAACTTGACACCACAACCTCTTCTGAGAACTCTCAGGGAACCTGACGTTCCTCTAGGTTGGTGAGGTAGGATTTCCTCTAGTCAGGACCCACATTTAAGTTTCCTGACTACAATTTCGACTTTAAGGTTATGAAACCGGTGGACTACACTTTCGACTGAGTAAGAGAACTACAACCCTTTCTAACCTCCGACCTCCGTTTCCCCTACTGTCTCCTACCGACCTACCGTAGTGACTGAGCTGCGTGAACTCAAACTCACTTGAGGCCCCCAACCACTACCTGTCCCTCCGGACCGCACGACGCTAAGTACCCCAGTGTTTCTTAGTCTGTGCTGACTCGCTGACTTGACTTGACTTGACTTGATGATATATATTTTATCTATTGATTATTCCTGGATGACTTATCGTGTCCCTTGAGATGAGTTACTGGATATACCCTTTCCTTAGATTTTTTCTCACCTATATATTTATATATATTGATAAGTGAAACGACATGTGAACTTTGATTGTGTTGTAAAATTTAGTTCATACGAGGTTATTTTTAATTAACATTTTTTGTCCTTTAGAACATTAAACGTTAGTATACCTACTTAAATCTCCCACAATACGTTCCACTTACCTCTTCCGTTACCGTGGGGCGAAGTCATGAGAACGGACCTTTTAGGGTACCTGCCTCCTCGGACCACCCGACGTCAGGTACCCCAGTACTTCTCAGTCTGTGCTGACTCGCTGAAGTGAAAGTCAAAAGTAAAAGTACGTAACCTCTTCCTTTACGGTGGGGTGAGGTCACAAGAACGGACCTCTTGGGTTCCCTGCCCCCTCGGACCGGCCGACGGCAGAGACCCCAACGTGTCTGAGCCTGTGTTGACTTCGCTGAACCGTCGCCGTCGTACGTTCCACTTTGTTTGGCCTGTGTCTTTCTGTTTATAACGTACGATAGTCAATATTCATTTTAGAACTTTCAGCTTGAATCCTTTTGTCTTTGTTCTTTACCACAAAAGATCCCTGAACCCTCACTTCCTTTACCCTTCTACAACCAGTATTCCATGTCTAAAAGTTAATATTCTACTTATTCAAGATATCTCGATTATATTACGTACTGTTGATATTAATTATTATCTAGTGTTTGAATTTTACACGACTCTCATCTTAAAAAACAAAAAAACCGGTACGGGGTGTGGAACACCCTATAATTAAGGGGTTGATCCCTGACTTGAACCCGTCACTTTCACACCTCAGGATTGGTGACCTGATGGTCCCTTAAGGACTCTCATCCAGAAGTCCCGAGAGGGGAGTGGTGGAGGACTTGTGTTTTTCCGCAACCTATACAATTAATCGAACTGACGTCACTAATAATGTGTTCCGCACACACACACGAGTCAGCGATGCAGTACAGGTTGAGAAACACTGGCGTATTTATCATCGAGCCGTCCGAGGGGACAGGTCTATTTAGAGGTCAGTTCTTATGACCTCGTCCAACGGTAAAGGAAGAGGTCCCGTAGAAGGGCTGGACCTCTAGCTTGGTCACACAGAAAATGTAAAGAACGTAGCCGTCCGTTTAAGAAATGGTGACACGGTGGACCCTTCGGGTATGTTCCATATGTATATAGTTTTGTGGTGTGACATTCGGAATTTATACAGGTTAAAAAAAAGTCAGTATGGAGTTATTTCAACCCCCCTTTTAGTAACATTTTACTACAAATTAAAGAAGGTTACGACTAATTTCACACCCTTATTAGTTATTCCTGGATGACATATCGTGTCCCTTGAGATGAGTTATAAGACATTATTGGACATACCCTTTTCTTAAGTTTTTTCTTACCTACATACAAATACACATTGACTTAGTGAAACGACATGTCGACTTTGATTGTGTTATCACATTTAGTTGATATAAGGTTATACTTATTTTTAATTTAAAATTTTGTGTATTACCTTTTCTTAGACTTTTTCTTCCTTTTTCACATCCCTTTTCGTAATTAAAAACAGTGTAAATAACGTTGAGATCAACCATAAAAAATATCACGGAAATACCAGACTGCCACAAAAAAGCACTAATATCCCACTTCAGATGGTCGTAAAGGAAATAACAAAGTCTAAACAAACACACTAAATTTTTTCAGAAATGTGTTATTCCTATTTTTAAAAAGACACAAAAGAATATTTAAAATAATTTCTCGAATGAATATTTTTACATATAAAAATGGATTGAACTTTAATTAAAACAATACTAAGTCTTAGATTAAAGTAAAAAGAAAAAGGAGGACTTACTAAGAAGGTTTATAGAGTAAATAGGGTTCCAAAGAGTGGTCACCGTGAAGACTATGAACCCCGGTCCATTAAGAAACAAACCCCCCACAGGACATGTAACGTCCTATAAATCGTTGTAAAGACTAGTGATAGTTTAAGATCATCGTAATGTGGTCAGCACTGTTGGTTTTTACGGAGATCTGCAACGGGTCCCAGGGGACCCTTTGTTTTAGTGGGGTTTAACTGTTAGTGACTAAATAGGAAGGGGACTTTACCAAACTTTATGATAGAGCTGGTGTTTTATGTAAGAATATATAGTATATGTGAACCACTGTAAAGTCTTGAAAGATAAGTCAAGGTTAATAAACTGCAGATAAAAATATGATATATTTTTTTCTCAGGGTTTGACAAAAGTAATAATGTCAAAACTTACTTGGAAATTAGACAAATGTGAGAACAAAAAAGTCAAAGAAAAGATAAGAAGTGTCTCCTATGAAATAGAATAACTCACTAACTTACCTTTCCTTGTTTTCTCTGGGTTCGTCTTAGGTCCTGTACCCTCCGTGGCGGGGGGGCTGGGACGGCGGAGGCAGTACAGTTTCTCCGGGTGTGACCCACCTTCTCCGTCCGTACCCAGACAGACTCTGACTATTCTCCTTTCCACGGATTACCCTAGACCTTCAGAGTTGGGGTCCTAGTAGACAACTCTGGGTTTCCCTTCCTCGACGTCTTCTCTTTTAGTCCTTCTCTTCCGTCGGGAAACTAGGCGACATAAGGCTCCACCCCGACCCCCTTCCTTCACTCCCTTGTCCTGTTAATACTAATAAATGTCTCATAGACCCCAAGGGACCCCCGAATTTACCATTTCTTAGGTGGACGTTATACCCTCTGTACCCAAACTAGGGACCCTATCCTTCTAGGAAACCTCCTCCCGTACCGTTGGGGGAAGTCATAAGAACGGACCTCTTAGGGGTACCTGTTTCCTCGGACCGTCCGATGTCAGGTACCCCAGTGTTTCTCAGTCCGTGCTGACTCACTGATTCATGTCGTGTCCCATAGATCCGAAGAGAAATTGCCGAAGGGGACCAGCGAGTCCGCCTTTTCTTAGACAGACGTTACGTCCTCTGGACCCAAGCTAGGGACCTAGCCTTTCTACAGGACCTCTTCCCTTACCGTTGGGTGAGACCATAAGAACGGACCTCTTGGGACACCTGTCTCCTCGGAACACCCGATGTCAAGTACTTCAGAGTTTCTCAGTCTGTACTGACTCCCTGACTCGCACTTGTGGGGACCCTTCCTGCCCAGGTGGAGACAGACGGTCCTGATAACAACCCTATTTATCCAGTCCCGACGGAGGAGGGACTTCAGTTGTCGGGTCCCCAAGATCTTAAGACAGAGGGAGATGTAGTCTCTGTTTTTCGAGTCTAGTTACTGAGCTTACTGTCTATAGGGTTCCCATGGTGACTCTTACCAAAGACACCGTTCTTTGTTCTTTGAACTGAGTTTGTTATTTTCTTTAAAGATCCGGGGTCACTGTCTTTCAGGTATCCCTCCGAAGGAGGTCGTCGAGTTACTGTAAAGTTCCTGGACGAAGAAAGGACGCGACAATCACCGTATGAACCAATTTCCCAACCTTGAGGGTCTACCTATGGGTCCCGACGGACCAAGGGTAACGTGACACGACTATTAGTGTGTCGTCTTTTGAGAAACGGGATCTTAAGGGTCGTTTTCAGGACTACGAGTGAAACTAATCTGGTATAAACAAGTGTCCAGGTAGACCCTCTTCCCACACACAATCAGAGAGTCAACACAGGCTAAGAAACACTGGGGTACTTGACATCGGGTGGTCCAGAGACGGGTACCCTAAAACGTCCGTTCTTATGACCTCACCTATCGGTAAGAGAAGAGGTCCCCTAGAAGGACTGGGTCCCTAACTTGGGTTTAGAGGATGTAACGTTCGGCTAAGAAATGGTAGACTCGGTGGGGTCTCTTCCCATCTTAACCGAAGAGAATTAGTCGAATCTCGACCCTAGTGATTTCAGGGGTGACCTTTAGACCCGATCGACCCTTCCCCTTCTTCCTTCTCCCTTCTCGACGATACACAGGTGACGTGGTCCGTAGGACCTACTCTTCAGACTTCGGACTTTAAACCTTTCTTTTTGAAGACAATAGACTCTTTAAACAGGGAATGCAGAATCTCAGTATCGTAGTAAAAGGAATATTGTAGGAATAGTAAAGAAGGGTTCCCGAAGAGACCACCGAGTCTACCTTTTCTTAGACAGACGTTACGTCCTCTGGAGTCTTTCTAGGGATCCTCTTGCCTTACCTATGGGTGAGATTATAAGAATTGACCTCTTAAGGTGTCTGGTTCCTCGGACCGCCCGATGTCAGTTACCCCAACGTTTCTCAGTCTGTGCACACTCACTGAAAACGACATAGTAAAGAAGGGTTCACGTCCTAAGTTTTTGGGACAGTCGGGGATTTTTTTTACATCTGGGTCCCTGAAGGGACCACCGGGTCACCAATTCTAACGTACGAAGGTTACGTCTCCCCACACCCAAACTCGGGACTAACCCCTTGATTCTAGGGTGTACGGTGAGTCACACCGATTTTTGTTTATTTATTTTCTTTATCTCCCGAAGAGACGACTAGCCCACCAATTCTTAGACGGAACGTTACGTCCCTTGTGACCAACCTAGGGAACAGGTCCTTCTAGAGTGTACGGTGCCTCGTTGATTCGGACACCCTGTGTTTATGACTCGGGTTGGAGTGACGTTTCGGGTACGAAACGTTAGTCTCTTCGATGACGTTAGTCTTCGGACAAGTGTCTTGATCTCTTATCGGGGGTGAGCGGTGTTGATCTCTTTCGGGTGTGTGTTGTTACTTCTGGGTCGTCTCGGTATTTATTAAAAAAATTTTTCTTTTTATTTACATGGGTCTTTTTACGTACACTGGATATAGTCCTTGATCTCGGGGTCTGTTTTGGTCGTAGAGAGACGGACAAGTCAGGTCGAAGAGGTATTTCTCGTGAATGTTCAAAATTCACTATCCCTGGTACAGTGTCGCAAAACAGATCCTTTGTGAAACGTTGATAGTATCGTTTTTCGCGGGACCACGACGTCCGACCAGACAGTATTGGTGACAGGAAGGACTTTGTGAGTCGAAGAAGAACTACGGTCCTCCCGACGACCCCTCCTTCGTCCGTTCCTTGTTCGGGACCGGACAGTCGGGTCACCGAAACGTTTTCGTTACGGACATTGTCGGACAGATAGAAGAGGTTTGTACAAAGAGTAGACGACCAGGGTCGTGAAACCGCAGTAGTTTATCTAGGGACCGAGAATGGGTACTTGAGACGAGACAAATTGTCTTTCAAGACTTTCTACCGTCACCGCCCTCCGTCCTCCCGTTCAGTTGTGAATCGGACAAGACCGTTGTACTACGGAGTTCAAAGGATGACGTCAGTCCCCGTTGGTTCGACGGTATCTGGTACCCCAACGTATCTATTACGGTCTCAACGTACGGTCCCAAAGTCTCTTACCGTCATAACAGTTATGGGAATGTCAATACGGACGGTTAGTCTGACACAAATTAAATTGACTTGATACCAAGAAACTATACTCGTGAGAAAGGTTCTCATGTTCTAGGGTCGTTATTTTGGGGTCTTTACTCCGAAGGGACCACCGAGTCGTCATTTTTTAGGAGGACGGTTACGTCCTCTGCCCCCAAGATAGGGACCAGACTCTTCTAAGGTACGCGGAACCTCGTTGATTCGGACACTTGGTGTTGAGAACTCGGACACGCAATTTCGGGTCCTTGTCGTCTATGACTAGGGTGTACGACGTTGATGACTTCGGACTCGTGAGATCTTGGGCACGGGGTGTTGTTCTCTTATCTGGGGCAAACGGTGTTGATCTCTTTTCGGACATGTCGTTGTTTCTGCCTCTTATCGGTTATTTATTTCTTCTGTTTTGGGGTCTTTACCCATTGCCTCCGTAGAGATGGTAGAGATTTCGGTTGTTCTTAGTGGGACAAGAAATAAAAGGAAGAGGAAGTCAACGGTGAATAGAAGTTACCGAAATTTCTGGGGTCTTCAGGTCCAGTGCCTAGAGTGCCAGTCCGGAGAAAAGAGACATTATTGATAGAGTGTCTCATTGGTGTCTTATTGATAGGTTTGTAGAGTAGGAGACGGTGGGGGAAAAGGAAAACGGAAGTTAGAAAGGGTCGTAGTCCTAGAAAAGGTTACTCAGCCGAGAAACTTAGTCCACCGGTTTACATATTTTCTCTATTGATTATTCTTGGGTGACATGTTGTGTCCCTTCAGATGAGTTGTGAGACATTACTGGTTGTATCCTTATCTTAGATTCTCACCTGCGTGCATACACATATTAGTTAAGTGAAACGACATGTGACCTTGATTGTGATGTGACATTTAGTCCATATAAGGTTATTTTACAAATTTTGATTTTAAAACAAAATTTTTTAGAAGGAAAGTCAAAGAGAAAAGTGATGTCGAGACCGATATAACGGTGTATTGTTTTGATAAGGTTTTGAATTATCGAGTTTTCTTCGTAACATAAAACAGGTATTAAACCTCCTAGTCCTTAAACCTCCACCGACTAAACGAGAAGGGACGAGGTGAGTCATTGTCCGCTCCTTTCTCTTAGTTGAAGGTTGCACCGAGTGGGTGTACTGACCGTTCAACCCCGACCGATAACTCTGACCCTTGGAACCGAGGAGAGGTATGTAAACGGACCCGATACAGTGTTGTGTCATCGGGGTTCCATCAGTCTCATGGAACAGGGGTCTAGTTTATGAGATTCTCTACCCTCCACCTTCGACGGTCCAAGATTCCCTGACACAGACCTTTAACCGTCAGTGAAGACGGTTTAAGATACTAAGTTTCGTCTCTATCGGGTGGGTTTGAATTCCTCTTCCCTACGACTCTCAGCTACAGATACCCTTCTCCCAGTTTCCTAGACACCGGTAAGGAAAAAATTTAAATAAAAATTAACCTCTTATTAAGGAGATACTACAAGACAGCCAAAGACGACGTGTTGTTACCCTGAGCCGGTGTTCACATGTTTTTAGAAGAGGGAGAACTCGGAGGGAGAGTGGTCGGGGGTAGGGTGGAGAGAACCAACAGTATCTCGTGATCCAACGCGAGGGACACAATCTGTCGTTAAAGGGTAATCGATAAATAAAATACATACCATTACATACGCAAAGTCACGGTGAGACAGTTGAGCGGGGTGGGAGAGGAAGGGAGGGGGCTGGGGGCTGGGCTACACAACACCGGTAAGAATATGTCGGTGCCGACGGGAAAGGAATACAGTCGAACGTACGTCACGTTGTCTGCTCCGTGATGGTAAAGTATCGAGTATGTGAAGGAGAGAGTGGAGTCGGAGAGGATAAGGAAGGTTTTAGGACCAGGAAACGGGTAGACAGTAGAGAGTGTGGACGACTACATGTAGCGGTCAATGTCTAAGTCTTCGAGATGATGTGACGTTGAATTACAGTCAGTTCTCGAAACCGTAGACCATCTGGACCCACCCCGAAGGGTCTACCCTTTCTTGGGTGGACGGTTACGTCCTCTACATTCTCTGCTCCCAAGTTAGGGACCCAGCCTTTCTAGGCGACCTCCTCCTGTGCCGGTGGGTGAGGTCATAGGAACAGACCTCTTGGGGTACCGGTCTCCTCGGACCGTCCGATGCTAGATATCCCATCGTTTCACAGTCTGTACTGACTTTACTGAATCAGGTGTTCGTACGTACGTCTGAACTCACTCTTAGTTGAGATAATTACTGAACGACACTGACCTGTTTAATGAATTATCGACTGTGAGTTAAAGGAGTCGACTTTATTCTTCGGATGGAGTATTCTAATGACCCTCCTAATTATTTGTTGTATATGCCGTTTTTAACATTTTAGACTGTTACGGTTCACAACTGTTCCCGTATCGTGATTCGACTTGAGAAAAAATTACAACAAGTAAATAAAAATAAAACCGACGGGACCCACAAACAACGACGTGTGACCAAAAGAGATCAATATCACTCACCCCCGATGACAGGTCAATACCACGCTCCCGAGATCCTGAGCACCCGAGGTCATCAACACCGTGTGCCCGAATCGACGGGGTACCGTACACTTTAGAAGAACCTGGTCCCCAACTTGGACACAGGGGGACGTAACTGTCCCCCGAAGAATTGGTGACCTGGTGTCTCTTCAGGTGATCTTGAGAATATATGTCGAGTGCTCCAGTATGTGACGAAGTTAAAACCTCTGCTTAAAACCGTTATATACTATTCTAATTTCTCCTTATATGTTACGTCACTAAGATACAGATCTAAATCTGGGACTCTTTGAGGACGGTCCATGGGTTCCTTTGGATATATTCTTATGATTATTTTTCTCTTTTTTTCTGATGATTACCATCGGGACAAAAATTGACGGTTTCTAACCTTTGGTGGAGTTACAGCTGGTTCTTTTCTCTATTATTTGACATCGTACTAGTGTGTACTCGGTCTCAATTTATATGATTGTGTCTCCTTAGGGTGATGATGTTATATATTTTTCATTTAATATACTTTTACGCATACCACTCTTTAGTAAATGTTAATCGAACTTTGTACGTTTCGTTACAATACAGAGTAAATCCCTTTGTCCGTACCCATCGTTTTCATTTTACTTTATCTTTTCTGATTTAAGTTGGGACTTACTTTTCCTCCCTTTCGTCAGGTCTGGGACCTTAGAATTTGATGAGTACCCCATATTCTCAAAAGAAATAAAATAATAAAAATATTAGAAAAAATACAGACTTTATAAAGTGTAGTTTAAAAACTTTCAGAATTTCTGAATAAATATCCCTAAAAGGACCTTCAGGTCACCAATTCTAAGACACCAAGGTGACGTCCCCCCTGTACCCAAGTTAGGGACCAGTCCCTTGTTCTAGGGTGTACGGGTTCCGTACCAGTTTTTATTTATTTATTCCTGGATAAATATCACTCATACACGTGTTGTGACCCCTACTCCGTTTCCGAGTTATACGTCATCCTTGACGGTAGTAAAAGTGAGACTGTAGGGTGGGGAACAATAAATGAGTTGGAACCCTGAGAGTGAGGTGGGACTTTGATCTTTTTCCACAAAAGTAAAAATGTTCTCAAATTTACTTACACACTGATTCCAGTATGGACACACACACGAGTCGGCACAGGTTTAGAAACGTTGGGGTACCTGACATCGGGACGTCCGAGGAGACAGGTACCCTAAAGGGTCCGTTCTTTTGACCTCACTCAGTGGTAAAGGGTTGGGTCCCTAGTTTGAGTACAGAGGACGTAATGTCTGTCTAAGAGATGGTGACTCGGTGGATCCTTCGGGGGATTTCAGTACTCTTTTGTGTAAATAGACCAACGGACTTAGACTATCCTAAAACTCTTCTCAGTTGAAAAAAAAAGTGGTTCCCTTTCTTTACTTCAACTGTTTATACGATACACTAGTTTGTGATTGTCACCTTTCTAAAAAGTTTTCAGGACTAAACTTTTGTTCCGTACGGACCCATGGATCAGGTCAAGGAAGTGAGGGTAAGTTGTCTGACATTGTCTCTCGTCAGTAAATGGGGTCCACTGGTTGTATCCGGTAGACAAAAGTTCAAGACTTGAGACCTTCTTATAACCTTAAGGGTTCTCTTGAAATTTTTTAGGACGACGGTACCTTGAAGGGACCACCATGTCACCAATTCTAAGACTGAAGGTCACGTCCCACACACTAGGTTAGGGACCTTACTTCTAGGGTGTACGGTGCACCATGTCAGTTTTTATACTTTAATTATATACTTTATTTTTACAACTTTTCTTCTTAAAATTTTTTTCTTCTTTTTTAGTGCTTTTATTTTTAGGATACGGGTCCAGCGTGGATATGGTTAATTTAGGATCACAGACTGAAGAGACTACCGGTTCACCAATTCTTCGGTGGACGGTCACGTCCCCTGTGGCCAAGCTAGGGACCAGGTCTTTCTCAGGTGTACGACGTCCTGTCGATTCGGGTACACGGTGTTGATGACTCGGGAACGTGGGATCTCGGACACGAGGTGTTGTTCTCTTCGGTGGCGTTAGTCTTCAACGCGACGTTGATCTTTTTCAGGTGCGGGTCGTTGCTTCTGGGTCGTGTCGGTTTTTATTTATTTATGATTTAAAAATTTAATATTTTCTTCATTATAGAAAAATTTTTAGGGTCACGGGGACCTTCCGTGGGTCCGGAGTCCAGAAGTTCACTCAGGTTACCCGTCGGTTCCTTCTCTTAGTGACCGGATAAACCAGGAAAGTCCTTTTACTATGGGACTTTGTAGTCTGTGGTGGACACTTAAGTCCAACGAAAGGGAGCAAGAAAGTATACATTTTGTAAGTAATTAAGCAAAAATAAGGAAGGTTTCGAAAATAGTAAGTTCAGTTAGTATCTAGGTTAATGTCTTTATTCTCACGAATTCCAACCCGGACACTGTTTCACGGTCGACGGATGTGGTACAGAGAAGATGGGTCGAAAATTATTATGTTGAGACTGAGAATGGATTCGACACCAGTGGGGTGACTTTCAGTGTAAAGGGTTTCCTACTCTCTCTTTTCTTGAGAGAGGAAACGTCCCGAATTATCAGTCGGTGGACAACGAGACCGATTCGGTACTCTTTTAGTGGTACCCTTTTCTTATTTACGTTTTATATCGTTATATCGTATTGGGTTCATTTTCATGTAGTCCAACTAGTCAACCCCAACAGTACGGGACGATTCGATTCCTTTTTGTGTCACACCTGGAACCTTGTAGCCCAGTCGCGTTCAAGTCTTGCGACGAGTACGTGTGTGATTCTACAAAAGGGTTCCGTATTCGTCCAGATACTGGAGGTCGCTCCAATATCGGGAGCATGTTCTTTTATTGTTTCAAATTTCATTAGTTATTTTACCCTCTGCAATGGTCCCTGTGTCCTCCGACTGAAGTGGTATCGTGTTGTCTGTGAAAGACGAGTGGTTCTGTGATTTATTTTCACTACACCGAGGCTCTTTGTCCCGAGAACTGGTTCTCCAGAACTCAGGGGACCAGGGTAGAAATTTTGAAATCAAGACAGAGATCAAAGAGAAAGGGTTTGATACACAAACTAGGGATGGACGACGCGACCGACGTCGTGAGGAAATGGTTTTGATGTTTGATTATTTATAAGTTCTTCATTCTTTTTATCTTTTCGTAGTAAAATATTGATCAAATCTGGGTCCAAAATAGGGACCTAATCCTTCGAGGGGACCTCTTCCTTTACCGTTAAATGAGGTCATAAGAACGGACCCTTTAGGGTACCCTCTCCTCGGACCGCCCGATGTCAGGTACCCCAGTGCTTCTCAGCCTGTGCTAACTCACTGGTTGTGAAAGTGTGAAGTCATTATTGTCTAAGTCCGTTCTAAGTAGTTACTTATGACTCCGGTGACTCACTTTCTGTCGACGGCCCCCACCCCCACCCCCCGTGTTTTGTCAGCGTTAGAGTTTCAAAGTACGGTGTCTATTCCATAAGTAAGGTTTGTATGCTCCTCTTCCCCTGTTGTCTCCTACTCGACCGACCTACCGTAGTGACTGAGTTACCTGTACTCAGACTCGTTTGAGGCCCTCTATCACTTCCTGTCCCTTCGGACCACACGACGTTGTCAGTCTGTACTGATTCGCTGACTTGTGGTTGGTGTTGTTGAAACTTCTACCTCTTCAGACCTTCTGCGGAGGGCGACACAACCAACGATTCGTTAGTGTAGAGCTGTTTGGGACGGGAGGGTTGAGACGGCGCGGAGACCCGACCTTGAGAAGGTTGGTGGACACAAACGGTCGACGGCCATCCCCCTCGAGACTCCTCGGGCGCCCCCTTTCTTTGATGAACAAAACGAAGAACAAGGTGTGTAAAGTAGTGTAAAGAACAGAGGGTGTCGTCATCACGAGGGAGCGGGGTGGTCGACTTAAGACAAGCGTCAAAAATGTCGGGAGTGTTCTTAGTCGGAGAAGTGTATGTAAAAAAAAAACCACCACACAGTACACTGGTCCTAGCTGGTCCCTTGGTCAAGGGGTTGGTCCCTAGCTTGGGTACGGCCTACGTAACCTTCCCTCCTCAGTTGATGACTGACGATCCCTACCGGGACAAAAGTTTGTGAAGAATTTCAGTGATTGACGGTCTTACGGGGAGAGTCCCGAAACTCAGGGTCCACGTACCCTGAGAAGGTTCGACTCTGTGGTCGTTGTCGGGTAGTAACTGAACCCCTTCTTCAGTTGAAAGAAGGGACAGGAACTCTAAAAGCGAGTGAGTGTCAAATTGGATTAGGATTAAACATGTTCCATGTTTATGTGAATTATGTGAAAAGAAATTTCCGTTCGGTGGTTTTAATTTAGGAAGTGAAGTCTAAAATTTTTATGTATTTCCATCTCAATTTTTTTAACGAATCATCAGTACGGTATGAGTTTTTACACAGATCCCCTAGTTACAGTTCAATTTGTGATGGTACAGTTCTTTTATATATTTTTATGAATATAAATAGACCTCCTACTCTGGTCAATAATTATTATTTGTGAAAAATTCTTCACGAATACTTCCCAGTCTGTGTCGTGTGAAATGTACGTAATAAAATAAATTAGGACACTGTATTCATCGTAATGATATGGTGGTCAGAAATCTGTTCCTGGACTCCGAATCTTTCTACTTTACTAAAGGTCCTATACTTTCGTCATCTCGACCTTAAGCTTCGAGCTATCGAGACCGAGGTTTCGAATACGAACATCGGTGGTGTGGTATGGTGTGTGCTCCAGTAGTTACGGAAATATTAGAGACTAAGGTTACCGTTGAAGCTTAAATTTCAGGAAGAGACACCATCTGTTACTGAGATGAACCTGGTACTGTCTTGGTGAGTCTTTTTGGTTTCTAGAATTTGGCTTCACAGTATAATTGAGATATGAGTGTTCGACTGTCATAAAGGTTTTTCGACCGTTCTAGTTGGTGCAAATCTGACTACCTCTCGAATGGTCCTCGGTTCTAGAGGTGATGTTCTTTTAATAGAGGAAAGGTTTAGTCATTACAGGTCGATTCCGGGTAATATACTGACAAGTTGATTACCCGTTATAACTGATTATAAGAGTCTTACACGGGGGGAGGTCAAAAAATTAACTCTAAGTTAAATTATTTCCGAAGATCTTTTTCTGTAGTTTAGTTATCTGTCAACCAAGAATACCCGACTTTGACCTAGAGATTACCAGGAACATGTATCGTATCTGAACGGGACCCTAAAGGTTTCGAGGTAATAGGAAGTACGACATGATTTTTTCATGATAAAATGAAATCCTTGGTTTGGTCGTTGAGTCGACGGTTGCTAATAAAACGTTTCGTCCTGTGTCAATGAACTTTTAATATAAAAAGGTTAATCGTGTCGCCCTTTGTGCTGTCTCCGTAAGTCGGGTTCGGACATTAATCTCTTGTAAACGAACGAAGATCTTTATCTTACTTACCCTTCATCTTTGGACGATAGATCCAGAAGTCGTTTTTAGGAGACCCTCCCCTCTGGAACGTGGTTACAATCGTCAGGGGTCTTTTATTTGTAGAACGAGGAAAAGGATTCATCGTCAGCCGTGACGTAGTGTCACACAAGTCGACTCTACTTTGGATCGTAGTAGAGACTTACATTCTTTTTCCCGAAGGTGTTCTCGGGCCAGCAATCTTTCCGTTTCTGACGACGGTTACTCGTCGAGATAAAAATAAAAATAGAAAATTTAAAAATAATACATAAATAAAACCCGACGTGACCCAGAAGTAACGACGTGTGACCGAAAGAGATCAAACACCCCCGTTCCCCGTCCCCGCCGCAATGAGAAGCAACGTCACGTGTCCGAAGAACAAGGTCACCGAAGAGAAGAATGTCTCGTATCCGAGCTCCGTCTTCCCGAAGTCATCAACGTCGGAAGTCCGAGTCATCAAAATCGTTGGACCGAGATCTCGTGTCCGCAGTCGTCGACACCATGGACGCGGAATCAACGAGGCACCGCACACCTTAGAAGGGCCTAGTCCCTAACTTAGGTACTGGGAACGTAACCGTCCACCTAACAATAAGCGACATGGTGGTCCCTTCAGGTCACAAAATAAAATCATAAAATTTTTAGATAATTACTTCAGGAGATTTAGAAGGAGACAGTCTTTTCGTCTGTCGTGAAGTCGGTAGAGGTCAATCGTCCGTGACGAGTCTAAAGTTTCTAGAGTGACACAGAGTCACTTTGTTACCTACCAATTTCTTAAATTTAGAGAGTTCGTCTCCGTTTCTGTTTCTATCTTTTGTCAATTTCTCTTTGTTGAAAGTCCCTGAAGAGACCACCAGGTCACCGATTCTGAGGTTTGACGGTTACGCCCCCCGGGTTTTCAAGTTAGGGATTAGTCCCTTGCTCTAGGGTGTACGGTATGGATTGTCAAACGTTCGACGTTGATTCTGGACCGATCGGTTTATTTATTTTTATTTTTACGACGTACGGTGTCGATTCTAAGACGAGTAATAAACCGACAATTAAAAAAAAATTTCTCTCTCTTTTTGCTGAAAGTGTGGTACCCAATACTCAAGACATTTAAAAACTTTAAAACCTCGAGATGTGTTCTTAAGACGCACTCCGTTCTCTTTTGGTAACTGTTAATTCTATAAACGTTTAGTATGGATGACGTGTTTGTGTCACCTCTTTCCCAAATTACCTGGTCTATCGATTATGGTGATCTAACATCTACTTTGTGGTGTTGGGTCGAAAATTACTCGCTCACAGAATTTAAACAGTGGAAACCAGAGATTCGTGGAACTACGACGAACTTCCACTTTCCCACTCCCGCCAACTTTTGTTTAGGAAAATAAAGGACGGTCAGTCCTTTGCTTGACAACTTTTGAGATCGAACCGGATGGATCTCGACTCGGGTCGAACGTTTTCACTACCGTTGAAAACTCATTTGTACTAACACATTGTAAATAGATCGAGAGTCAATGATATAACATCAAATTGGTCCACTGAATTGTAACTGGACAAATAGAGAGTCACTATAACAAGTAAAGGACAAGGCCAATGTCCAAAGTACCTAAACAGATGACACGGTTTTCAGTCGTTCAATGTGTTGACACATGTTATAGTAAAGTTAAAAAATTTTTTAGATTTAAAATAGTCGTTTTTTAATTTCACCCCTAGTCGAAGGTTGTTAAATTGAAAAAAAAAAAAGTAAAATAAATGAAAACCGTCACGACCCAGGAGTAACGACGAGTCCAAAAAGAGATCAACACCACGAGTTCGAAGAGAACATCGACTCGTACCCGGGATCCCGGACGACCGAAGTCATCAACATCGTGTTCACGAGTCACCAACGTCGTGTGCCCGAATCGACGAGACACCGTACACCCTAGAAGGGCTGGGTCCCTAGTTTGGGTACAGAAGTCGTAACCGTCCACCTAAGAAATGGTGACTCGGTGGTCCCCTCGAGATTTCAAACAAAAACAAAATTAAGAACCGACAGGACTGACCCAGAAGTAACGACGCTCCTGAAAAGAGATCGACGTCGGTCACCCCTGATAAGAGATCAATGGTACGTGCCCGAAGAGTCACACCACCAAAGAGAGCAAAGTCGAGTACCCGAGTCATCAACGTCCAAATCAACGAATCAACGAATACACCCTAGAAGGGCCTCGTCCCTAGTTTGGGTACAGGGGACGTGATCGTCCGTTTGAGTTGGTGACTTGGTGGTCCCTTCAGAATGAAAGAGAAGTGACAACTCTTTATCGAGACCCTTCAGGGATGTATACTCCGGTCCGGTCTTAGTGAAGGAGACCCTGCAGAGGTAGAAAAAGTAGTGTTGGTGGAAGGAGTAAATACGACTGTTCGAGTGGAAGTGATTCACGGAGACTGACGGATAAATCTTAGAGGGGTTGTCATCGTCATAGTTGAGAAGGTTCAAATCTATTAGTTAAGTGTAGGTGAAACTTAGGACGTTTCACATCACACCACATTATTCAAAGACGGTGTGATGTTTAATGACGAAGAAAGAAGGTACTTCGAAAGTTATCGAAGGTTTGGAACCGAATTCGTCAGTGTTTTAGAGGTCTACATCGTAGATATCAGACAGGTTTAGACAATTTTCGACTTTATTGGAGAACCAGGTAACCGACCTAGTTACTTTCGACACAAACTACCAGTTTCCGTTCAAAAGTGTGAAAGTGAGTTCGGGGGTCTTCTTAGACCTTGTATTCGGTTGCCGTCACGATTTTTCGGATCTCATAGAGAGATGGCGACCCTAGTGATGATTTTTGGAGACAAAAGACACTCACCTGACTTATTTACGACGTGTCGTTGGTCTGTGGTCTTTCTGAAACTTTCATCGCTGGGTTCTCCAGTAAGTAGCCCAGTCACACGTAGACGAGGCAATATTTACTCTAAACACCTGTTTTCTCGAGCGTAATGTCAAACGTGACATACGTTAATGAGTCAATTGTACGGTCCGTGACTTTAGACTTGGTAATGGTCCCCTTGACCACAGTAAATGGACTTTTGGTACCATTACCTACGTACGTAAACCTCAGAACGTTTTTTCGTTCCATGACTTTTGTCTTCTGAGTTTATGTATCACTGGCGCGGGGGTGACTCGGGTTCTTGAGACTCGTCAATCCGGAAATGAGGAACTCTAAGAAAGAGTCCTTCGACGACATACCACAAGAGGGGTGTCTGTTCCCTTATTTCGTTCTTTTTGTTTTTGTACCCGAGAACCCCCGAAAGGACCACCAGGTCACAAATCCTTAGGTGGAACATTCCGTTCCCTGTGACTAAGTTAGGGACCAGGTCCTTCTAAAGTGTACGGGACCTCGTTGATTTGGACACACAGTGTTGATGACTCTGACGCGAGATCTCGGGTTCAAGACGTTGCTCTCTTCGGTGGTGCTGCTCTTCGGACCCGTGCCGCTGTTCTCATCGGAGGTGAGTGGCGTCGGTCTCTTTCAGACTCAGGTCGTTACTTCTGGGTGGTGTCGGTTTCTTTATTTTATCGAAAAATTTTGTTTAATATTTTTCTTTTGTTTGTAACCGACATCCTTTAGGTTGTTTCCTCTATTTTCTGTAGGGGTCTTGTCATCTCCCTTTAAAATCCTACGTCTGGACTTTGAAAACAGATCTGATCTTGTCTAGACTTCGAGACTCACTCCAATAGGATTTTATGACTCTCGAAGGGCCAACGAAGAGTATCAGGATTTTCCTTTAATTGGTCACCTTTCAAGGTCTTACTGACTACTGGTCGTGAATTATTTTTTCCCTCCCCTCGAATAAGATCCCTTTTGTGTTACTAGTGTTCTCTATGTGATACTGAGTCGTCGAGTCACTATGAAAAAGTTTATGAGAGTTAAAACTAGAGGGGTTTTAATTATGGATTAATATGTCGCCTCCCTTCAATCCCAGACACATATTGTCAACTTCTGACTTTGTAATACCCCACAGTTCCCGGGGTTTGACTCTCTCGGATCATCATTATGTTTATGACTTTCACCAACGGAGACCTTTCCTCTACACCTCCCTCTCGGGACATGAATGGTTCGGAACAAGTTAGTGAACTAATGAAATAGTACCTATGTACATTGGAACTACTTTTATCGAATAACTTCCAAAAAAAAATTTTTTCCCGTTGTAAATCTGGGCTCTGTTTGTCCGGACTCAAGTGTGATCGGACACAGGGACCGGGTCTCTTCAATATTTTTAACTGACGGGACCCAGAAACAACGTCGTGTACCCGATTCAGCGAAGTTTCGTACACCCTTGAATCAAGGGACTGGTCCCCTAGCTTAGGTGTAGGGGACGTAACCTTTTCCTGCACAATAATTGGTGATCTGGTGTTTCCTTCAGGGTACACAACGAAATATACCTTTATATCTAGGGGAAACTGGAGAATAACCGACAACCCCAAGGAGAAGGGGTCTGGATCGACGAGAAAACAAGAACCAAGTTCCTGAAGGAGTCAACAGGAGAGGACCCGGTTCCCTTTTTTAGAACTCCCAATGATAAGAGGTGAATTACAATAATTTTTGTATCAAAGACCCAAAGACTCCTGTCATGGTCTCTCCTTCGGTCTTGGTTTTGCGTTCTCCCAGAGGAGTCTTGAGAGTTAAGACTCGAATTACGATCCAAGGGCAATGATGGCGTCGAGGGTGGAGGAAGGAGTTTACCAATGTACCCATGAAAGTCAGCCGGACCCTGAGAGGTAAGAGACAATTGTAACCATGTTTATGTCAAGAGATCTGGTCAAGGTACTGGACATTTCGTTGATATTTTGGATGACGTTGTCCAGAACTCTTACCTTACATATATTTATCGAATCACGTCCCGGACTGTGCGTCACCAACTCGTAAATATTTACTGAGGTACGCTTCATGAATTGGTGACTAGATGGAAGAGTCCGTGTCCGGTCCATCCGTCTCGGAATACGAACAATGATAGACCGAGGGGTTTTTTGTAGATTTTAAGACTCTTGTCCTGTGTGGTTGGATCAAAACAACTGAAAAAATTCGGTACATGAAAACGAATTGGTAAGACTAGTTCGTACTTTTGTCTACACAATTCTAACTTTTTGGGTTGTGACCCTTAAATTCCCAAAAAACAAACCGGTGTAAAGTTGTCGTACACGCTAGAATGAAAGTGTCGGTCCCCAGTGTAGTTACGTGTGTGGGAGGAGGGGGCCGACGGGTAGTGTGGCCTTCGTACACACGAAAGGACTGGCTGGTCCCTTGAGGGGGTTGTCTCTTAAAACATTACTTCGACTCGATGTGTGTTGGGAGTAAAATCGGAAGATTGTCGCTACGATTTTGTTAGATTTATTCCTAGACTATTTTATTCTATTAGGTAGCACGATTGTTTTGCAGGTTCTACGCGATCATAAATTTTTTTTTTTTTTTNGGGGTTGTCTCTTAAAACATTACTTCGACTCGATGTGTGTTGGGAGTAAAATCGGAAGATTGTCGCTACGATTTTGTTAGATTTATTCCTAGACTATTTTGTTCTATTAGGTAGCACGATTGTTTTGCAGGTTCTACGCGATCATAAATTTTTTTTTTTTTTTCGATCAGACAATCTTGTCGGGCGTACCTCATTACAGTACATATAAGACCCTAGAATTCTTTACGAAGTCCCTCCTCACCCCTTTGACGACGATCGTCAAGAGTGGACGATTCCATAGTGGAAGAGGATTCTTACGTCCTCCGATTGACTAGGCCCTTGTTTACACATACTTGTTTTGGTCGTTCTGTTCAAAAGATTTTTGCCATCCGAAAAATAAATAATTCTCCATCTGTCTACTTGTACCTTCCGACCGGGTAAGATTGAACGGGCTTCAAGTATAAGGTGTCGTAAGTAGGTAGGACGTGACAGTCTTTAGAATTGTCTTTATGGGTTCTGACGGTCTTCCCAAAAAGAAGGATGAAGAAGAATCGTTCTTGTCGGGTACTTGACGAACGTTTCTTCCTTGATGATTGGATTTAAAAGTGGTACAGGTTTCTGGGATACTCTTCAAGGGTGTCTACGGTTCTCTTGGGCGGTGACGGCTGACCACCCGTCCCATGTTCACTGATAAAGAGATTCTGATGATCCCTTCGAACCCAATGCCACAAAGAACAATTCAGGGACACGTACAATCCCGTCTTCGACCACTTTGGTTATTTCGTCTCGTGTGAGACAGTTTACCGAGACCTACCAACAAATTTTTTTTTCTTTCTTTAGTGCAATAGAAGTCTCTGTTGTAATTTTGTATTACCTTGACTTCGGACTATGTTTTTTCATCTCTTTATATATGTCCTTAAGTGTCGGGTCTCCCTTCTCCCTGGAGTTCTCCTTAGTCACCTTTGGACCGATAAAATGTATCGATTAAAACTCTGTTCAGCATAAATCGTGCTTTCGTCAATGTCGTGTTCATCTCGAAGGGAGGGTGTCGAGGGCTAGAACTTTCTAAGAAAACAGTCAGAAGCCATTGTGACGTCAGGGAGAAGTTTCCTCGTCCTTTATACAGTCCACCAGGGTTTGTAACTGGACTTAAAGGTAGTGTGTGTCGGAGTGCGAGTCTCCTACTACATAAACTTCTGACGGTACTACCGTCGTGACTATTGTGGGCTTTACCCCTGACACTGCTTGGTCCGGTATTTTTACAACGCCTTCTCAGCGGTTAGCTGTCGGAAAAACCTAGCCTCGGTCGGTTGCCTATGTTGTCTCGGGTGGACACCCTCCTTTGGTGGTTCCTTGATCAATGACTGCACGGTCCCATGACATGATTTATTCTGAACACTGGAATATGTCCACTCCTCGGGGCCTGATGGTCTGACTAGGTACTCTTGACCAAACATAATCCTTGTTCTACGTCCGGCGTACTTTAGGTTCGTGACTTAGACACGATTGACCCCATTTTGTCTCATCCTTTTCTTTTAGGAAAAAGGAAGACTCAACGACCTTAAATTACTTGACATAATTATTGTCCCCAAGGGACCACCGAGTCTACCATTTCTTAGACGGACGTTTCGCCTTCTGGATCCAAACTAGGGACCCTACCCTTCTAGGGGACGTCTTCCCTTACCGATGGGCGAGATCATCAGAACGGACCTCTTAGGGTACCTGTCTCCTCGGACTATCCGATGTCAGGTGCCCCAACGTCTCAGCCTGTGTTGACTCGTTGACTATGAAAGTGATTATTATTTTTGGCGAAATCATTGTAAGAAAGAATGACAATCCAAAGGGTTTCTAAGATCTCCTTCCGACGATAATCTGGATTATTGATTTAGTAGACGTATAGAGCGATCTTCTTTTTACTGAGTTTCCGAGGTACTACTTGGTTGAATTTAAGGGAATTCTTTCGGTCAAAGAAAGAAAGAGATATCTATAGGATATCAAGAGTCAGTAGTTCGTTGGAATCCTGAGTCATTCAAAGAGCCCACGCGACTCATGTACGAACGAAATATGACGGGAAGCTGTCTGGTTGTTCGGAGTGTCCGAACGATGGAGTTTTCCCGAAAGTGTAAAACCCCCTATATTTTATATAATAGACGAATTTATTTTGTCTGTGTTCCTTGACGTTTTGCCCAGAAATGTAAGAATATCAGTGAACAGGATGTGAACACTTGAATCTGGGAGGGTGTCGCATTTTGAAAGATTTGGTTTCATAGTTTCCTTTATCTCTTGTTTTTTGTGGAGGTGCATAGATGATTTTGGTAAGTTTTCCGTGTCATGGGAAAATAGTGAATGAAATGTTACACAGCACGACTACCCTTCTGGTTATAAGCTGCGTTAATGATGTCACTCCCGTCTACGGTCGAGTTATGACTTCGGCGACACCTGTGTCTGTCTAGTAATCAGTTCTTACCTTAAATTTGACACTATTCAATCGTTTTCAAGTATGTTAGGACGTCACGAGATGGATGGATACTGTTGAAGTTAAACGAGATTTGAAGACTTTAGATGAAATTTAGTCCGGTACTCTAAGGAGAAGACAAAAGGTTACAATTTCCAAAATTCCAAAAGACATTCGGGTGATAATTCCGAACATGAAGATGAAACTTCTTGAATCATTTGAATCATTGTAGTCATAACCGAAGTATTTATGTCTATTTTCGGTTTATATGTCAGTAATTTAGAGTCGAGTGTGTAGAAAGAGTATACAATGGAATTCTTGTTTTTCGTAATCGGACTCTGGACGAAATGGTTGAATGGATCTCCCGCACTACCCACAGTCTAGGAAGGGGTACCAGACCTACTGAGAGGAAGGGGTGTGGGTCTCTGGTTATGTTTATGGTTGTGGTGGTATGTCGTCTTCGGTATAACCGCAACGATGAAAACTCCTTTGTAGTGGCCACAGTATTTGGTCTATGTTTCGTTGGTCTCCTGGTTACCGTAACGACCTTCTTTTTCTCTCGTTTCTACTGAAACGTCCGTTCTAGGGTAGACAATTTACGAAATCATTCAAAAGATTTCGTTTCGAAAATAAACGTTTGACAGAAAGGTCCCTTTGTTTACCTTGGGGGCGGCGGTTGTATGTGTCGTCCTCTGCTCTCAAGAGTCTCCCTTGTGGGGTGTAAACCACCGGACAGAAAGGTGTCCGGGTAGACTTCGTTTAAACTTAAAGTGTTTGGTGTCTTGATCCTAATTGTCGGATGTCTAAGTAAGATCCCCGTCATTGAGAATAGTTTCTTGATCTAGGGTAGAACTATTTGTCGAAGAGACACTTTCTACACAAATAGTGGATGTCTTTACCTTTGTTCGTAAGAAACATTAGAGAGACTTCTTTGAAAAGAAGGACAAACATGTAGTTAACGATAATAGAGTAAGTTAGACGTAATAAGTTACAGGGTGTTTGGCTCGGAATGTATTTTCCTACTACGTCATATTTTTGTCTTACTCGCCGCGGTTCTTAGGACTGACTGACTGGACTGCAGTAACGGTGGTACCCGCTTCCTGGGTTTCGTCCGACACTCCTAGACGTCCTTGACCTTCTCCTCTCTGTGAAGACCGAACAGGACCAGCGTGGTAAGAAGGTCCCTCGATCACGAGGGAAAGGACAGCGGGTCTGGGTAGAGACGGAACTGTGAGTACAGGTGAAGGCTACGGCTCACTTACAGTCTGTGTCGTAACGTCATTGACCACATCGACAGGTAAGCTTAAGCGAAGAACGACAGACGCAATCCGGTGCAATCGAAGAGGTAGAGAAGTGGGAAGACAAGCGGAAGAAACCGCGCCTTCCTTAGGTCTCCGTACGGCGTCTAACGGTACCATATCCTTCACATCGATAATAACGCGGAGTTCCCGAATAGTGGTCTCAGAGGGTACGTCAGAGGGTGGAACCGCTCTACATTGAATACCTCCTCGAGAAACATGTTCGGCCTCAGAAACACGTGCCACACTATGACCATTACCGGCGACCTCAATTAGACCAATGACTGTCGAACTGACTTGACTTGCTCCAAGGGTAAACCGTTGACGTGTCGTGGACGGTTCTGGTTTTCCGTGCTTGTGAGTTACGGTTCTCGTAGTCTAGGTTTGTCACTCGGGGCGTCACCATATCCTTTGTCGCCCTTTGAGCGGACAGGGGTGGTTCCTCTCAGGTGCGTGGCAAGTATCTCGGCAGCTACGACCAGAGGAGAAAGTCCAGGTGCGACCCTTCGGAGAGAGCGAGCCCTCGAAGAAGGTCCAGAGGTTCAAACTTACTCTGACAAGAGAGGAGGTGGTGTCGGGACTCCCCGTGCCACCGACTCGGGTGGAGGCTTTGTCCTAAGGAACAAAGCTACAGTGACTCACTGTTGAAACAAAGAAGTACTAGAAGAAAGTTCGATAAGAAAAAGAGGTAATTCCCCGAAAGTCTTCCTGATCTGAACTAAAGAGGATCTTCTCTTCCTATTTCTTACAAAAGGAAACCAACACTGCTTTGATAGAACGAGTAAAGGGGAAAGGGAGGAGGTTTTTTTTTTTTTTTTCTTCTTAGGTAGAGTTTCATTCCGGTGTACATTTGAATCCACTTTTAAGTCCTATTAAAAGGACAGACGAAATAAACGGTGTAGAGTAAAGAGTTTACGTCTTGTAGGATCATAGTCCCCAACATTTGAAATAAGCCACTTCCGGGTCTGTCATTTGAGACCACCAGGTCACAGACTCTGAGACTCGGAGGTTACGTCCTCAGGACCTAAGTTTGGAACGAGTCCCTTGGACTAGGTACACGGCAGTGATTCTGAGTCACGTCAGTTTAATTTTTTTTTTTTTGACTCGGAGGACGACTAGGAAAGACATCATCTTTCATTGATGTCATCCCTCTCCCGACTGACCGTTGACTTTTAACGGACTTAAAGTACGTACAAAAAGTTTTAATTATTACTTAAACCGACGTAACCCGGGTTCAACGCCATCCACTAGATCAAGGGACTGGTCCCTAGTTTGAGTTCGGAGGACGCGAACCCTCACACCTCAGAATCAGTGACCTGGTGGTCCCTTCAAGAATGTACAAGGAAATTTTTTCCTTACCGGTTTTTTTTTTTCTTACCGGGAGTTAAAGTCAGGTACTCAAGTCCGTTGTACTGAGTCGAGTTACGTCCGTTGAGTTCCACTGAACTTAAAGACGGGGATACTTTGTTTCTCTTCACGGAACACCACGACCTAGGGTACTACTCCACCATTACAAAAAGACGAAGGCATGGTTACGGGGACCCCGTAAATCCGTAGGGTCATTCCGTTGTCTGGTCCTATAGAGGGTCGGACTCCCTTTTTGCTCCAGTGTTTCAGGACTTCCGGCGGTCTGACTCGCGTCTCGGAGAGTCTCCGAGGCGTCGGGTCGACATACTGCGTCGTGGGACGACGACGGTGGCGTCAGGTACGTCGAAACGCGACGAAGGTTCTTTGTTGATTTAGTGGTGGGGTCGTAGGCGTCTACTCTTCCCGTCTTTTTGTACTGAAGTCCTCTCGAGTCTGTCACTCGTGTCTTTGTGTTCCATATCTCTGACTATGGTTAGTTTTGTAAGGTATAAACTAAGGTGGTCTTATGAGACATGTCATTAACAGATTTCCTCGGGAAGTACACACGAGGTCACGACTCTTAATTGGTTTAGATTTCAGTCTCCATAGATACTCGGATCGAGACTTATGGACTTGGACTGAATTCGATATGTACCATCAGCAAAACCATTTACAAAGGACACTTCGATAGAGTATGGAGAATAAAAAGTAGTCACTTAGGAGTAGGAGAGATAATTACGTCTGATGTCGGAGAGACATAAATAGATCGTATAGTGACCGTTCACTAGTTCCATGTCAAAATTTTTTTTTTATTATCTACTTCACGGATCGGACAGACCGTTGGGTTTATTCCAGTTTACACGGAGTACTGATCCAGAGTCCAGTATAATACAATTATTCTTGTAGCAGACCTGTTATTTGGATATAGGGGTTTAAAGGTAAATTTACAAAGACCGAAATAGTTAGATAGGTTCATCTTGTAAAAATGTCTACCGGTTTATTTGTTTTTTTTCCGTTCGTGTAACATTCTTAAAAAAACGATACTAAACAATGAATGCAAGTTAAAAAGAGAAGTAGGACCCTGTATGTTTCTTGGTCTGCTATTCCCGTGTCTTTTGACGTGTCGGGTGGCTCTACTCCTACCATGGGGTGTCTCCTTCAAACAGTTTCGGGTCGTGATCCTCTATTTTGCCACGTAGAACTTTTGGGGTCCCGTTACCGGGGGGACATTGCTGCACATTTGGGAGGAGACCCCTAAGGCCCCAAGGGTACGGTCGGGTAGTGGGAAGTGACGACGACGGTTCGGACTCCGAGTGTCCGAAGTGACACGAGGACCGATCTCCTTAAACCCTCCTTTTAGGGTATCGTAGACTTTGGGTGTTGGCAGACCGGATGAAAGTTGTGGACGATCGGATGGGTTGAGGGTTCGAGGAAGTGTATGATCCGAAAAAGGAAAGAAACGAAACTCCTCACTTCCTAACAATTGTGACTCCTAGACGTTGGTCGTTTCGTTTACCTTCGTAAGGTGACGGGTCGAAGGTCGACCTTGCCGACGTGTGTGGTTTAGGTACACAACAGACGTGTACCTAAAATTGTAATTTTTTCCGTTCATGGAGTCAGAAGTGAAAAGAGTACGACTATAGTAGTCAAGAGACACCTTCAATAGTGTAGGTAACATTTGATCGATCTCGTTCTAATAGAGAATCCTACGAAATAGTTTGATTCTATGTCTTTTGACCCTGTAATAGATAGTTTTCTATTCTTTCCAAGTTTCCCGACAGAAAGTGTTTTCCTTTGTTCGGTGTAGAATTAGTCTGAACGGATGAAGAGTGTACCGAGTCTCTAGTAATTGATCAGTGGACCAATAGTGAAAATTCACGGTTGTCCGAGGTTCGGTGATCGGATATAATTACTATTCCCATTTCGTGGTCTCTAGTAATAAATTCGGATTTTTCTACGATATTACTAGACACCAAATATGTTCTTATAGAATCAATGAACACTGACAAAACAAATAATTTATAATGAATATTTTATCTTTGAGATAAAAGGGAGTTTCCTTAAGTATAAATTTTTAGTCTATATTTACCTCCGGGGAAGTTTTGATGTCAAGACATCACTGTTAGAAAGGTAAAATTAACAATAGTTAAACTTAATACGTCAATCAGTGTGTTCGATTTTATATGTACTTTTAATTAGTTAGATAGTGTTAAATTTAAACGGATACAAGGTTCAGTTTTCCACCTTTACTCTGACCAAAAAGAACATTTACTAGGTGGTTTCCTGTTCTGTTTTTATAGGTACAAGGGAAAAATTTCTTACTAACCTTTGAACTCAAAGATTAAAGTAACTTGATTTTCGACGCGACGATGGTGTACGTTGTACTGACGAATCTCGGAGTGCCTCTTAAAAAATCAAACTGTACTTCTCGGGTTAAATTTCGTCTAACCTTTACATCTTACGTTCGAAAAGAAACGGAGATAGTAAACAATTCCTCATATCATTGGGGATTATTCTAGTTATCAGAGTATTTCAGCAGGTTAAAGAAAGGACTAATAAGGTTCTTATGTTCCAATTTTTATGAAGTGATTTAGTTTGGTTGAAACATTTCGTTAATAGGAAGTTAATTTTTATTTATAAAATTTTTCAATTTTTTTCTTTTTTATGAAGTAAGGTAAAAACCAGTCACTGAATAATGAAGTCACTCTAAATCCTTTGTTCAATGTGAGGTAATCAGTCTTTACTTTAGTTGAATCACCCGGTATTACTCGTAAAAATTTCTTCTCATAAACGTTAACACTCGTGTGTTATGTCTCATTCCTATTCATCGAAGTTCTGTGATAAGGTCAATAGAAAGGGAGAGGGGCGATTGAGTAGAGATATTCGTGTGAGACAGGATCCGTCGTTACATGTTACAGAAAGAGGGTTGCTCAGTGTTGGGTTACTCAGTCTCCGATATGTTGGTTTACTTGGATTCTCACTTTGACTGACTAGTTCCGTATTATGAGAGGACAGACTGTTCAATGTCCAATAGGTAGAAAAAGTCACCGATTTAACTTGTACATAATAGGATTAAATTAGGCACGAAACGGAAACAGGGTTGTATTTTCATTGTAAAGTTCGAAATATAAGAGTGTTTCTGACAAGGAGAATCGACGTACTTAAGAAGAAGGTTCACGTGAATCTCGTCCACAATTTATAGGGTTGAGAAGAATAAGTTCGTCTAAGTCCCCTCATTTAAATCCTGACTCTTTTGTTTCGTCGAGGTTAACCCTCTCTTTTTACTCTTATAGGTCGTTTGGTCAGTATTTACTGACCATAAAGCTTCTGTTGTATATTGATTACTGAGAAGCCGTCAGTCTTCAACTCCAATTGTAGTTAAGGTCCATAAAAATCGTGTCCATCCTCTCTCCCTCCCTATTCTAGTTTAATAGCCACCTAGGACACTTCTGATTTCTCATTTCCAGACATCACTAAATCTTAGACTCGTCCAAAGAAACCAACTTTTTGATAGATCCAATTTGAGTCGCATGTGATCGGACGTCGGAAGACTTTACCCGCGTCCGGTCAGTGGAAGATCATCTAAAGTCGGGACATTTCGTTTTTCCCCATTTAACCCGTAAATTACGTTCAAAATCTTTGTTAAAATTTAAGTGTAAAATTTATAAGACTACCCATGAATGTACCACGAGGTCACATGTACTACCTTTTCTCCAACTAAGGTTAGCACGTCCGTATCTTGTGACCGTTTCGAGCGTTGGGTAATCCTTGCCCTAGGCGGACATTTTAATAGTAATAACATTTCTAGTTCTGGAATTTTCGACATTTTTCAGTTGGGTAAAGGTGACTTGGAATAGTTTCCCGTCGAGGTCCTTAATGTCATGGTCGGTCATTGAGAGAGGCACCATCAGAGACTCCTGTTTACCAGAAAAGTATGTAACGAGGACCTTCAGGGGGATGGTTCCGACTAGATGTAGATAGACTTAAATTCAAACACAAACTTAAATACAAGCCCCCCAATCAACCCCAAAAAGAACAACGACAATAATATAGGGGACTTCTTCCCTTACCGTTGGGTGAGATCATGAGAACGGACCTTTGGGGTACCTGTCTCCTTGGATCGCCCGATGTCAGGTACCCCAGCTTTTCTCAACCTGTCCTGACTCGCTGACTAGTGTAATTGTTCCGATGGATAATGCCTACTGATCACTACAGGACCTGCCAGTCAAAATTGGGGGCCGAGAGATTCCGTCACCAGGGGTTGTAAAAACCGTGGTCCCTACCCAAAGTACCTTCTGTTGGCGAGTGGAGGACTACACACTAGGTCAAGCATTGTCCCCTCACCCCTGGGTTCGAGATTCCATGGAGTACAGGTCTATTTTTAGACTCGTGTGTGGACTTCTACATAAGATGTAAACACTCTCCAGTTCTTTGTCTGATATTCAATAATGTTGTAGAGAATGGGCTGAAATATGGACGTTGCTAAAGAGTTTATATTTTGTACATCTTATATGATCGTTGTTGGTAGAATAGATCTGTAAACTATTTATTCGGTGTTGATTACTAAATGGTTTCACGATTCTATTTTTAGTTAGCATATACTCCAGTAGAGGAGTAAGTTGTCTGACACACGGTTCGTGGTAAAGCCCGTGCTTTTATACCCTCACTTACTCTATTTCAGAGATGAGAGTGTCTCGACTGTAACTGTAAGATTATGTCTTACTACGAGACTTCTTTTCCCCCTTCCTTCGTCACTACCTTCCTCCTCGTGTGAAATTAAACCCCCCCTCCCCCATCAGGTTTCTGATAATAACCTCGGTTCTGTGTCTACAGAATGCAGTTGTTCGGTATTTCGGTACATCGGTCCGTGTGTGCGTCCACCTCTTTGTCGTCGATCTCCTGTTCGATAGACCTTCCGTCTTACAGGGTCTCTGTAGTCGTTTATATCTCTGGGACTCCGTTTACGAACTTAACAGAACTCCTTGTCGTTCCTCCGGTCACACTGACCTTTGTTCTCAATTTTTGTTCTCGTGTCCCGAAGGGACCCCCGTCCGTGGAGATTCAGGTTGAGAAACGTTTGGGTACCTGACATTGGATGGTCCGAGGAGACAGGTAACCTAAAAAGTCCGTTCTTATGAGCTCACTCAACGGTAAAGGAGGAGGTCCCCTAGAAGGGTTGGGTCTCAGACTTGGACGTAGAGGACGTGACGTCCGTCTAAGAAATGAGCGACTCGGTTGTCCCTTAGGGACCACCGCGTCTACCAATTCTTAGGTCGACAGTTATGTTCCCTGTGCCCAAGTTAGGGACCAAGGATCTTCTAGGGTGTCCGGATCCTCGTTCATTCATATACGTGGTGTTGATGATTCGGACACGAGATCTCGGACCCTCGTTGTTGATGGCTCGGGTACACGGTGTTGATGACTTCGGGTTCACGGATCTGGGACACGAGACGGTACTCTTCAGTGGGGGTTACTCTCCAGGTGCGTGTCGTTGTTCTGGGTCGTGTCGGTTTTTATTTAAGATTCCTTTTTTTCCCCCCCCCGTGTCTAGAATTGTGTACCCTTCGGATTTATTTGGAGTTTCTACAACAGTCGGATTTCCAAATTACGATAGAATCTAGGTTACCTTTTAGAACCTCTCCATCTCTGTTCCATTTCTGAGTAGTTATTAATTACCGAATTCTAATTCATTGGTCTTTCGTCTCCACGGTAAGGGTTAGTCGTCTCTCCTACCCGGGACCTACTTTTGGTGGACTTGTAGTCGAGGGGTTAGAAGGGGTCAGACGTCGGACGTTCTTACGATGTCTATTCCCTGGACTGTTTTATTCTCGGTCATTTTGGATTCGTAGGGACTCGGTTACTACACCCGGGGTGGGGTTCTCATCATTCCAATACTTGGACTCGACATATATGGAAAAAGAAGATTCTTATTAGACACCAAAATTCTTTAAGAAGTTCCTTGAACTCTAAGGGGGACGAGGTGTGGGTGTAGTTTTAGGTACTCCCAAGGTCTTTAATACATCTCCGAAGAGAAGGAGGGAGGGAAGACAATGGAGACTTGAGGTGAGTTGGTGAGGGGGCTCCATTGGTCCCGACAAAATACTCTTACAAATGGTTGTAAACTGAGTAAATTTGTGTGTGGATTTTGAAATGGAGCTTCATTTGTAGAGTAGTGGAGCGATATACCCTACCCTTTCCTCCCGTAGAAGGATTGAGTAAAAGTTGGTCCTGTCAAGAAAAAAATATGTGACCTGTACAGACTTTTCTACGGGATCTATCTAAATTGTACTAAAGACTGTCTTCCCTCCTTATGACTTTCTGGGTAGAAGAAACCTTAAGTTTGTGAGTTGTCCTTTCGAAGAAACGGGGTAGGGAACAAATGACAGGGTCAGGAATTGAAAACGAGACGAGAAGGGATGGTTGTGGGATTGGGTATGGGAGTCTTGTAAGTCTTCTGACTTTTACAGACTTTCGGGAACATTACAATAATTAAAGGTTTTGTCTTAAAAATCAACTTTTCATAGAATTACCAGTTTATAAATCTAAAATTGTCGGTCCTGGTGGTTTCCAATAGTAAGTCTCTACAATTTCAGATTGTCATTGGTCTTTATAAGTCAGAGTAGTGGATTTGTGAGTAACCATCTAATCTTTGTTGCCGTACACGGACGGGGACCCCTCCCCCTCCCTCCCGGTCACCGCTAAGAGGTTCAAGTGGAACTTATCAAAATTTGTGTTAAGGTCAGTAAGAACTAGTACAGGTAGGAGTATGGGGTACTCCTTATATATCTTCAATTATATCGATTGAATTCGAGAGTCCTTGAATCCCATTTTTATGGACCGTACACAAGGGGTTTACTCTCCAGACTCGTCGACTTTTAGAGTGAGACATGGACTCTCGTACTGGTAAGGGGAGAGGTCTTTTCTTCAGATAAAACCAAACTCTGTGTGTTTCGGAGACGTCTTAGTTTCTTAGTCTGGGGACACATTTTGGAAATACGCGTTTCGGAAGGGACCACCGAGTCACCACACGGTTACGTCCTCTGTGTCCAAGTTAGGGACCAGACCCTTCTAGGGTGTACGGTCTTCCTCGTTGACCCGGACACGTGGTGTTGTCGAACACGAGATCTCGGGTCCTCGGGGTTACCGTCTTTTCTCCCCGGGAGTGTGAGGTTGACCTCTTTCCGAGAGCTTGGACGTTTTTGGGACGTGTCGGTTTCTATTTATTTTAATACCTTTTTTTTGAAAATACACGTTCTTAAGGATTGTCCCCCAAGATACTTAAGACGCGAGACTAGGGACCGATTCAACGGGAGTTTAACTTCGTAGGATAATATAAGATGTCGTCACCCCTCACCCTCCCCATCCACGTTTAGTAATGGACGAAGAAATTATTCTGTTAAAAATGAGAGTTTAATATGATTCGATATCTCCAAAGTTCGAAAGTTTCATGATGTAACGATAGAAAACGGTCTGAGTCCGGTACCATTTGTCTAATCACTCAGTGAAATATGGTTAGTATCTTAAAGATATCTTTCATGTTTAGGAGGGTTCTCTTCGAATCTTGATCTGGTTTGTTTACCGAGTCATGTAAGAATGGTGAACTCTAATTTGATGGACAGAGGGAAGTGAGTATAAAGAAGTCAAATCTTCTTAAATTCGTGAATGTTACCTGACAACTTTCTCAGTAAGTGGAGTCCTTTTCCTGTTGAAACAGATGACTCTTTTTTTACGTAAATAAAAATGACATTGAGTCAGGTTGTTGTAGGGAACAACAGATGTAAATAAGACCTCCGTCGTAGTCTGAAGTACTATTTTCTTTACGATAGCCCAGGGAGTTTTCCCTAAAAGTTTCCCTGTCCTTTAATTTACCGATAGACCTTAAAAAGACGGTTCTTTTTGATTTGTCTGAAAACACTAAAAATGGAAGTGACCAAGGAAAAATGGATAAGACTCTATAATTTCAGTTCAGTAACACTCTCAATACTCAGGGGTGGTACTATAAGTATTTGACCAAAGTTATTAGTTGTGATGTGTCTATTAATCCATCCCTGGGTTTGATAAGGTAAAATTGACCGTCAATTCTTTTTCGGTAGGTCCCGTGAGTTCGAATGTTAAGTTCGACCGGACTCTATCTCTTCGTCTACCTGAACACCTGTGTCGTCCCCCTTTTACCCTTCAACCCTGATTAACTCTTTCATCGTAACTGTATATATTTGATGGTACACATTTTATCGATCACCCTACGACGACTTATCGGCATCCGGTCCCGAAACACTACTGGACCCCCACCGCTCCACGCTAGGTCCGAATTCCTTCTCTGTATTCATTGTTGAATACCGACTAAGTTCAACAACATGTCGACTTTGGTCGTATTATAACATTTCGTTAATATGAGGTTAATTTTTTTTTTCCCACCCAGACGGATACTACCGCCAAAATTGGACGTATGTTGATGTGTTTCAGTGCGGTTTATGTAATTAAAAAAGGACGAAAGTTAGAGAAGTTAAAGAACCGTGGGGAATGACAAGTAAATTAAAGAGGAAAGGTTTACGGAAGAACCCATAACTTTTGAAAGAAGAAAGGTTATTCAATCCATGTTTTGTTACAAAGATTGAGAGGTTCCAGTGTGAGGATGTGTGGGTAGTGTGAACATTTTTACGATAGCCAAACTTATGGTGACTTACACTGGATGAGGCCCAGTACACTCCCCACCTCCACCCCTTTCTTTCTAATGGAATGCCTCCTACTTACGTGCTTGGTCCTTCTTATTTTAGGGTCTGTATTATGGTCTTTCGTCTCCTCTCTGCTTGGTTCTGTTGTGACCTTATTTTGTGTAATTTTCTTTGCAGTTGATTACTTTTAGTCTTTGGGTTTGCGAGGAGGGAGAGTCAGGAGGGAAAAGTTTTGAAATTAGGTAGGGAGGTTGAACTGTGGTAGATGAATGAGGGTGTGTGTTACGGAGGAGGAACACCATTGTGCTGTTATTTTTCTGTAAATCTTACTTTGCATGGTTAAAAATAGTCAAGTCTGGTGAACTGTGGAAGGACGGGGAAACGGTGGTTCCTCTTTGGTTACCAACGTGGCTGCTATGTTACCCAAGGTCTTTACCCGTCGAAGTTCTTCCTTCGGTGATCAACGGTGTGGCGTCTTGGACTTTTGTGCAGTTCAAGCTAATTCTGTTTTCCGTCTTAAGGTCATTACATGCGTCGCCTATAATGACTTCCATTGGTAGACTTTTCGAAGTCTTGTGTTCTTACCTTGATGGGTACTGTCCTTAAGTGATTGGGAGGTTCTCCTGTTAGTCCCGCCCCCGTCACCACCACCTCTTGAGTGGTTTGTAGCGTGACTGCCTCGGCCGGTAGTTGTCGAAAACCCAGCTCAACATGTAGAGGTGCAGTTAGTTCGGGAAGGACTAGCAGAGCGAGTGAAACCGGGGGTCCTCCTGTCTCGGGTGACAAAGTTTCTATGATCGATTCTACGTCCGAACGAACTCCCAGTGATGTGGACTAGGGTGCCGACATGGTTTGCTTAAACGATGTAGTAACCGAGGGTGCCTCTTACGGTCCTGCTTGCGTTATTATTTTGGGTCCTACTCGTAGGTATCCATCAGGTGGTTGCCTGGTCTTCGCCGTCATCGTCGTTATCGTCACCATTACTCGCCACGGTGCCAGCAACGGTAAGAGATCTCATCACCAAGAACTTACTTAGTCTCTTAATGACTCGCCGCAAGTTCTACACATTTGTCTTATACTCCATAGTTTTTACGATATTATTTATTATATATAATATATTTTAATTTATGACATTTGATGCCGTGTCTTTGGCTCGACCCCTCAATGACGATATGCGACGCATACCCGTAGACAACAGACCCCAAAGAAACCGAGACCTCCCGATCCTTGTGCCTCGTCTTAAGGTACCGCCTCTTCTCTTTCCTGCGTTCAAGTAGGACCTTCTTCCCTCTCCTCATTGTTATTATCACGCGAGAACCCCCGGCCAGGGCGTGAGGCGCGGCTTGGTGACCCTCCCCCCCGGGGCCGGCCCGGGCGGTAGGCGCTAGGCGACAGGGGGCTGGGCCTCTCTTGCGCGGCCCGTGCACCGCGGCCCCTGGTGGAGGCGGGCGCGCGCGGGTCGGGCCGGGCCGGGGTCTCGTCGCCCGGGGGCTCGTCGGCCGGGGGCGCGCGGGAGGGGCGCTTTTGGCCTTTTCCCGGCAAGGGCGCGCGCGCGGTGGTCGCCTGGCGGTTTTTCCGGGCGCCCGCCCGCTTGCTTGCTTGCCTGCCTGCCTGCCTGCCTGCCCGCCCCACCCCACCCCACCCCACCCCATCCCATCCCTCCGCCCGTCGCTGCTTTCGTCTTGGGGCGACGCGGCGGACGGGGCCGGGTCGGCCGGTAGGGGTCGCGGCGGCGCGGGTGTGACCCGGGGCCCCTCTTCTTTCTCGTAAAGGTTCCACCGCGGAGGTGAGTGGTTTCTTTTGCTTCTCGACTTGCCCTCCGCTCCAGGTCCGCCGCCCGATCTTGGTGCCTGCGTGCGTGGAAAATAGCTTCTGGTGTGCTGGACCCCGCCTCCGAGACCCCTACCGAGGCGACCCGACTGCTGTCTTGGACCTTCGTCGGCGACTGCGGAGTCGTCGCTTCTCTTTCGTGCGTCGCGCGCGGCCGTCGGTAGTGAGACCGTCGCGTGCGGCGGCCGGGGATGAATATCGGCCGCGGGGCGGGGCGCACTGGGCGGCGCGGAGCGCGGCCGGTTCCTCAGGGTGGGGGCCCTACTGCGTCTGGGGCGGTCGAGCCGGCCTACTCGGTCTGTCGCCGCGAGTAACCGGGCGGGGCGTGACACCAGTGCGGGGGTCTCCCCTCGAACAGGTGCACCCCTCCCGGTCGGGGAAGGGACGCCGGAACGGAGACGCAGAACCGTGACGGACCTCAGTCGCCTCCTCCGGCGACCCCTGGGAGTGGGCCAGGGACCTCCAGTAGTTTGCCCCCAATACCTCCGGTGCTGGTTCCAGTATCAAGGACGGAGCGCTAGCGTCATAATGCCTCGACAGGCTCGGAGCTCGGCGTGAAGTCGCGTGAACACTGAACGACGTAGCCGTCCGGTGTGGACCGGTCCAAGGGAGGGAGGGCAGTAGGGCCACTGCGACGTCCCCTCGAGCGCGGGACTCCGAGGCCTAGGCCAGGGCCGTGCAACAGCGTGGACACTGAACGGGAACCGGTCTGTTCGTGACAAGGAGCGGGCCCCTCCCTCTCCCGAGTGCACCGGCGGAATGAGGGCGTCAGTACGTGAACCAACTTTTGTCATGACGACGCCTCAGTGCTCTTGGTCCAACAGAGGGTCAATACCGCGTCCCGGTGTCCCACCGACACCCAGTAATTAAAGGGCGCCGTCTGGCAAAAGACGCGGCCCCGACTCCACGGACCCCTTCCTGAGGAGGCCTAAGTTTATGACTAAGAACGAACGACGTCACACAGTGGAACTTGCTGAAAGTCTAGAGAACGCATTAGCCCTTACATTTAACAATTGTTAATATGGATGGATCACCGCCCTTAATTTGCTCAATTGCTCACACTTACCTTGATCTTGAGTCATCTACAAGTCACTTACGATTAAAGGCAAAACACCAAAGGCACTTATAAGGACAAAAGACTACATCTTTTCCCACAGACACCACAAGAGAAGCCTGGGGGCCTTTGAAAGGATAAAAATCCATTTAACTAAAGACCACGGGGATGCACCGTATATATTACATCGCAACTGTATTATTCTAAACGGAACGTGTAAACCCCCGTAAAGTAATAAGCCGGATTCTAGTTCTGATTAGTGAGTACGTCCCCCTCTAATACCAGCACCAGAGAACAGCCCCAAACATTACTCTAATTTCTTAAGGGTTGTTTTTATAAATGGTCCGAATCTTACAAGACCTCGGGAGGACCGGAAATCGGTAGAGATCGTCGACCCGTGACTTATCGTCCTTGTTTCTGCATTTAGTAACGATTCAGACCGAGTAGATACCTCCGAATTTTGAGGTGGACTCAAAGGAGACTGGATGGATCTTTTAGACCACCTCAATATACTCATTGAATGTTTCAAGACTCAGGGTTCCAGCACCGGTTTTTTTCCTTCACCCGTTACAGGTCCTTGTGACTGGGACCTCACGTTTAGACTACATTAAGACCGGGGACTTTAACATGTGGAGGGAGGCTGAAATGAGGCAACGTTCCGATACTTTTTTATTTCCTGACTGTACAATGTCCAGAAATGACAAGACGGTAAAATTTTGTTATTAAAGGTTTCGTTCAATAATTCCGTTAATGGATCTTGAAAGGGACCAAACACAAACAAAAAAGTAAGACGGGTACCTGACGATCATGGGTCAGACACGATGATCGGGAAATTCAACCGTTTGTGAACGACCTGTTGGGGACAACTTCCGCCGCCCCGTCGGTACCACTTATAGGTCGTTCGACTCTCGTGTCCGGTTCGGGGAACCACCCTAAACTCCTCTCACGACCCCGTTTCTAAGTCCGTTAAGGGGAACGCTATGTACACTTAAGACTCGTAGAAGTCCGACATCTTCCCGATATGGGAAGGAGGAGTCCTGTTATAAGTATCGCGGAGACGGTTACCCCGACAGTCCTCTCCACTCCCAACCCCACCCAGGACCGGTAGAGTAGACCCCTCTCCTAGTCATCCCACACCGGGAATCTCTGAACCTGAAGAGAACCGACCTTGCGGAGTAGGAGAGTACCCCTCCTCTCCATCCCAAGACACCTCTTTTCAAAGTCCCGGAACTTTACCTTTTTATCTCCTCCACACTCGTAGTGGTCAAGTGTTTGTTTACCGTGACCAAGACTGGAATACCGACTTGTGTCCTTCCTCCCGTCTCTAGGGTTCCTATTACAAAGACAATCTTAGTTCCACAACCTGTACGAGAGAACTTGGGATCGTTCCGGTAAACCAGATCACCAATTTGCACATCTGTCAATTGGGCTCGATGGACGAGACGATGAGTGATCAGAGAACTGGTCCCTGTTCATGGAAGAGACAGAGACAAAGGAATAGACAAATCCCGAAGATCCACCGTGATCACCATTTCTTTGACGGATGATTACGTCCTCTGTTTTCTCTACACCCAAGTCAGGGACCAAACCCTTCTAGGAGACCTTCTCCCGTACCGTTGAGTGAGGTCTTAACAACGAACTTCTTAGGGTACCTCTCTCCTCGGACTGCCCGATGGCAGGTATCCCAACGTGTCACCTCTCAAACTCTCAACGATGAAACATCCCAACAACACTCCTGAGTTAGTTACATACATTTCAGGAATCTTTCCTACAGATTACCGACCAAGTTAGAGGCTTAAGAATTATATTGTTTATCCCTGAAGGGACTACCAGGTCATCGATTCAGAGACGTGAGCGTTCCGTCCCCCGGACCCAAGTTAGGTACTAGTCTCTTAATCTAGGATGTGCGGTGTTGATCTTTTAGGACTCACGATATTGATTCTAAACCTCGTTGGTTTATGTATTTATTTTCATTTATAAATTTTTTAAGTTGTTGATCGACTTCCGGATGACACGTCTCGAGTATAAATTTCTCTACACACACAGTACACAGTCTCGACGGTAGGTTCGGTTCGAGAAAGTCTGAAGAGGGTGACGACTATTTCTTACCCCCACCTTCCCTTTGTCAGAACACCTGTGTCATCCCCTTCCTCTCCCACCCTACTTGACTCTCTCATCGTACCTTTGTACATGTAACGGTAGAAATTTTATCTATCGGTCACCCTTAAACGACATACTGCGTCCCCGTGTTTGGCTCACAAGATACTGTTGGATCTCCCACTCTACCTCCCTCGAAGTTCTCCTTCCTCTGTACATATGGATACTAACTAAAGACAACTATATACCGTCTTTGGCCGTGTTATAACACCTCGTCAAAAGGAGTCTAACCCGAAGGGACCACCGAGTCTACCATTTCTTAAACGGACGTTACATCCTCTATGCCCAAGTTAGGGACCCAGGCCTTCTAGGGGTCTCCTCCTGTACCGTTGGGTGAGGTCATAAGAACGGACCTCTTAAGGTACCTATCCTCGCACTACCCGATGTCAGGTACCCCAACGTTTCTCAGCTTGTGCTGACTAGCTGATTGTGAAACTGATAGAAGGTTAATTTCTATTTATTAAAAAATTTCTCTAATTTTCTTGAATTTCCACTTTTTTTTTTTACCCTGGGTACTCTTTGCCCGGGTGACGGTCCTTGGATCCCTGCCGTTCTACCCCATACCATACACCGAGTCCCGTCCACTTACCCGAACGACCGAATCCTTATTCTTCGGATCCGGACCGGGCCCGAGACTGGTGGGGGCCCTAGAAACCACTTAGGGACGGTGTAGCGGGTCCTCGATTCCTAGGTAGTGAGTGGGAGTGAAGGTTGTCTTAACGTATTCCGTCGGACGGCTCACGGTTACTTGTGGTCGGACCCGTGACACCCGATCCTCAAAAGAACCTCTACTAAGGGAGAGAGTGACTGAGGTGTACTCACCTCAACTTGACAACTCTCGACCCTTTAGACTGAGTGGTCGGAGTGGTCTACACGTCTCCCTGTCTGTTTTCCTTCTCCGTTCCGGGGAACACATGAGAGACTCGAGTCTGTCTGAACGTCAGACTCCAGTGGTAAGTGACCCGTCCTTCCTTCGTAGATCCTTTACTAGACGAGTCTCCTCCCCCCCAGACATCACCTCCTACCCTCGTGACACCTCGGTCCGGGGTCAGGTTCCTTCAAAGTCTCTGGTAAGTAAGGTAAGTAAGCCTGAACCTACCCCGTACCCGTCCCCCCATCCCCCCTCTATAGGTCCTTTCTCTTCCACCCTCGGAATCCCATTTCCTTTTGGTGGGGGAGGGATGGGTGGCGAGGGGACCCGAACCGACGTCAGTGTCTACTCACTTCAACATCATGGATGGGACAAATGAGTTTCGGTCCGTGGGATAGCTCTCGAGACGTACGTAATAGAGTATACTGCGAGGTCATTTGGAGAGAACTACATGAAAATGGAATTAAAGAGAAAAAAAAATTGAAGAAAGTAAAAACTCTCTCCTTAGAAGTGGAGGATGATGAGGTGCTAGAACTAGTGAGAATACGAAAAAAACCATTATGAATAAAAATAAATAAATAAACCGACGTAGTCTAGAACCAACACCGTAAGCTTGGAGAATCAACGTCGTACACCCTAGATCAAGGGACTGGTTCCTAGCTTGGGACCCGGGGGACGTGACCCTCCTGTCTCAGAATCCGTGACCTGGTTGTCCCTTCGGGGGAAAATGGAATAAAATGTTTCTTAGACTCCGTGTCTCTTACTTCGTTGTCAATTTGGTCTTCTTGAGGTGTTTGAACCTTAGATTCACGTAAAAGGGACTGACAGTCATTCACGTCTCCGTTTATCCTACGGGACTACACCATTAAGAAGAAACGTGAATTCAATTACATAGATGAAGGGGAAAGAAAAGTAATTCAGACAACGAAAATGTCGGACATAAAATTCGGAGAAGATTGGGACAATCTTCTCTTGTTCCGTAAAAATCCTCTGGACTGAAGTTCTAACGAGGGGAAATCATCCTTCGAGGACATATCATGTCCCTCGAGTCGAGGTACGAGACACTACTGGATTTCCCCACCCTACCCCCACCACCCTCCCCCCGAGTTCTCTCTCCCCTATATACATATGAATAGCGACTCAGTGTAACGACATGTCGACTTTGGTTGTGTTGTAACATTTCATTAATATGAGGTTAATTTTTTATTTAAATTTTTATTTTATTTAAAACTTTTTTCGAACCGGGGCGGGGAAGGGGTCTCATTCTTCTCCGTCCTTTAGTCTCGTGTACAAGAAGGGTCTTTATTTCAACTATGTCACCGGACTGGAATAGAATCTCAATGACTTTTGGGACAAGAGAAGTCTGAAGAGTTCTTTCTTTTGGTCCGTCAAGGGACTACCGGATCAACAATCCTAAGGTCCGAAAGTGACGACACCTGGATCAGTGAAGGAGGTCTTTATCCAAGTTTTGTTGTTAAGTTCATGTCTGGTGTGTCGTGGTAGGAGTGGTGATGAGAGGGTGGACGAGACGCACACCGACCGGAGACAGAAGTTTGTAAAGGAGTAAGGGGTGGGTTGTCGTGACTGGTGGGTCATAGGAGCCGAGACGGGACTGTTCAAGGTCCCTTTGAAGGTCTGCCTTTCCCCTCCATCCCCTTCTCACGAAAGTTCGTGGGCGTGTCGGTCCGAGACTACACCTCTGAGTAACCAACTCTCACCGGAGTTTGGTCGTTGAGTGTCGTTATTTCTCGACCTAAAACCAGCACAACCCTTTTGTCCAGTCAGACAAGGAGACGGTTGTGTTCCCCACCCCCTGACCAGGTGGGTGAGATCTAAAAATATACAGAGGAAGGACTGACGAGGGTGGGGACCAGAGAAGGGAAACTAAAACTTTCCCTTCTAGAAACGTGAACCCGTTCTACGCCGTATGTTGGGTCTGTCTCTCCCGTCTTTTTGTGTCAAGAGTTTCGAACTTTACCAGGGCTTTGTTTGAAGACCTGTCGGTCCACACGGACGTGTGAAGAAGTCGTTCCGGACAGACCTCTGGCGTTGGTCCTGAGGCAAAAGGGGTTCTGGGTTGAAAGAGTCGAGAACGGTCCTTTCGTCCCTTCTTTCCGTTGAACGACCTTTGAGTCCTTGACACACATTACTACGAGTGTACCGTCTTCCCCTTTCCCCAGTCGGGGAGCGGTGGCGACGGTCTGTCTACACCGAAGTCAGACTCTCCCATTCACCCGTCGTCCTACACTCAGTAGGTGTCCCGTCACGGCACGGTGTCTGGCCCATCGACCATTACCAGAGTCAGCGAGGCAACGAGGGGGTCGAAGAGTAGCGAAGTGAGTCCGTTGTTTATCAGATCGCTCCCAGACCGTCTCGTTGTTCTGACTGATCTCGAAAACGGGAGTGTTTTGTGTTTGACGAAGAGTGTGGGTCTTAAAATATGACTCCTGGCCGGGACTTTTGCTGTCAGTTTCAGCTGGAAGGGGTCTGGAGTCGTCGACATGACTGGGTGTGTCAATCAAGTAGTAGGTCCAGTGAGAGTAAGTAGTAAGACGAGCTTTCGTTTGTAAATGTCTCGTGTCCTCCGACAGGGGACGGGAGGTACCCGCGGGGGATTTGGCTGAGTCCCTGGGAGTGAGTGGACTAGGCGAGTCGTTCTCTTTGACGAGGTCCTTCTCGTGGCGGGGTGGGGGGGTGGGGGTGAGGGTCCCGACGTACCCACTTCGACCTCTTTTTCGACAGACAACCTTCTCGTTGGTTCTCGGACCCGGACACAGACCCCCGAGGTTCCCCGAAGTCGACAACCCTTGCCGAAGCATCCTCTGACTTCAAGATTGTCTCAGGTCAAACAAGTAATAAGTTACCCCTTTAGGTAAAGAGAACCGGAGACCGATATCGGAACGAGGAGTTGCACACCAGGAGTCTGGTCATTGTTCCCTCGACCGTCTTAGAGTCTGGGAGGGTCTGGACATCTTAGTATTAGACGGAAAAAAAAAAAAAAAAAAATTAGGGGACCACCAGATCAGTAGGTCTGCAGTACGAGGGTTAAGTCCCCTGGACCCAAGTTAGGGACTAGTCCCTTGATCTAGGTGTACGGTGTTGATTCTGGACCACGTCGGTTTATTTATTTATAATTTTTCTTTAAATACTTTCTTATCAACTAAATGTTACACAACTAAAGACGACATATCGTTTCACTAAGTCAATATATACACACATTCAAAGCATAACAAAAGATATTACCAAATGGTGTCCCAAAACTTATATCAAGGGACACGATATGTCATCTTGGAAGAACAAATAGGTAAGATATATATTGTCATACGTAGACAATTAAGGTTTGAGGGTAAGGAAGGGAGTGGGTGTGGGGGGAACCGTTGGTGTTTAGACAAGAGATACATCTTAGACGTAAAATTGTTCCAGGGACACCCTGAGTATCCGTACAATGTAAAATTCTTCGTCAATGTTGTTCCTATTACTGAACAATAGACCTTTCAAATCCTTTGTTATACCATCATGGAAGAAGTCAGTCTACAACTTTTCGGTGGTGACAAAGTATTCGGACTAAAAGGAGTCGTTCGTGAGTCTGGTAAAATCGATTCCTCCTGAAGTATCAGAGACCCCAGTGTGATATACCTTACTCGTAGGGTGACATGGTAAAAGTACGACACTTGAAACCGTTTAAGGGAATGAAGAGCGACGGAGTGTAAAGAAAAAAGATGTCACCTCTATTATCTCAACAAGAGTCCTAATTTACTCGAAGTTAAGACCGAGTCACCATTTCTTAGATGGACTGTTACGTCTTCTCTGCCCGAGCTAGGGAACCAGGCCTTCTAGTGGACCTCTTCTTTTAATGTTGGATGAGGTCATAAGAACGGACCTCTTAGGGTACCGTCTGACGTGAGGTACCCCAGTGTTTTTTAAGTCTATGGTAAATCGTTGATTTGTGTGTGTGTGTGTCTCGTAATTTATTTATTTCACGAACCGCACATGGACGGTAAATTGCTCGTACTTTATACGAACCTATGATTAACCTAAACCCACAGGGGGTCAAAAGATATGTGAGGTGAATGGTAGACAATCCTACTTTACGAAGACCTGAACCACCAGAGTAGGTAATACGTTTCTACGAAGCGTCAAAAGATATTCACTGAAATAAAGACCTCCGTTGGATGACCATGGGGAGGGGGTTTATATAAGTAAAGTCCTGATAGGTAAAGTAAATAAGGTAGGGGTGGTAGACGTCCCTTAACTTGAAAAGACGACACTGAAACCTATTACTGAGACTACTATTAAATACTTATGAAACTTATACACATACTTTTTCGACTTCAACTTCTGGATGTTCTAGAAAATCTTGATTGTGGGTTTTTTCTACAGGAAAAGTAATATCCCCTGACCTTACGTTTTCATCCTTCAGTTCTTTGTGGACCTCATTGTCCGTTTAAACCGGAACCTTATACCTTACTTCGTCCCGTTTCCAATTATCTCAAAACGGTTCTCTTGCGTGACCAGTATCGTTTGTGGGAGAAGGTTGTTGCGTTCTCTTCTGAGATGTGTACCTGTAGTGGTCTACCAGTTGTGGTTTTAGTCTAACTAATACAAGAAACGTCGGTTTCTACCTCTTCGAGATGTGTCAGTCGTTTTGGTTCTGGTCCTCGACTGACACCGAGGCTAGTACTTAAGGAATAACGGTTTAAGTCTTTCCCCCTTTTGGTGATCTGGTAAGTCCATACTGGATTTAGTTTAGGGAATACTAATATATCACCTTCACTCTTTATCTAAATTCCCTGATCTAGACTATCTCACGGACTAGTTGATACCTACCTCCAAGCACTGTAACATGTCCTCTGTCCCTAATTCTGGTAGGGGTTCTTTTTCTTTACGTTTTTTCGTGTTACCGACAGAGTCCTCCGGAATGTTTATCGACACTTTTCTTCTCTTCGGTTTTCGTTTCCTCTTTTCCTTTCTATATGGGTAAACTTACGTCTCAAGGTTTCTTATCGTTCCTCTCTATTCTTTCGGAAGGAGTCACTACTCACGTTTCTTTATCTCCTTTTGTTGTCTTACTCTTTCTGATCTCTAGAGAAGTCCTTTTAATCTCTATGGTTTCTTTGTAAAGTACGTTTCTACTCAAGTTATTTCCCGTTTTTACCATACCTGGATTGACTTCGTCTTCTATAATTCTTCTCCACCGTTCTTATGTGTCTTTTATGATATGTTTTTTCTAGAAATGCTGAGTCTATGAGTGCTACCACACTAGTGAGTGGATCTCGGTCTGTAGGACCTTACACTTCAGTTCACCCGGAATCCTTCATAGTGATATTTGTTTCGATCACCTCTACTACCTTAAGGTCAACTCAAGAAAGTTTAGGATTTTCTAGTACAACACTTTCACGACGTGAGTTATGCAGTCGTTTAAACCTTTTAAGTTGTCACCGGTGTCCTGACCTTTTCTAGTCAAAAGTAAGGTTAGGGTTTCTTTCCGTTACGGTTTCTTACGAGTTTGATGACGTGTTAAAGTGAGTAGAGTGTACGATCATTTCATTACGAGTTCTAAGAGGTTCGGTCCGAAGTCGTTATGTACTTGGCACTTGAAGGTCTACAAGTTCGACCTAGATGTTTTTCGTCTCGTTGGTCTCTAGTTTAACGGTTGTAGACGACCTAGTACCTTTTTCGTTCTCTCAAGGTCTTTTGGTAGATAAAGACGAAATAACTGATACGGTTTCGGAAACTGACACACCTAGTGTTGTTTGACCTTTTAAGACTTTCTCTACCCTTATAGTCTGGTGGAGTGGACGGAGAACTCTTTGAACATACGTCCAGTCGGTGTCAATCTTGACTTGTACCTTGTTGTCTGACCAAGGTTTGTCCTTTTCCTCATGCAGTTCCGACATATTACAGTGGGACGAATAAATTGAAGATACGTCTCATGTAGTACTCTTTACGACCTGACCTACTTCGCGTTAGACCTTAGTTCTAACGGTCCTCTTTATAGTTATTGGAGTCTATACGTCTACTATGGTGGGAATACCGTCTTTCATTTCTTCTTGATTTCTCGGAGAACTACTTTCACTTTCACCTCTCACTTTTTCAACTGAATTTCGAGTTGTAAGTCTTTTGATTCTAGTACCGTAGACCAGGGTAGTGAAGTACAGTTTATCTACCCTTTTGTCACCTTTGTCATCGACTGAAATGAAAAGTCCCGAGGTTTTAGTGGCGTCTACCACTAACGTCGGTACTTTAATTTTCTGCAAATGACGAACCTTCCTTTCAATACTTGTTGGATCTGTCGTATAGTTTTTGTCTCTGTAATGAAACAGTTGTTTCCAGGCAGATCAGTTCCGATACTAAAAAGGTCACCAGTACATACCTACACTCTCAACCTGATGTTTCTTTCAACTCACGGTTTCTTAACTACGAAAACTTGACACCACAACCTCTTCTGAGAACTCTCAGGGAACCTGACGTTCCTCTAGGTTGGTCAGGTAGGATTTCCTCTAGTCAGGACCCACAAGTAACCTTCCTGACTACAACTTCGACTTTGAGGTTATGAAACCGGTGGACTGCGCTTCTCGACTGATTGAACTTTTCTGGGACTACGACCCTTTCTAACTCCCGTCCTCCTCTTCCCCTACTGTCCCCTACTCTACCAACCTACCGTAGAGGTTGAGTTACCTGTACTCAAAGACATTTGAGGTCTTCAACCACCTGTCCCTCCGGATAGCAAGTACCCCAGCGTTTCTCAGTCTGTGCTGAGTCGCTGACTTGACTTGACTTGACTCGACTTATACATATGTCCCGAGAATGGGAGGACCAAGGTCCATGGAAGTCTTTGAAACAAAGACGGAAAGAAAGAAAGCCTAAATAAAGACCAAAAAGACCCAGAAGGAACGACGGTCGCTACAAAGGGATCAACACCACTCAGCCCTGATGAGATCAACGTCACGTGCCCGAAGAATAAGGGTACCGAAGGGAACAACGTCTCAACCCCGGGAGCCGCGTGTCCGAAGTCTTCAAAGCCACACACCCGAGTCATCAACGTCGAGTGTATGAGACCTTACGACCGAGTCATCAATGTCGCGTGGTCGAGAGTTCGAGGCCTCATTCTCGAATTAACGGGGAGCCGTACACTATAAAAACAAGGACCTGGTCCCTAGTTCGGGCTCAGGGGACGTAACCTTCCTCCTAAGAATTGATGAACCGGTGGTCTCTTCATGACTCTTAGTCATAATTATGGAATGACATGTTCCTTTACTCTTGGACTCTCGGGTACTGGTGTGTCACTCATCCCCTCGTCTTGGACCTTACGACCGACCGTGTCCTTCGGGACCGTCCGACCCTTACTTACTTACTGAGGTCTGGGTCACAAGAAGGGTGGTGAATCCGAACGGAGGTTACATTTGGTCTCCTCACTGAAAATCCCCATGTCGAAAGTCCGGTCTGTTATCTCTCTCTGGTTTTTCTCTCTGGAGTCAACCTTTATGAGACAAGGTAACAAGGGTAAACGTACGATTCAGCGAAGTCAGCAGATTGAGAAACGATCAGATACCTGACATCAGGTCGGGTCGTCCGAGAAGACAGGTACCCCTAAGAGAGGTCCGTTCTTATGACCTTACCCAACGGTAAAGGAAGAGGTGACATGGGTACTCTTAAGTACAAATAGTCTAAAAGTGATAGTTTGACACCAGTGACTTTACTAGTCCGATTTATTATGTATGTGCAATCTTTGATATGGCATGTACCACCCTTACATTTAACCATGCCAGCGATACCTCTTGTCATACCTATAAGGAATTTATTGATTTTTATCTCGATGGTACACTGGGACGTCAAGGTGAGGACCCATATATATGTTTCTTTTGGTATCAAGTTTTTCTACGGACGTGGGGTTACAAGTAACGTAGTGACAAATGTCATCGGTTCTGTACCTTAGTTGGAATTACAGGTAGTTGTCTCCCTACCTACTTCTTCTACACCACGTATATATGTTACCTTATAATGAGTCGGTAACCTTTCTTACTTGATTATGGTAAACGTCGTTACGCCTACCTGGACGTCTAATAGGATGATTCACTTCCTTCAGTGTGTCTCTTTCTGTTTATAGTATACTGTAAATATACGCCTTAGAATTTTTGTTACTATGTTTACTTCAATAAATGTATGATCTTTGTCTGGGTGTCTGAATCTCTTCCTTGAATACCACCCTCCTCCTCCCATCTCTCCTTCCTATCAATGTCTCAAACCCTACTGTACATGTGTGACGAAATAAAATATTCCTATTAGTTGTTCCTGGATGACATATCGTTTTCCTTGAGACGAGTTATGAGATATTATTGAACTTATCCTTTTCTTAAACTTTTTCTTATCTATGTAAATATCCACATTTACTTAGTGAAACGACATGATTTTATAACAATCAGTTGATATGAGGTTGTACTTTAAATTTTTAATTTAATTTTTGTGATGTGGGATGTCTTCTCAAAACTCAATTTTTCACGAAGACGAACTTTGGAGTCAAAAGATTAGATCGGGGGTTTCATTGATGATAACTCAAGGAACACTTGAGTACTGTAATAAATTATATTAATTTATACATGTCGGATTTTTTTTTTCTGGGATAAATAAATGGACCGACGTGGTCCTAGAAACAACGTTGCACTCCTTAGAAGTCAACACAGTAAACTTGAGAATCAACATCGTGTACCCTAGATCAAGGGACTGGTCCCTAACTTGGACCCGGGGGACGTAACCCTCACACCGTAGAATCGGTGACCTGGTGGTCCCTTCAGGGATTCATATATGTAGAAAAACATACAGTTAGTATGGAGTTGGTTTACCAAAGAATTTTTTAAGGAACATTATGTTTGTATCTTTCATAAACACAAAAAGATACTATATTTTATATATGGAAAAAGAAAAGAAAAAAAAAGTTACGTCGTACACCCTAGAATCAAGAGGTTGGTTCCTAAACTAGGGTCCGGGACTTGTCACTTTTACGTCTCAGGATTGGTGATTTGACGACCCCTTAAGGGGGTAAAAAGAGAAAAAGTAGTTTGCTTTAGGATGGTGTGTGTCGATATGTTGACCAAGAAAAGTGAATTGTACAAATCGATGGAGACGTACAGTAGTATATACATACGTACGAGTCAACACAGACTGAGAAACGTTGGGATACTTGACATCGGGTGGTCCGAGGAGACAGGTACCCTAAAAGGTCCGTCTTTATGACCTCACCCAACGGTAAAGGATGACGTCCCTTATAAGGACTAGGTCCCTAACTTGGGTACAAAGAACGTAGAGGACGAAACCGTCCGCTCAAGAAATGATGATCGTGGTGGATCTATACCTTGAGGAACTAAGAAAATTTTCGACTCATTGTTAACTAGTATTACACACACACACACACACACACACACATAAGATCGTGTCCACCTCATCGACCCAGTATCCGATACACTTACAAGAGTAAATATACCATAACGGTTTGACATGGTAAATCTGTGGGTGGACACTCGGACATTCTCTTTTACGGTCAAAGTTCCAAGTCCTACAAAGTCTAGAGGTAGCCCAATGTACACCAGTCACCGGATTATCGGGTAGATGTAGAGGAAGTAGTTATAGCTGGAGGGAGAAATCGTAGAGACTTGAGTGTCATTCTTACTTTGGAAATCTGACAGTAGGAGTCGTCAATTTAAAAAAAAGGGGAAGACCGAGAACATTAAGGACGTGTTTAGACAGAAAAGGAAGTGTGACAGGGAAGGTTAGATCTGGTTCAGGTGAGAGGTAGGTAGACAGGCAGGAGGGAAGGGAGGGACGTGAGAGGTCTTGTCGTAGGGGTCGGGTCGGGTCGACACTTGTGTGAGCAGAGGAAGGGGAGTCCCATACACACAAACGAAAAGGTCACTCCAGTAGGAGGAGCGTCAGTGGCGGAACGAACAACTACAAGGATACTGGCGCCCCGGACAACCGTACCACGAACAATACCCCAGTCATACCCATTGGTCCGAGACTTTTCTGTCTAAGACGGTGACTTTTGAAATCTTGACATCGATGAACGACGGAGTCGGGTCCGACCGACTCTTGAACGACGGTTCTTGAGACTACTAATTGGGTCCGGAGCGGGGGTGGAAGGAACGCCAATGGGTGAAAATGAAGGACAAACAGACACGGACCCCGCGGATTTTGTCCCCGGTTAGTCTCCCGAAATGACTACAAAAGTTTGGAAACCTGTTATAGATCCGTGACAAAAACTACCCTCGAAGACTCTTTCCTCCCTCCTTAGGTCCCGTTCTACCTTTTCCTTAGTAACGACCAGACGAGACCCAGGGTCAGGACTTGATTCTTGTGGGAGGGAATAGGATCACCGAGTCTACCATTTCTTAGACGGACACTACGTCCTCTGCCCACAAACTAGGGACCCACCCTTTCCATGGGACGTCCTCCTTTACCGTTAGGTGAGATCATCAGAAATGACCCTGTAGGGTACCTGTCTCCTCGGACCACCCGATGTCGGGTACCCCAGCGTTTCTTAGCCTGTACTGACTCGCTGATTGTGTGTGACGATAGGGGTTCTCACGGAGTGACACTGTCCCTTCTTGTTTAAGCCTGAGGTACAACTTATACAAAGAAAGTGAAATTGGAAACGAAGATTTACGAAAACAAGACTAGTAGTGATGGACATTCGTATATCTTACCGGACAGTGTCCCTTGAGACAAGGAGACGGACTTATAATTTTACGGAAACAAGCCGAGTGTTTCTCCGTTAGACTGGGACGGATGGACACTTACCGACGTCTTTTCTTCTTAACTTATGTAGGGATGGGGCTCCGATCGGTAAGGTTCTCCATAAAATGTTCTGAAAATGAGATGAAGGAAAAATGAGATGAAGGAGTGGAGGAAGGGAAGAGACAACATCTTTTCTTTGACCGTAAGTCTGTAGTATTCTACCAAAACCCCCTAGGACAAACACAATCAACGAGTCAACACATGCTGAGAAGCACTGGGGTACCCGACATCAGTCGGTCCGAGGAGACAGGTACCCTAAGAGGTCCGTTCTTGTGACCTTATCTAACGGTAAAGGAAGAGGTCCCCTAGAAGGGCCGGGTCCCTAGTTTGTGCCAAGAGGATGTAACGTCCGTCTAAGAAATGTCAGACTCGGTGGTCCCTTCGGGAACCCTCTGGGAACCCCTTGGGATCAAGTGGTGGAAGAGCCAGACAGTTGAAAGACTTATTTCAACAATAAGGAACGGAGTTGTGGAAGGCTAAATAACTGGATAACACTTTGTTCGTCTCGCTCGGACCTGAACGTTGTAGTGGACCGGTCGGCGGACTGAAGGGAGACGACGGGTTCGGGTTCTCACTCTTGGTACCTGTCACCTCCCCTGGGTCCTGTCCCGGGTTCTACTTCCTACCCCCTTACGTCGGATAACACTTTAGGTTCGAACCATATAGGTGGGGGAGGTGGTGTAGACTCAGGAAAGAAGTAAAATAGGAGAGAGGAATCATCTAAGTCATGAAAAGAGTGGTGTAGAGGGAGACGGAAGTTTGAAGGTATTTAGAGGAAAACAAGAATGACAGTGACTGTGGTTCGTCCTGGACGTCCCGGGAGGACCCATGTTTTAGAGGAGGAGAAAGAGAACAAACATCCTTTTTCCAAAATCAGACGATCTTGTAGGGACTCAAGGTCTCGTCCTTGTTCAGTAATGAATCGTCCCTTCACTCCTTTACGTCTTTGTTTCCTCTTCGTCAATCTCCTCTTTTCATTGTTGTTATCGAGTCACTATTCTTGTTCCAGGATCAAGGAGGAGTTCCCTATACGTAGTGTTAGACTGTAATAGAACCAAAAGACGGCTTTGATTCTGGGGCGGGGGGTGGGGGCTGGGTGCACCTCCTACTGTCGATGTCCGACTCGACTCCGATCCGTGATCTAGGGGTCTAGGCCAACCTTGGTCTTCCATCTACTAATTCTAAGGACTTTGTAGTGGACCAATGAAGTAGTGTTTGGTTAGTCTTCTTTCAGTACAGGGGACGTCGGGAGTGGGGTTTACAACGGAAACTCTTAGGAAGGGACTTTAAGTGTCCATACCCCATCTCACCGTACACCCCAAGTCCAGAATGAGACACACACACACACACACACACACACACACACACACACGCGCGCGAGTCAGTGAAGTCAGTCCAGACTTAGAAGGATACCTGACATCAGACGGTCCAGGAAGACAGGTACTCTAAGAGGGTTCTTATACCCTCACCCAACGGTACGGGAGGAGATCCCTTAGAAGGATTTGGTACCTAACTTGGGTTCGCAGAGGATGTAGAGGACGTACCGTCCGTCTAAGAAATGGGTGACTTGGACCCCGGGACGTTTACTTACGACATGGAAGGAAGTAGTGTCGAGACACAGACCCATTTAACCGAAACGACACGACACCCGCTCGTCTAGCCACTGTAGTGAAGATAGATGGTGCGCGAGGATCTCTATTTCTCGGAGAAGAGGTGGTACGACAGACAAACTAACACTTTATACGCCAGTAGAAGAGGTACGGGCGGTTTTAAAGACGGTACGGGATCGAGATTTTGGGGTCGGAAACGAGACGAGACGAGAGGGACTTAGGAGACATGAACTACTACAGTCACCTGGAGAAAGAAAACTAACAGGAGAGGCGACTGTAGTCACACGGGAGAGGAAGAGGTTAAGGTGTAGCCAGAACAAGAGGTCCCGGAGAGAGAAAAGACGTGTGGGGGAAGAGGGAGGGTTGTAGAGGGAAGCTTTAGAGTCACATCGGGGATTTAGTGGTGGAGGTAGAGGTCCAGGTGTCTAGATTTACGGTCGACGGGTAAAGTAGCTAGTTTACTTAAAGTTGATGTTAAAGAGTTGAAGAGTGGGGATGGGGTTCGTCGGCGGAAGACTACTGAAGTACTGAGTTATCGAAAGAGTCCACCGTGACCATTTCTTGGACGGACGGTTACGTCCTCTGTGTCTCTGACCCCAAGCTAGGGCCCACCCGTTCTAAAGGACCTCTGTTACTGTTGGGTGTGGTCATAAGAACGGACCTCTTAGAGTCCCTGTCTCTTCGGACCGCTCGATGTCGGGTACCCCAACGGTTGTCAGTCCATGTTGACTTCGCTGAATCATACGTCGACAAAGACTCTACGAGACTTCGGAGTTCGAATCATAAGAACCTAGGAGGAAGTCGAAGGTGTTGTGGGTCAGAAATGGAGGAAGTCTGAAAGAGTGTTTAACCATGGAGAAAAGTCGAGGGGCGGGGTGGGTGTAAAGGACCTAAGAAGACACGGAGGTAGTAGTTAGGGAATACGATTGTAGAGTCTCCACGGGGGACGACACACACCTTACTTCGGGTTGGGTCGCTTTGAAGAGGTCCGACGGGGAGGACAGAAAGGGTTAGGACCCTGTAAGGAGGGACGGGAGGTAGGACTGTAAGGAGAAGGTAGCTCCGAGTCATACGTGGAGAGGGGATGTGTAAGGAGATACCACTAGAGGTACCCTCTAGCGAGTAGATTTGAGGGTATATAGACCTAGACCGTGTGAGTCGGGAGAACCGGACACACAATCAGAACAAAAGGGTCGGTACAGTCTTCACGGACCTCGTAGAAACACAATGAATCCTACTCCGGTCATTTAAGTATTTGAGTCCTCGTTCTGTTCCTTCCGTTTATTTCTTCCGTCTTTCCCCTGCTTCCTGTACACATTTTCTAATCCTCCTAGGGACACCTGGGAGAATCGAGTCAGCCATTTCTAAGACGGACGTTTCGTCCTCTGGACCCAAGTTAGGGACCCAGTTTTTCTGGAGGACTTCCTCCTTTACCGTTGAGTGAGGTCCTAAGAACGGACCTCTTAGGGTATCTGTCTCCTCGGACCGTCCGATGGTAGGTACCGCAGCGTTTTCAGCCTGTGTCGAATCGCTGATTTGGTGGTGACACCTGATTCGTTTCGGGTAGACGTCCCCCCACCGGGACACCCGGTGACCAAACTCTGGAAGTGGATCTACGGAACGGACTCGATCGATCGGATACTTATAAAGAAAATAAAGAGACTTCGTCGTAGATCGTTTCTCTCCCCTTCCCACTGGACTAAAGGAACCGGACCTGATCTTCCGAGTCGGCCGGAGTTGTCGAGTCTCCACAGTGGAGGGAAAGAGTGGGTCGGGTATCACGGCGTGGGCTACAGTCCACGATGGGGAACCGAGGCCGAAGGACACTCCAGATTCGTCGTCTTCGAAAAGAGTGAGTGTCTGATTTCTTTCTCGGCGGACGGGGAGGGCGACGAGTACTGGGTCAGTCTCGGTCGGACTGGTTCACGTGGGACCCTCGTGGATGGTCCGCCGTACTTGTAGGAGACTTCGGAACCGACTCGGAGGATAGACGGGGTTGAATCCCCCGTCCTGTATATCCTGACCACACCCCTCTCCCCCACCCCACCTCTGTCTTCCTGACCTCCCCTTTCCGTTTCCGTCTTTCTTCTGTCCACCACCCTCTGCCCCACCCTCCCCGGTGTCACCCCCACCCCCGAACCGTTTCGTGCACATCTTTGGGTTGATTTTATGGAAAAAAAGAAACCGACGTGGTCCAGAATCAACGCCACGTACCCCATAAATCAACACCGTAGACCCTAAGTCAAGGGGTTGGTCCCTAACTTGGACCGTGGGACGTAACCCTTGAGTCTCAGAATCGGTGACCTACTGGTCCCTTCAGGACTTTGGGTTAAAACTGAGGAGGACACCGGTGAGATAGTGTGGGTGAGGAAAGAGTGAGGGAGGAGGGATTCAGATCGGTGAGTGGGGGTCGAGGATCGGAGTGGGGTGAAGGTTGGTTCGATATGTCCACGGGTCTCATTAGTCGATCTGGTACTGGAAGTACTTCTGAGGGAGTTACTGACGACGGATGTCATCCCGTGTTAGGTCTTCCAAGACCGACGGACCGTGAGGGGAGACAGGTAGGACGAAAGAACAGGTAACTCAGTGGTACCCTTTTTAGATCAGTCGGGTCAGACCGACAAAGGGTGGTGGAGGAAAGGGACGAGACTTCCGTCGTCGGAGTTTCCAGTGAACTCTTTCAATGACTGAAGGAGTGTTTGCAATCGACGGTGGATGTAGGGTAGTCAAGGGAGAAGGGTCTTCCGGACCCACGTCATTACATACATACACACGGACTCGCACACACAAATCAGTGAGACAGCATAGACTGAGAAAGACTGGGGTACTTGGGAACAGAGGACTTAACCGTCCGCTTAAGAAATGGTCCACGTCATCACGCACGTACGATTCATCGAAGTCAATACAGGTTGAGAAACGTTGGGATACCCGACATCAAATGGTCCGAGGAGACAGGTAGTCAAAGAGGTCCGTTCTTATGACCTCACCCAACGGTACGGGAGGAGGTCCCCTAGCAGGGTTGTGTCCCTAGTTTGGACGTAGAGAATACAGTTGGACGTGACCGTCCGTCCAAGAAATGGTGATCACGGTGGACCCTTCGGGTTCTCGTGTCACCTCATTAAGATTTGGGTGTTTATTCTTCTTTGACCTCAAGTCTTCCACCGTCAGATAAGGACTCTGATGTCCCGAATACTCGTCGATTGGGAGGATACGAGGAAGGACCTCCGGAGGGGTGAGTTTGGACGGAATTTACTCGTGGTACTCGAGGACCTCTTGCTCCACGTCCAAGGGAAAAAGTACACTGTTTGTTACGTTGTTGTTGATCTCCCGTCTCGGTCCATCTGGCAATTCTCCTTGTAAGTAATCAAAACACAAACGAATATTAGATAGAACAACGACTTTAAGTAAATTTTATTTAACTTGAGGAGGGGCGGGGAGGGGGGCTGGGACCGTAGTGTCCGACGTACTACGACGAGGAGGACTTTCTGTGACTTTCTCGTTTTCTGTGTTTCGTTCACCTCGGGTCTGCTTCCGTCGCTGGACGACCTTACAAGACCTTACAAAACTAGGTCAAAGGAAAGCCTCCACCGTCTGGGAGACACATCACCTCGAGACACAAACACCAAAGACAGAAGTACCTTCGACACACCAATGGACCTTGTGACTTGGTCGTCTTGGTACTGAATGTAAAAGGCTGTAGTACACTAAATACATGATAAATACAAAGTCCTAGAGACAGTAAAGGCTGTCAACGGTTTTGTAAAAGATGGCCCTTATAACCATGGAACCTCACCCTCCGCCTTTGGGTCGTGATTGACGGAGGACGTATCCTAATATGAGTACTAGACGAGTCCCACTCCGGGTCGTTCTCTGTCTCCCTTCGAGGTTCCGGGGTCCCAACTGACATGGTCGTCCCTCCCTGGACCCAGTGTAAGTCTGAGAACTACGGACCGGAGCTTAACCACCAGTAGGTGGGTGGTAACTTTAGTCCCGACGTCCTTACAGTCAGGAGTCTCCACGGAGACTCACGGTTTCAAGTGAGACGTGGGGACCAACTACAGAACTAAGTTCAATACTCGAAAGACACGTTTCACTCCTCTATTGACTCAAAACTTTTAAGTGGTAACTTAAGGTGAGTGACGGGACCCGTCGAGGACCATTGGATGAGTATCGTCGGACGGGGATGGACGGACAGGGGTGACGTCGGGACTCAGGAGTCCGGTGAGGACCGGGTCATTGTTAGTCCTCCTCGACCGTGGTCCCCTGGGGCCTTCGTCAGGAAGTTGAGGAAGTGTGTACCGAGACGACACGAGGGCGAAATAATCCGGTCGTAACGAGGTCCGTGAGTCGACTCGTTGTTCGGTACACTTTTTCTTAACGGAGTGTTCGGGCACACTATTTTCCGTTAGTGTCTCCATACGTGTTTTATATCCACTCCGGGACTCGTGGTACTCTCCTTCAGAAACACTCGACCTTACGAACACGAGTCGACACAGACTGAGAAACGGTGGGGTACCTGACGTTGAACAGTCCGAGGAGACAGGTACCTCCACTGAGACCATTTCCTTACTTCCCTTCTATCTTTTCTGACCTACCCTTTCGACGTTTCCCGTCCAGGTCCGGTCTCGTACTAACGTTGTACACCGGTGATTCGGGTACCTCTTCCGTTACCGTGGGGTGAGGTCATGAGAACGGACCTTTTAGGGTACCTACCTCCTCGGACCACTCGACATCAGGTACCCCAGCGATTCTCAACCTGTGCTGACTCGTTGCTGAAGGAAAAGTGAAAAGTGAAAGTACGTAACCTTTTCCTTTACCGTTGGGTGAGGTCACAAGAACGGACCTCTTAGGGTCCCTACCCCCTCGGACCACCCGAAGACAGATACCCCAGTGTGTCTCAGCCTGTGCTGACTTCACTGAATCGTCGTCGTCGTCGTCGTCGGTGATTCGGTTGGGCCCGGGGACGAAGTATTACTCCGGTTCTGGGAATAGATGTGCAGTCTCAACCGTCTCTGGGAGTAAACAATGTCGAATTAGGATTACACTAGGACCGACCTTCCCTTCGGGAAGAGAAGACGAGAGTCTGACACCGAAAGGTGGACGTTCAGGGTTGTTTCGTGAATCCTTATTTTACCTTATTTCCTCTTTTATAGTCTCTTCCTTTACCGTTGGGTGAGGTCATGATCACGGACCTTTTAGGGTACCTGCCTCCTCGGACCATCCGATGTCAAGTACCTCAGTGTTTCTCAGCCTGTTCTGACTCACTGAAGTGAAAGTGAAAGTAGGTTCTTCTCAATTCACGATAAAGAACTTTGAGAATAAATACCAATATAATTATATATGTGTATTAACACCAACATACACACCTACTTACATATTTAACCCAAAGTTACTTTTTTTTTTGGTGAAAAAAAAAAGTCTAGTAAATAAACCGACATAGTTCAAAATCAACACCGTACACCCTAGTCAAGGGACTGGTCCCTAGTTTGGAACCACGGAACGTAACCCTTACGTCTCGGAATCGGTGACCTGGTACTCCCTTCAGGGACATTTTTTTGTAGAGAATGACTCCCAACACCAAAATTTTCGACTTCTTTGGTAACGAAATTCCCTTACGTAGGTAGATAGTTGATAATTTGTTTCTGATAGTTTTTAACTTAGAACAAGATCCATCTCTTTTTTTCGTTCTGAACCGAGAACATTAATTCGAGACTTAAACCCCTACTTTTCTGTTTGTGTGGTCATCCTGTCCTACTCTTTTTTGGTGTTGTTGTCTCCCCACACGGGTCCCCTCCGTCGGGTGCCGGAACGGTCCCAGGGCCACGAGGGTTGACCCCACCCCCACACACTTGTGTCTGGACGTCCCCGACCACACCGGGGGGTCTCGGTCCCCGACGAACGAACCTCCACCCCTCCCTTCGTCCCAGTCACGCCGACCCGTTCTTACCTTCCTAGACTCCCCTCTCGACTTCTGAAAGGGGAGACCCTCTACACTTTAATAGGGATAACAAATCTTCCCCTACCGAGGTCCGTCCCCGACCCCCCACCCCCACCCCGTCGTCAAACTCCTGGTCTACAACGCAAACAGGGACCAAGTTCCTAAAAAGTTTAAATGCACTTGTAACCAGGTCTACTTTTGAACCAGATGTCAATTGGTAAATAATCAGACTATCCTGATAGGTATAAAACGAAAAGAAGTATAAAGACGGAACGCCAGGTCGATCTGGGTCGTAACCACAGACGGGCGGTCCGAAGAAAGAAGAGAATAAGGACGACTAGGGATTTGGGAGGTCGTCTCCTACCCAAGTCCCTTTTTTTACACAATCGGCGAGTCAGGACTGAGTTAGGGTTCAGACGCTGGGGTACCTGACATAGGACGGTCCGAGGAGACAGGTACCTTAAGAGGTCCGTTCTTATGTCTTCACCCATGGGTAAAGAAGAGGTCCCCTAGCAGGGGTAGGTCCCTAGCTTGGGACCAGAAGACGTACCGTCCGTCTAAGAAATGGTAGACTTGGGGGTCCCTTTGGGTTCGGATGGGAGATTGTTGGGAGGAATGTGTGGATCCCCCGACGGACGTTTGATCGACTCTTCTTACGTCGTCCCGACTACCAGACTAAAAGTCGAGTCGTATGTCCCTGACCGGAGAGAAAGACGAACATTTTCATCTTTACCTTTTTCGTTGAAATGTGTTTATTTTCAATTAAATTTCCATTCTATTTCAAAGTTTTTTTTTTCATAATTATCTTTTCGTTACCCGAAAGGACCACCGAGTCTCCAATTTCGTAGACGGACCTTACGACCTCTGGGTCCAAGCTAGGGACCAAGCCCTTCTAGGGGACCTCTTCCTTCACCGTTGGGTGAGGTCATGAGAACGGACCTCTTAGGGTACCTCCCTCCTCGGACCATCCGATGTCAGGTACCCCAGCGTTTCTCAGCCTGTGCTGACTCACTGAAGTGGTGATCTTTTCGTTCTCATTGGTTTCCCTGATTCTAAGATAAAGGGGAATTTCGTTTTTGTCAAAAACAGACGTCTAGGTCTTATATGACACACGGAAAAGGATCAGTCCCCGAAGGGTCCACCGTGATGACCATGTCTTGAGCGAACGGTTACTTCCTCTGGATTCTCTACGACCAAACTAGGGACCCAGTTCTTCTGGGGGACCTCTTCTCGTACCGTTGGGTAAGACTATAAGAACGGACCTCTTAGGGCTTACCTGTCTTCTAGGACCACCCGATGTCAGGTGTCCCAGCTTCTCAGTCTGTGTTGACTTCACTGAATCGTCGTCAAAGGATCAGTAGAGAAACTCGGGTCATTAATCTTTCCTTGATCCGTTATAATTGTTCCCGATTGAAAATTTTCTTTCAAAACAAAATATAACCTCATGTTTTACTGGGACTACGACCCTTTGTAACATCGTAGTGGATGAGTTACCTGACACCTGTCTCTTCGGACAGCCCGACGTACTTCAGGTACCCCTACGATTCTCGACCTGTGCTGAATTGCTAACTTATTATTGTGTTAACTAATGGTTACGTTTCCCGATTAAAACCCCCCAACCCTTAGGTGAAAGAAAGGTAATATGAAACTTGAAAAAAAAAAAAAAAAAAATGAAACTTGAGAAAAATTCTCCATGGGATCTCTCAGCATTTCACGGGAAGACACAACAGATAAGAACACGTTTCCGACCAGAAAGGGAACCGAGAGGTGTGCGGTTCAGGGAGAGGTGTGGAGACGAGGGTCACCCAAGACAACGGACGTTAAGCAAGCGGGAACAAAATGTGGATGAACTTAAGACGGATGTTTTACGGTAAGTTGAGGAGATCCTTCAGTTGGGTGTTCCTCCTGAATCGTGAGAATTTAAAAAGTAGGAAAATTTAGAAATACTTATTCCCCGAGTAAGTAAAGAGATAAAAATATCGAAACAGTACAATTTACAAAAAGTGACTCTAGTGTGTAAGGACCTTGGGATTTCTGTGGTTGAATATAAAGACACGGACCGTGCCTCGACTTATATATTATCCTGTAGTCTTGACTCTAGATAGTGTTTAGACTATGTTTTAGACTGAAGTTCTGAGACCCTGGAGCCCTCGAAGGAATTACGGTGACCCCATACTGAAGGACAGAACATTTTGACCCTACCATTATCATGGATGTTAAATCTCTACGAAGTCTCCAATTTGTTTTGATATCCATTTACAAATTGTGTGTCGTGTCCTATCCAATAAATGATATTTAACCATTCTGTCTTCAGTTCCCTGAAACGAATAAAGAGATAGGTCAGAATCCCAAAAGGGGTAGGAACACTCAAAATAATGTAAAAATGAATAAAAACTTTATACATCATAAAGTTTTATTAATGTTACCAAGGTTTTCGTTCAGTCTTGTTTTTCGATAAAGTCTCTTCACAGTAAGAAGAGTTAAAGGAAGAAGGAAAATAGGACAAGGGTGATACGGGACGTCCATTGATTAGAGTAATCCCTAAAAAAAAAAAACAGGAATAAAGGAGGAGAGTTTACTATAAGAATTCTGACACAAGAAAACTCTGGACTAAGAGCCCTGGGATCAGTAGAAATGTGAAGTCGAACCCTCCACAACGTTCGTCCGTGAGGTACTGTTACCCCAATCAACTCCGATTAGGAGTTCCCTAATCAGTACCACTCTTTCTCGACTGTAAGAAGTGCCCTGACAACATTTATGAACGGGGTCCAGGGTTATATAGAGACACTGACCACTTCCCTGGTGTCGGGGTAAGGACGATAAATTCTCAAGGACGATGAGGGTCTCCGACTTCCCTTTCATAGTGCGGGATTACCTCATAGGGGTGTCTCGGGTCCACCGGACAGTTAGGAGGGTATCTCGAGTCCCGGACTGAGTTTTCATATACTAACCTAAAAAATTTTATTAACTAATAAATAAATACCGACATGACTCAGAAGCAACGTCTCTCCCTTGAAAAGGATCAACGCCTCTCAACCCCGATGAGAGATCAATGTCGCTCACCCGAAGAGTAACCCGACTGAGAGAACACATTACACCCGAGATTCCACACACCCGAAGTCATCGACGTCTCACAGCTGAGTCATGAACACCGAGTTCCCGAGGTCTCATGTCCGAGTCATCAGCACCGTGTGTCCGTATCAACGGGGTGTCGTGTAGTCTAGAAGGATCTGGTCCCTAGCTAGTTTGGCCACAGGGAACGTAACGTTCCACCTAAAAAGTGGTGGCCTCTTCAGGGAAATTTCTTAAAATAAATAAATAAATAAAATCGACACGACCCAGAAGGAACGATGCGTCCGAAAAAAGATCGACGTCTCTCGACCTCGATGAGAGGTCACCACCACGTGTCCAATGAGTAATGTCACCGAAGAGAACAACGTCTCGTACCCGAAGTCCCGTCCGTCCGAAGTCATCCGTGTGTCCGAATCGACGAGACTCCGTACGCACTAGAAGAGCCTAGTCCCTAACTTGGACTTGGGCACACAGGACGTAACCGTCCGTCTAAGAAATGGTGACTAAGTGGTCCCTTCGGGGATACTAACGTAAATTTTTTTTAGGTGTGGGTTCGTACACATCACTGGGAACGAGTACTTCCCTTTCGTCGGGAAATGCGAAGATTAGGAATAAAGAGGAACCCTAGACTCCCTAGTTCAAACTTTTCGAGGATCCGTGAAGAGGTATCCTGGAGCAAATTTCCTCCTTTTTTTTTTTGGTGGGACTCATTTATTTTCCCGGGTCGGTATCCCTCCGCCGATCTCCTTCGCCTCCGGGTCTCCGGGTGTCGATCTCCATAAGTGACCTTTTTCGTCACCCGCCTCTCCGAGGACTGAGACTCCTCAGTCCGACCGGGGTTCAGTCGAGGCTCCAACACTGAGTGGTGTTCCTTTTCCTCACGGGACACGAGACCCCCTCCGACGGACGAGGTTTGTCCCCTCGCCACCGGTTCCTTCCTTTACTTCGTTAGGTCCTAACTACTCATCGGAACCCCGTTGGGCTCGACCCTCGGGTTCAACAGGGGTTGACGACGGTGAGGTATAACAATGGGACGAGGGGGTTCCCTGTTTGCAGTACCTTCTCTCACCTAAACGGACCCTTTCCCTTAGCCCGGGACAAGACCCGTTTATCAAGGTGGAAAGAAAGGGGTTCGACCCCTTCTGGACCGTCGGTCGTAGGACTGTGTCGGGTTTCGGTACGAAATAAAATGGACATTAAACTTTTGGTGAACCCCTGAAGTGACCACCAGGTCACCAATTCTGAGAAGTGAAGGTTACGTCCCCCGTGTCAAAGTTAAGGAACAGACCCTTGATTCTAGGATATACGGTGTACCACAGAGGTTTTTACTAAGTAATATTATTAATTAACAAAGAAAAAATTTTTTTCTTTTTATGAACTTATCTCCACTGAAACGTGTTTAGACCCGAGAGGTCAAGTGGTACCGGTGGTAGAGTGGGATTCGACCGTAGTGTTTAACTCCGAGGTGAGGGGTGGACGGAGACTTTAATAAACTTTACAGTTGAGGACCTGTTCGTCGTGGTGTTCAAGGAGGGTGGAGACCCCGAGATCCTCAGACACAGTACCTTGTTTTGCTAAAAAGTTTCCACCGATCTTTGTCCCACTCGTCGCACGGGACCCTACTCTTCCTTTACTAGGAAGCGAGTCGTCCGATCTCTCCTGTTCGGACCGTTCCGTGGTCCTGACTCGGATGTGTTCCGTCTTCACTGTGTCGAATCTCTCTTAAGTTTTGTCGTAGAGACTGTGGAGGGCCACGGAGGACAGAGAGATCCCATAGCGACGGTCGTTCACCCGTAGTGCGGGTTGGACGTCACCCGTCACTCCCCCGATCCAAGGGTAGACAGACCACAGGATTTCGACTACCGACCTTGGTATCACAGGTCCAAGACCGGCGGGAGACGACCCGTTCATGTCTTCGACGAAGGGTTTCTTTCTCCACGGGGATAGAGGACCTCGGGGACTTAGACCCTCCACCCTTTCCGTAAGACGAAAAGGTGGTAGAAGGGTCTTTTCGACCTCTTCCATAGTCACGAAGGACTTTTTAGAGATCATTTTCAGAGTTCAGTGAATTCAGGAGACGGAAATTAGTCTTACTGAAAAGAACTGTATCCCAGACTGGGTTACTATACGGGTGATTTGTAATTACCTTATTTATTGATCGAGTGGTCAATGGGTGGTATCTTTGGTGAAGACTCCCTGAACGGACCACTAGGTCACCGGTTCTGAAGGTTGAGGGTTACGTCTTCCGGACCTAAACTTGGGACCAGTCCCTTGATCTGAGGTACACGACGTTGTTTCTAGCTTCTGGAGCTCGCGACGTTGATTCCGGGTCACGTCGGTTTATTCATTTATATATAAAAATTTTTATTTTTATTCCTTTGACGAGGACCGAAACAGGTCCTCTCGTCCAGGTCACATAACTGGCAGAAAGACTTTAAGGATTTTCTATCTAGGCAAATGGATCGAGAGGGTCAAAGTTCGACGAAGATGACCTCTAGGTTGGGACGGAGGAAAGAAACCCTGGGGCCTCCGTAGAAAGACCCGAAGGGGCCACCGAGGCACCATTTCTTAGACGGACGGCACCCCCAGTTCTTCTAGGGGACCTCTTCCATTACCGTTGGGTGAGGTCCTAAGAACGGACCTCTTAAGGTACCTGTTTCTTCGGACCAACCGGTGTCTTCCCAGAGTTTCTCAGCCCGTTCTGACTAGTTGATTTTGTGAGTGTGGTCCGTAGAGAGAAGATTAGGGGAGTTGGGTCGAGAGGTAAGGGTCGTCACTTTAACTTTCGCTTCAACGAGTCAGCACAGACTGAGAAACGCTGGGGTACCTGACATCGGATTGTCCTAGGAGGTAGGTACCCTAAAAGGTCCGTTCTTATGACCTCACCCAACGGTAAAGGAAGAGGTCCTCTAGAAGGGTTGGGTCCCTAACTTAGGTCCAGAGGGAGTAGCATCCATCTGCGAAATGGTAGACTCGGTGGTCAGTGCGACCCAGATCAAGTGTCGAAGAAAGGAAGAGCGAAAGAAATTTACAAAGGAGACAGAGACAAAACCTGTGGTCCCAAGAAGTAAACCTGTAACTCTATCAGAGAAGACGGACTTCGTCGGGGTCCGGAAATTACCCCGAAGAAAACAGGTGACTAATAATTGACAACAATGACCTGTGAACATTTATTACACCCGGTCCTCTTTCCCGACCTTTTCTCGAGACCCTGGGGGACCTCAGTCGGACCTCTCCCGGTCCAAGGATCTCCGGACACCTTCCCGGAGTCCAGGTCCGGTGAACCCTTCTACAAGCAGTTCGGACAGAGTCCACGATTGATTGGTTTGGTATGAATTTACACACACACAAAGTCTTCAAAAAAAGGATAATACGGATAAAGAGAATGTTGAATAAAAAGGATCAATTATTATCCCTAGATTGAAAAAAATTTCGATCCACTGTATACACCACAATTTTTTCTTTGGCTCCGTATAATTCTTAAAGTTCTTCAATAAACTCGTTTTTAGCTAAATCGAGAAAGACCCGAGTCTGGATCCAACACCACTGTACCACTTTGCGTGGTTCTTCCAGTCCTAGCACCCGTTTGTGCCCTGGACAATGCCACGGAGGGAGTCCTTTTACCACTTCTGTTGACTTCAGTAGGTCACGTGGTTCATGTGAACGAGGAAGACTCCGTTTTGGTTCTACGTCTCTGCTCGACACCCGTAAACCGAGACACCAAGGACGTACTTTTACCATCACCCACTTCGACCCCACGGTAAAAACGACAGTGTCATTTCAGACGGTAGTCTTTTCCCTTCCTTAACTTCCTGTTCATTTTCACGGTGGTAAACTATTGTAACTATCAGATATCATTTACCCAATTAAATACATTGTTTTTAAATTTTTTTTTTAGACAAGTTTCGGTCGTCGTGAGCCAGACCGGCTGTCTTTCCTCGGGGTTCCTTGACATGTTTTACTTTTGGAAAATATCCGTCTCTCCTTGTCCTTGTTCTTTAATATGACCCGTTTTTTATCGTCTAACTAATAACATTCCATTGAAATCCCCTACCGTCACCAGAGTGTCCGTCTATTGGAGTGATCACGATTAGTCCACTAGGGACTAACCGACCCAATTCTAAGGTGACGACCCTCTCGGTTTTCACATTAATTCCGAATCAAACCACTGTACCACAAGTCGTATTCGTTGAGGTAGAACCTGGACAGTAGAACAAGAATTGTTGACCATCCTTTTTAAGTTTCCTGACTCCACTCAGTCATCTTTCGACACGAGAGAGGATGAGGAAAGAGGTACAGGAAACGGGTGTCCTTCTGACGGTGAAAACTTTCATCACGACGCTTGTAGGTCTCTGTACCAATAACGGTCAGTTTCGAATAACTCGTGGACGATACTAGGTTCGTGACAAATGTTTTCAAGATGGGATCATTTGGACGTAAGACTACTCTCCACTCCCCTAGTCCGTTGTTTTCTCTATTTAGACAGTTTAGGTACCACACAATATACAACTATTTCACTTTTTACTTTCACAATCGACGAGTTAGCACAGACTGAGACGCTGGAGTACCTGAGATTGGTCGGTCCGAGGAGACAGGTACCTTAAGAGTCCGTTCTTATGACCTTACCCAACGGTACGGGAAGAGGTCCCCTAGAAGAGTTGGGTCTCTACCTTGGACCCAGAGGACATAACGTCCGTCTAAGAAATGGTAGACTCGGTGGTCCCTTCAGGATATCTTTTTTGTATTGGTCCCAGACTCTCGACCAGGACTGACGTGAAAAGGAGACGATAGGACCGGTGTGGGACTCTTGGACCCCGACGTGACCGGTTTAGTGAGAAAGTAATGTGAGGAACCGTAACCCCACGAACGGGACTAGTTCACCCCGAGATCGTCCAGGAGTCCCCAGTCGACCTCTTGGAGGTTTCATCGACAACCCTAACCCTAACGAGTAGAAGTAAATAGGAACTAGTCTCAAGTACTTATAAAAAAAGTATAAATAAATAAATAAACCGACTTAAAGTAGAATTAACACCGTGCTTCCAAGAGGTAACACCACACGTCCGTGTGTCCGAATCGACGGGTACACCCGTACTCCGTACACTCTAGAATCAAGGGGTTGGTTCTTATCTGGACACTGGGGACATAACCTTCCGTCTAAGAATTGTCGACCTGATGTCCCTTGAGGGATACTTACAAAAAGACAGAAATTAATTTACAATAATCTTAAGAGATGTAGTCATCAAGAGTTTCACCAGAGACCTGACCGTCGCAGTCCTGGTCGTAGTACACCCTTGGACAGTCTTTACGTTTAAGAGTAAATAAATAAAAATTAAATTTAAATAAATAAAATTAACCTCCGATTAATGAAATATTATAACATAACCAAAACGGTATGTGGTTGTACTTAGGTGGTGCCCATATGTGTACAAGGGGTAGGACTTGGGGGGAGGGTGGAAGGAAGGGTATGGTAGGGAGACCCAGTAGGGTCACGTGGTCGGGGTTCGTAGGACATAGTACGTAGCTTGGACCTGACCGCTAAGTAAAGAATATACTATAATATGTACAAAGTTACGGTAAGAGGGTTTAGTGGGGTGGGAGTGGGAGAGGGTATCTCAGGTTTTCTGACAAGATATGTAGACACAGAGAAAACGACAGAGGGTATGTCCCAATAGTAATGGTAGAAAGATTTAAGGTATATATACGCAATCATATGGCATAACCACAAAAAGAAAGACCGAATGAAGTGAGACATATCCCAGGTCAAAGTAGGTGGAGTAATCTTGACTAAGTTTACATAAGAAAAATTACCGACTCATTATGAGATAACACATATACATGGTGACGGAAAAATAGGTAAGTAGACGACTACCTGTAGATCCAACGAAGGTACAAGACCGATAATATTTGTCACGACGTTACTTGTAACCCCATGTGCACAGAGAAAGTTAAGACCAAAGGAGTCACACATCCGGGTCGTCACCCTAACGACCCAGTATTCCGTCAAGATCAGGGTCAAAAAATTCCTTAGAGATGTGACAAAAGGTATCACCGACATGATCAAACGTAAGGGTGGTTGTCACATTCTCCCAAGGGAAAAGAGGTGTGGGAGAGGTCGTAAATAACTAACATCTGAAAACCTAGTGTCGGTAAGACTGACCGTACTTTACCATTGAGTAACACCAAAATTAATCTTTACGTTTAAGAATTCAAGGGAGGGGGTCAGGGTGACCTAGAATCTGAGATCCCTCAGGGATTTAAACAAAATTGATCGATATTCCAGACGAGACCCTAAGGGACCACTGAGTCTACCATTTCTTAGACGGACGTCACGTCCTCTGGACCTAACCTAGGGACCCAGTCCTTCTTGGGAACCTCCTCCTTTACCGTTGAGTGAGATCATAAGAACGGACCTTAAGGTACCTGTCTCCTCGGGTCGTCCGACGTCAGGTACCCCAGCGTTTCTTAGTCTGTGTTGACTCACTAATTGTGTATGTGTGTGTAGACGAGATGTCTTTATGAAATGATTAAGTGTAAGGATTGTTAATACCAGTATTCGTGTGTAAAACATCTCAATTTTTTTACAAAGGGTCTACTTTAGGATCTGATCGAATATACAATTGTTCATTTTCAATTCAGAGGAAATTTGCCTCATATTAGATATCTTTGGTACTTGGTGATTTCCGTCTTCATCTCTGCAGGGACCGTCAGGCGACCAATTCTTAGGCGGAAGGTCACGTCCTCTACACCCAAACTAGGGACCAGTCTTTCGATTCTAAGGTGTACACACGCGTACGAGTCAGTGAGTCACCACAGACTGAGAAACGTTGGGGTGCCTGACATCTGACGGTCGGAGGAGATAGGTACCCTAAAAGGACTGTTCTTGGGACCTCACCCAACGGTAAAGGATGAGGTCTTCTAAGAGTTGGATCCCTGACTTGGGTACAGAACACAGAGGACTCAGGGGACGTGACCGTCCGCCCCAGAAATGGAAACTCGGTAGACCTTTCGGGATTTTAAGGTGTACGGAGGTGTCGATTTTTGGGTCTTGTATTTGTTGTCTTCATTGTAACATTGTCTAAGTTATTTTTGAAATGTTTACCAGGTACAGTTTTTGTAGAGACTTTTTTATTTTTATCCTGTTCATTTTATGTTTAGAATATCGAGTTAATAAACTTTTACTCCTTGTTAAGTACACTAAGGACTCCTGAATTTAGATAGGTTAGACAGAACACAAACACAATCAGTGACTCAACACAGGCTGAAACACTGGGGTACCTGACATCGGGAGAGGATTTTTACCCTAAGAGGTCCGTTCTTATGACCTGACCCAACGGTAAAGGAAGAGATCCCCTAAAAGGGTTGGGTCCCTAGTTTGGACCCAGAGGGCTTAACGTCGGTCTAAGAAATGGTAGACTCGGTGATCGCTTCGGTTGACCTACCCACTGGATCAGGATTTAGGGTACATTAGTTTTTCGTTGTTTTCAACCTTTATTTACTCCTTATTGATTTTTGACTACTACACCCAACAATTTTATGTCTATTTATCATTATATTCAAAAATAAGGAGAGACGTACCCACGATTCAACGAAGTCAGTACAGGTCGAGAAACGTTGGGGTACCTGACATCGGGTGGTCCGAGGAGACAGGTACCCTAAGAGGTCCGTTCTGATGACCTCACTCAACGGTAAGGGAAGAGGTCCCCTAGAAGGGTTGGATCCCAGTTTGGGCTCAGAGAATCCCCTAGAAGGTCTGGGTCCCTAGTTTGAGCGTAGAGATTTCAGAGAACGGAATCGTCCACCCAAGAAATGGTGATCGTGGCGGGTCCTTCGGGAAAGGTTTTCTTCACTTGCCATCATTACCAGTAATCCGATATAAGGTCCGTCACACCTTTCGTGTATCATACGTTAAAATATTGTCGTCGTGTTTGTTCTTTACTAGTCTTCTTGTGAAACCCGAAATTAAATGTCTATTTGTTTGTCCGAACCCTTCGAAGTCCTAGAACGGACCATATACAGATCGTCTACTCTCCTCGACCTTAACCTAAGAAATTAGACAGACACGAGTAAAATGACTTTCGGTGTAAACATCTATGATCACGAATAGACTCGGATTAGGGACCTCCTGATCCTCAGAGACCTCTCTCTTTCTCTCCGAAACTCTCCAGTCCTCCCTCTATTCAGAACCGGTCTCAGGTAGGTAGAGTGTCTCCCAGTTCACACAGATCGCCCTAGGATCTGTGTGGAATACCGACAAAACGGTCGGAAAGTAGGAAACGTTCTCCTTATTCCACATACAACCCTCCTTACCGGTTTATCTCAGGACCTTTCCCGGAGGGTGCCGGTTCTGTCATTGGATTTTTATTGACACATGGGGACCCCTATAATGTCTCTAATCAAGGTTTTTCTAAACTTTCTACGTCAGATCCCTAAAGATGTTGTAGACGTAAGTGGAATGGATAGACCAGTCACAGTGTCCGGTCGTCACAACCTCTTACTCCCATTCAGTTGTGTCTGTGGGAGATACCCGAGACGTATGGGACGGGTCTCGTGAAGACGTTCTTCTCCCCCGTGGGTGTGAGTTCCCCTCCTCCAATGTGTCCCTTCCGCTCATGTCGTCCCCCACCCTGAGAACCCCGGTGAACCTTAAGACGGGTGGTAGGGAGGAGGACGAACCTCGTACCTACGTCGAGATTCGACGAAGCGACGGCGTGTCCGACACATGGTCCGTCGTAGGTGCAATGACGTAACCCGGGAAAACAAATCGACAGTAGGACGTATTCCTGGTGTCGCTAGACCCTGGAGACTGGAAGTGTGAAGTGAAAGATACACTCATTATTTGCCGGATTAGCCTTTTACCCGAGGAAAAAATTTTTAATAAAGAAATAAAACTGACGTGACCCAGAAGGAACGTCACGTGTCCGAAGAGTAACACCGCAGAAAAACGCCTCGTGTCCGAGATGCCGTATGTCCGAAGTCATCAACACCACGTACCCGAATCAACAAGGTGTCGTATACTTTAGAAGGGTCTAGTCCCTAGTTTGGGTCCAGAGGACGTAACCGTCCGTCTAAGAATTAGTGACCTGTTGGTCGCTTCAGGTAAATTTTACGAATAGTCTCATATTACTTAAAAGTCACAACACAATCAAAGTCCACATGTCGTTTCACTCAGTCAATGCAAAAAAAAGGCAGTGATTCAGCACAGTCTGAGAAACGTTGGGATGTCCGGGGTCGTACGGTCCGAAGGGACAGCAAATAATACAGGACCTTAAACGAGTTTGAGTACAGGTGATTCAGTCACTACGGTAGGTTGGTAGAGTAGGAGACAACGGGGGAAGAGGAGGACGGGAATATATGTATATAGGTGCGAAAAATTCTAAGAGAAAGGTATACCCAGTAATGTCTCTCAACTCATCTCAAGGGACACCATATGTCATCCAGGAATAATCACTGAAGAAGGAAGAAATGGTCGGTCCGGAACGGACATGGACTATGAAATGTCGACGAATCCCTAGTGAGTGATGAACTGTCTTACTATGACCCAGACGACTCCCCTCCTTCTTGACAGATAGTCTCCTTGACGTCCTGTACCGGGTTCACACGGGTCGTCCTCGATCCCCTGTCTGGACCCTGATATAAGAGGAGTACGACGTGACCCACTCTACTTTGTATTTCGACCCATTTCCTCTTGTATGACGACTAAGTCCTCGGGACGGTATACCATATCCTGAATGTGGGACCTTTCCTCGACCTCTACCACGATTACGAGATAAAGGGACCAAGTACCTTCGAGTCTTTTCGGTACCGGAGGTGATTCACTTCATCTTGACGGTCTTGGTGGTACCGTTTCTCGCCCACTTCTCGAGTTTCCGAGTCCCTTCACCCGTATGACCTTATCTATGTAGTGACTCCTGTCTTTTGGTTGTCCTCCTGGACCTCTCGTAAGATTAATGGGTTCGTGATTCCTACGTGACCACTCTTCCCGGTCGTCGTAGTCACTCTTTTAGTCTATACCGACGGGAGTGATCTGGCCCCGACCACGCCCTCCGTCTTGACACGAGGAGATGATTTCCCCAACTACCCCAGGACTTTATCTCCGGTCCCCCGTTGTGAGGTGACGGTCTTCCTTCCACCACTCTACTGGAATGGTGGACTGTTCTCGTCTACATTATGTACCGTCAGTCTCCTTATAGGAGGGTTTCTCTTAACGTCTCGACCACTACCTTGGATCATAAGGATACCCTGTTTTATGTCGAATGAAACCCCGAAGGGACCACCGGGTCACCGATTCTGTAGTTCGAGGCGTGTGTCCCCGGGACTCAAGTCAGGGACCAGTCCCTTGACCTAGGAGAGACAGTGTCGATTTTCTAGGGTGTGTGAAGTCACTTCTCACTTCTATGACTCACGACGTTGACTTTCGGCCCTGTCGGATTTATTATTTACGTACGATTCAGTGAAGTGAGAACAGGCTGAGGAACGTTGGGGTACCCGACATCGGACGTTTAGGAGTCAGGTACCCTAAAGTGTCTGTTCCTATACCTCATCCAACAGTAAAAGAGGAGGTACCCTGGAAGGATTGTTTCCCTAGTTTGGGTATAGAGATCGTAGAGGATGTAACCTTCCCCTAAGAAATGGTGATCGAGGTGGACCCTTCGGTAAAACGTGGGGATGGTCTGTAAATAGTAGAATGGTGTTACGTATTGAGAGGGTGGGAGACCAAGACCAGTCTCTCCCGAACCTCAACTTAATCCCAGGGACTCTCGTACAGACCCAATCCAAATTTTTTTTTTTAAGAACGTTACAGTGTTCGTCTTGTTGATTTTCACGCATATTCCTTAACGTAAGTGGTTCGGTGGAAAAACCTTGTTGTTTGAGACCCTTAGACACAAATGAAGGACGTGGGAGAGGAAGGCTTCATATCTGACCTGTTTTCTGGAACTGTCGTTGCTCTCCCCAATTAAGACGTTCCAAAAGACGGAGAGAGACATCTAGGTCGAGAGAGAGTACGGGACCCCGGACTGACGTGTGGAGTCTATAAACGTAAATATTATATTTTGAAGGAAGGGTCGGAAGGATTTGCCCTTTGAACAAGGTCGAATTTTATTTCGACCCTGGAGGGACAGAAGGATGGACACCCGGGAATTCGAAGGGAGGGGGATGAAGGTCTTACAGAACTGGGAATCGAAGACTCCGAGTCGGACACGGAGGGTGTACATTGGACGGGGACACCGTAATTAGATTCAGGTCGTCTATGTCCGTCTACGATGTCTCAACGGGTTAAAGGAGATTTTCTTGTAAAATTGAAAATAAGGACCTCTATCGAAGAACGAGTAAAAGTCCGGACTCATTAGAAAATCCGTTAACCCAGTGTTCAATAGGACTCGTCCTTTCAGAGAGGGCAATAAATTGTTGGACTTCAGAACACGTGTTTATAAAGGTAGTGGTCAACTAATTCGTACGGGTATGTTCCCGGTTGACATAAGTAACATGGTGTGGTGAAATATATTCCATGAACTCATGGGGGCCGTCGAGATCCTTGTACGAGGGGTACCCATAACCCGACATTTCCCATACAGGGGTTGTCTTGAAGTCCTTTAAGATTGCTTACATGAAATGTATAAATAATAAAAAACCGGTGTGGTGTACACCCTAGTATCAAGGGGCTGGTCCCTAGTTTGGGATTGGGAACGTAACCTTCACTCCTCAGAATTGGTGACCTGGTGTTCCCTTCAGGGATTTTTTACATGAAATCTATCTTCCCTTCGTTAGGTGTTTTTTCTAGTCTTTATGTCCTTTCTTATTTCTTGTGACTACGACATTTTGTTCTTTTGGTAGACGACCCGAATTTTGTCGTTTTACTTGACCATTTGTCCCCTCCTTGACTCCAAGTACATAAGTTTGTAGGAACACACCAAACTTCCGATATTTCGATAAATAAAATCTAAAATGGTTCAATTGGTACTTACAGTTTTATGGACCCCATTTTTCATAATCCGATTTTATATATTTAGAGTATGAACATTTTTAAATTTTTCCTTAATCGTTTTTATAAATTAGCTAAGGTTTCTTCGGTTACACACAATCATCGAGTCGAGTCAAGTCAGCGAGTCAACACAGACTGATAAACACTGGGGTACCTGACGTCGTGCGGTCCGAAGGGACAGGTAGTGGTTGAGGGTCTCGAACGAGTTTGAGTACAGGTATCTTAACCACTACCATTGGTTGGTAGAGTAGGAGACAACAGGGAAAGAGGAGGACGGAAGTTAGGACGGGTCGTAGTCCCAGAAAAGATAACTCTGTCAAGAAGTGTAGTCCACCGGTTTCATAACCTCAAAGTCGAAGTCGTAGTCAGGAAGGTTACTTATAAGTCCTGACTAAAAGAAATCCTAAGTGACGAAACTAGAGGAACGTCAGGTTCCCTGAGAGTTCTCAGAAGAGGTTGTGGTGTCAAGTTTTCGCAGTCAAGAAACCGTGAGTGTAGGTATGTGCTGATGACCTTTTTGGTATCGAAACTGATCTTCCTAGAAACGACCGTTTCATTACAGAGACGAAAAATTATACGACAGATCCAACCAGTATCTAAAAGAAGGTTCCTCGTTCGTAAAAATTTAAAGTACCGACGTCAGTGGTAGACGTCACTAAAACCTAAGGTTTTTTATTTCAGTCAGTGACAAAGGTAACAAAGGGGTAGATAAACAGTACTTCACTACCCTGGTCTTCGGTACTAGAATCAAAAGAATCAACTCAAAATTCGGTTGAAAAAGTGAGAGGAGAAAGTGAAAGTTGTACTCCAAGAAATCGAGAAGAAGTCAAAGACGCTATTCCCACCACAGTAGACGGATAGACTCCAATAACTATAAAGAGGACCGTTAGAATTAAGGTCAAACACGAAGTAAGTCGGACCGTAAAACGTACTACATGAGACGTATGACCAATTTATTCGTCCCACTGTTATACGTCCGAACTGTATGAGGAAGGACTAAACCTTGGTCAGACAACAAGGTACCGGTCAAGAGTGACAACGAAGAACTGGACGTATGTCTAAAGAGTTCTCCGTCCAGTCGACAGACCATAAGGGTAGAGAAATTCTTAACATCAAGTCAGTACAAGTTGAGAAACACTGGGGGTACCTGATATCGGGTGGTCCGAAGAGACAGGTACCTTAAAGAGTCCGTTCTTGTAACCCACCCAACAGTAAAGGAAGAGGTCTCCTAGAATCGTTGGGTACCTAGTTTGGACCCAGAGGACGTGAAATCCGTCTAAGAATGGTAGACTCGGTGGTTTCTCCTTATTTTTATCTTTTCTTCGGTTTATATTTCGTGTTTTATTTTACCTATTTTATTAGATTTCCCTACTATTAGAGAAATCTCTAATATTTATTAGAAATCTCTATTATTCCTCGACTAATAGTATATTTAAATTTTCCTGATATATTTTATGTTTATTGACTTGTAAAAGTGAATTTTTTTTTGTTTCTAACCCTTACGGGACTTCTAAATCGCCAATCCTGAGTCACGAAGGTGAAGTCCCCGGTTTCCAAGGTAGAGATCAGGTCCTTGATTCTAGGGTGTACGGGGTACACCGTACCGGTTTTCCTTTTTTTTTTTTTTAATTGTTTCATTTCCTTATGTTGTCCCATATACCTGTCTGATTCCCTTTCTTTCGTCTACATCGGTACAATACTAGTCCGTTTTATCCTAAATTCCGTTTTTCGTGATGTTCTCTATTTTTCCTAGTGAGGTAATACTATTTTCCAAATAATGTGGTCCTTGTATTTTGATCATGTCTTCATATCTTAATACACTCGGATGGATTTATCGAAGTTTCATGACATACATTTATTTTTTACTTTCTTGATGGTCCTCTTTAAATGTCTCGATGGTGGGTACTTTGTAAAATGTGTAATGGAAGACGTTATAAATCTAGTTCTGCAATGATATAATTGATTTGAGACGTCGGTCCTTCAAATCGAAACTTCGTCTTCATCTTGTTGACAACACCTTATGTGTAATAAACCTTAGAGTGTACCTTGAAAATACTTCTTTCTAGAGTACCTCGATTAAAGGAGTTTAGAATTTTCTGACTACAGTGAGAAACTGACATTAGGTAAATTTAATCTTTCATAATTGGTTTTCTTTTAATCTTCTTATGATATAAACCTTTAAGTACTCTATTTGAGATTTATTGACTATACAGTTTCTTCTTTGATAACACCTTTAGTGAATCATACGTCTTTATTACTGTTATATGATGGTATAGTGTTTGTGATAAAAAATTTAATTAATCAATTAAATGAGTAAACCTGTACGACTTAGAATCAATTCCGTGCGTCCTAGAAGTCAACGTCATACACCCTAGATCATGGGACTGGTCCCTAACTTAGACCCGGAAGACATAACCCTCGCTCCTCAACATCGGTGACCTGGTGGTCCCTTCAGGGGTGTTTGTGAGAAATCTATAAGTATCAGAATCTACGAGGTCAATGTCTTTTTATTTTCGACGTTTAATCTCTGAGTACATTTATTTCGAATCAGCGAGTCAACACAGACTGAGAAACGTCATGGTACCTGACATCGGACGTTCCGAGGACACAGGTACCCTAAAGGGTCCGTTCTTATGACCTCTTTATAGACTACATTCTTCAACATTTTTTCTGATTTCTTTGGGTTTTCTCAGCTTTGGAATGAAGTAGGGGACCTTGTCCGTAAGTAAAAGACATTTGGTCCGGGAACCAAGGTCATCTCGGAGTCCAACTGTTGGACGAATAATACTCAACTCTACTCTTTTCCGTGAGAACTAAGAAGGGGAACTAAGATCTTGGACGTATAAGACCAGTAACTATGTTACGTATCCGATGTAGGAACCTCTTTCTTCTTACAGAATTGAGATTTGCAACAAGGATTTTACAGTGGTCCCGACTCCAAAATTACCCAGTAGGTTTATAAATGGACCAACCGACGAAAACTCTCTAGACCATATACCAAGTCAAGTCAAGTCAGCGAGTCAGCACAGGCTGACAAACACTGGGGTACTTAACGTCGTACGGTCCGGAGGGACAGGTAGTGGTTGAGTCTGAGTACAGGTAGCTCAGTCACTACGGTAGGTCGGTAGAGTAGGAGACAGCAGGGGAAGAGGAGGATGGGAGTTAGAAAGAGTCGTAGTCTCAGAAAAGGTTACTCAGTTGAGAAGCGTACTCCACCGGTTTCATGACCTCAAAGTCGAAATCGTAGTAAGGAAGGTTTCTTTAGGGTCCCGACTAGAGGAAGTCTTACCTGATCAACCTAGAGGAACGTCAGGTTCCCTGAGAGTTCTTAGAAGAGGTTGTGGTGTCAAATTTTCGTAGTTAAGAAGCCACGAGTCGAAAGAAGTGTCAGGTTGAGAGTGTAGGTATGTACTGGTGTCCCTTTTGGTATCGGAACTGATCTACCTGGAAACAACCGTTTCATTACAGAGACGAAAAGTTATACGATAGATCCAACCAGTATTGAAAAGAAGGTTCCTCATTCGCAGAAAATTAAAGTACCGACGTTAGTGGTAGACGTCACTAAAATCTCGGGGGGTTTTATTTCAGACTGTGAGAAAGGTGACAAAGGGGTAGATAAAGGGTACTTCACTACCCTGGTCTACGGTACTAGAAGCAAAAGACTTACAACTCGAAATTCGGTTGAAAAAGTGAGAGGAGAAAGTGAAAGTAGTTCTCCGAGAAATCAAGGAGAAGTGAAAGACGGTATTCGCACCACAGTAGACGTATAGACTCCAATAACTGTAAAGAGGGTCGTTAGAACTAAGGTCGAACACGAAGAAGGTCGGGTTACAAAGAGTACTACATGAGACGTATCTTCGATTTATTCGTCCCACTGTTATATGTCGGAACTGCATGAGGAAAAGGATAAACTTTGGTCAGACAACAAGGTACAGGTCAAGATTGACAACGAAGGACTGGACGTATATCTAAAGAGTTCTCCGTCCAGTCCACCAGACCATAAGGGTAGAGAAAGTCTTAAAAGGTGTCAAACAACACTAGGTGTGTCAGTTTCCGAAACCGTATCAGTTATTTCGTCTTCATCTACAAAAAGACCTTGAGAGAACGAAAAAGGTACTAGGTCGCCTACAACCGTTAAACTAGAGACCAAGGAGACGGAAAAGATTTTGGTCGGACTTGTAGTCCTTCAAGTGTCAAGTGTATAACGAACTTCTGACCGAACCTCTTAAAACTCGTAATGAAAGGATCGTACACTCTACTCACGTTGACACGCCATCAAACTCGTAAGAAACCGTAACGAAAAGAAACCCTAACCTTACTTTTGACTGGAAAAGGTCAAGACACCGGTGACGACTCAAAAGGTTTTACGACCGTATATCTCACGTCGTGAAAGTGTCGTAGAAAGTCCTAAACTTTATCGAGTTGACCTTAAGATAGTGGAGGTAATCGAAACAAGTATCACTACGAAAGATTCCGGGTGAACTGAAGTGTAAGGTCCTATGGACCGGGACCCACTCACTAGTATGGTAGTACTAATAGAACCAGCACTTCTAGAAAAAACATAAAAAAGTTTTACCCTAGATAAAACTTAGGGTAATAATATTAATCATGGGTAACAATACAGAGTAAGTGTGAGTTCCTATTAGTTCGGAAGGTACTGGGAAAGTGTCACCACGACCATCTCTGCAAGTAACGTCCGTCACTTAATGTTGGTCCACACGTCATCCCTATTTGAAATCATTCTTACTCACCCCCTGAAGGAACCACCAGATCACCGATTCTGAGAAGGGGGGGTTACGTCCCTTGGTCCAAGTTAGAGACCAGTCCCTTGATCTAAGGTGTCGGGAGTTGTTTCTCAAAGGTACTGCTTTGTTTCTACCGTCAAGAGTGTACGACGTTGGTTCTGGTTTGTGTCGGTTAATTTATTTACTTGAGAACAACAACAAATCATCGATTCAGTACAGGTTGAGATACACTCGGGTACCTAACATCGGGCAGTCCGAGGAGACAGGTACCCTAAAAGGTTCGTTTTTGTGACCTCACCCAACGGTAAAGGAAGAGGTCTACTAGAGAGACTGGGTCCCCAGTTTGGGTACAGAGGACATTATCGTCCACCTAAGACACGGTGAGTCGATGGACTCCGGGTTTATTCATTTATTATTTATTTTTCTTACCCCCCCTACCCCCTACTCCTACCCTCCCTTCGGTTTCTCCCTCCGATATATACGTATAATATCGACTAAGTGAAACAACATGGCGTCTTAATTGTGTTGTAACATTTCGTTGATATAGGGTTGATTTTTTTTTTTCATTAGTGACAGTACAGGTCTTATCTAATCTACATTAGTTACACGGTGGTTCTCTGACCGACGAAAGGGGATTCCCTACCCTGGTGTGCCGGGTCGACCACTGTTACCATTTACAGCAAACTAGTTAGAACCTGTCTTCCTCAGGTGCGACAAAGAGGTCGACAGTTAGTGTGTTTGTCATCCCAATACTTTCTGTCTCCGATCGACTATAAGTGGACAATACAGTGGGACAAGTGTACCGACGACTCACATAGAAGACTCCACCTACGAAAACCACCCGGGACTGAACTTTGTGTTTCTATGTGTGCAGGACACGAGTACGTGTGTCCAAGTATGGGGAAACAGAGATTAGAAGGGCAGAATGTAAAAGATCCAGGGGCTGGAGGATCGGTTCGATGAGTGGTGTGGAGTCCTCAAGTATGTGTATGGATGAAGTCCGGAGAAGAGAGTTTTATGTTTAACATGCACCTGTTTTTGACGATAAGGTTCCCCTTTTTTTAACATAAACCAATTTTACAGGGAAACGCCTACTTACATAAATACTACTTCTTTACCTCTGCGTCTACATCTCTTCCTTAAACACGTGTGTCACCCTCTTCTCCACCCATCCTATTCACCTCTTTCATGGTAATTGTATATATGGGATATCACACATTTTATCTATTGATCACACTTCAACGATATATTGTGTCCCTAGGGTCGAGACGATACTGGATCTCTTCACCCTACACCCCTTACCTCCTTCCGAGTTCTCCCTCCCCTACATATATAATGATACTAACTAAGCTCAACAATATACCGTCTTTAGTTGTGAAACATTTGGTTAATAGGAGGTTAATTTTTTTTTTCAGGGAAACAGAGATTACAACATATGAGAATCTTATTTTATGATGAATTTTCTTTTGGTAGACGGTAAGGTCATTTGATACTTACAACGGAAGGTATCTCGGTAGTCGATGACGGGTACAAGGGATTCCTCTTAAGAAGTCCTACCTCTTTTTATCTATGACAAGGATCTGTTAATTCTACGTATAGTTTCCTTATTAAAGTTACTCGGACCTAATAACGTAGAAGAGTACATATCTTTTCGTGATTTTAATAATTGTACTCTACAAACCCAAAAGAAAACTAATCGTCATCAGAAAACTACAAGTTGATGTGTCCAAAACAAGAAGAGGTCGTTTTTGAGGATATATATGACAGAAGAGGAAATGGAGAAACCTTCTCACGGATTCTTAGACTCTCCGACAGAGGGTATATGATGTCAGGAGTCTTTCCAGGGGTTTATTTTCGTTGATACATACGAACCAGTAAGTCAGGACAGGTCGAGAAACACTGGCAAACCTGACATCGGACGGTGAGGAGAGACATGTACCCTAAAGGGTCCGTTCTTATGACCTCACCCAACGGGAAAGAAAGAGGTCCTTTATAAGGGTTGGGTCCCTAGCTTGGACCCAGAGGACGTAACGTTCGTCTAAGAAATGGACGACTCGGTAACCCCTTCAAGGTCTTTAGTTGGGACTTATAAATAACCTTCCTGACCACGACTTCGACTTTGAGGTTATGAGACCGGTGGACTACGTTTCTCGGTTGAGTGACCTTTTATGGGACTACGACCCTTTCTAACTCCCGTTCTCTTCTCCTACTGTCTGCTATTCTACCAACCTACCGTACTGACTGAGCTACCTGTACTCAAACTCGTTTGAGACCCTCTACAACTTCCTGTCCCTTCGGATCGTACGACATAAGGTACCCTAACGTTTCTCAACCTATGCTGACTCGCTGACTTGTTGTTCCCCCAGAGGTTGGGTGTATGTGTGTAACTGTTGACAAGGTCTAGGGATCTCCCGACACGACGTTTGGAGGATGACCGGGAAGGACTGAGGTGTACCATAGAAATGGATAGTACCTGTGGACCCGTGGTGTCCACGACGATGCAAGTCACCGGTTCCCCGTTAAACGGAACATAAACCTAGATACTCTTTAAAGGAGAACGAGACCTGTAACAAACTTAATCTTTCATTTACTTAGTCACGATAAAACAGAGTTTCTCAAGGGGTTTTACGATAAAGAAAGAAAAAATTATGATAGACGTAGAAGGTATCACTACCTCCATGTTTGGTCACCCAAGTATTTTTAAAGTGGTTATACCGTTTGTGAAACTTAAAACCCATTTCAAAAAAAAAGGGGACGATCGACCGTAGACCCGTAGGTCTCATGAATGGTATAAAACAAGTTGTTTTAAGTTAATCATAGTACAAGGTATCTTATAGTTCTACTAGTTCTAGGGACACCTAATACGGTATTGTCTTTCGTCCTCTTAATTGTGTCGTGACACCGTCCTGTCAGTCACATAAGACGACCGGAACGGTGGACATTCTTCGGAGACATAAGGGAAAAGACACCACCTGTCAAAGAGATCTTTTGTCGGTGTCCAGACGAATTCTTTTTTTGATTTCCTTATAACATGTAAAAACGTCACCGGAATGGTCGAGGAAAGAGTGTCCCTTGACCTTACGGGCAGACAGTCAGATTTTTGACTGAGTAGATCTTTGGCCCACTTTTGAACATTAAAAGGTGACTTCACTTCCCGTGGTCAGAAAACGAAGGGTCGAGAGGTACAAAAGACCAATATGTTGGTTTGTTATAAGTCTACGGTAGTATAGAGAAGGGGTTTCTGTAATACCTAGTAATCGGTAACGGGGTCCAAAGACATATAGTTCTGTGGGACCAACGGTGACGTTCTGAGGACGGACAAGGTCATTAATACAGGTGGGACGGAGACTACCAATTCACGAGGGTGAACAGAGACGATAAAGTCTTAGAGTAATAAGGGTCATTGCGGTCCCTCAGGTCAAGCGACAACGGCACAGAATGACAGTAGGGTCGGATACTTCCTGGGGTAGTGACTTAAAAAGTGACGGTGTTCACGTGAAACATAGTGTATTCCTCATTTCCCGGTACCACAAACGTTAAATAAGAGTTTAACAAGACCTTTTTTTTACAATTCTTATATGTATCTCTCTCTTGTTTGTTATTCCGTTCCCTCCGTTTTAGAATCGTTATTCTTTTAGACTCAGCCAAAAGAACAAATCAGTGAGTTAGTACAGAGTGAGAACTCTGGGGTGCCTAACATCGGGTGGTCCGAAGAGAAAGGTATCCTAAAGGGTCCGTTCTTATGACCTCACCCTACGGTAAAGGAAGAGGTCCCCTAGAAGGATTAGATCCCTAACTTGGGCTCAGAGGACGGATCGTCCGTCTAAGAAATGGTGTCTCGGTAGATCCTTCAGGCAACTCATTCCCATATGCCCACAAATAATATACCGAAAAATTAGTGGAAAGGGTAAAAAAGGTACCATTAACTTTATCAGTACGAAAGAAGGAGAATACAGTCTAAACTAGGAATTTATAAGTCGTCCTTTAAAAACATTATCTTACCGTGTGTTATGAAAGGTCCGTTAAAGACCGATGTAAAGGAAAGATTAAAAATTACGTAGAGGAAATTGGAAAATGAAAGAAAAAGAAACTAGTCCGAAGACTTCTTTGTTGAACCCTGATTGGGAAGATTCGGAAAATAACGAAACAAAAATAAAGGGCAAAGTAATTGTAGTCTCAAATTAAAATGATTAGGAGAGAAAACACACACACGTACACACACATGGTGTTCTGGAGTCTGAACCTGGTTTGATTTAGAAAAAAAGGAAATATGAGAGTAGTAATAAAAAACTTACCGGACGAAATAAATAAATAAAAAACTTTATTATGTCCCTGAAGGAAGTCACAGGTCACCATTTTCGAGACGTGAAAGTTTCGTCCCCTACACTCAAACTAGGGACCATCCCCTTGATTCCAGGGTGTACAACACTCTGTACCGGTTTTTTATTTTATATTATCTTGTTTGTCAACGTGTCAGATACAGGTTGCATTCTTGACCTTTCTTATTCGATATAAAGATACTAAAACTTGTTAATCTAACGATAATTAACATAACATAAAATAAAATGAAATAAAAAAACCTAACATAAAATTTAGTAATTTAACGTAGAGTCTTAAAAAAAAAATTTCAGGTAGAAAACCCTGACATATACTTTTGTTCTCCTACTGTTGTACCCGGACTTCCTGACAATAGTTCTTCAAGAAGAGGTTTTGAAGTAAAAGAAAAAGGTTTCGAAAAATGTGAAAGTCAAGTCAGCGAGTCAGTACCGGCTGAGAAACGCTAGGGTACTTGGCGTAGTGCAGTCCGGAGGGAGAGGTACCGGTTGAGGGTCTCAGGTGGGTTTGAGTACAGGTAACTCAACCACTACGGTAGGTTGGTAGAGTAGGAGACAGCAGGGGGAGAGGAGGATAGTAGTTAGAACAGGTCGTTGTCCCAGAAAAGTTTACTCAGACGAAAAGGGTAGTCCACCGGTTTCATAACCTCAAAGTCGAAGTTGTAGTCAGGAAGGTTACTTGTGGGTCCTGACTAGAGGAAATCCTACCTGACCAACCTAGAGGAACGTCAGGTTCCCTGAGAGTACTCAGAAGAGGTTGTGGTGTCAAGTTTTCTTAGTTAAGAAACCGTGAGTCGAAAGAAATATCAGGATGAGAGTGTAGGTATGTACTGGTGACCTTTTTGGTATCGAAACTGGTTTACCTGAAAACAGTCATTTCATTACAGAGACGAAAAACTATACTACAGATCCAACCAGTATTGAAAAGAAGGTTCCTCATTCACAGAAAATTAAAGTACCGACGTTAGTGATAGACGTCACTAAAACCTCGGGTTTTGGTATTTCAGACTTTGACGAAGGTGACAAAGGGGTAGATAAACGGTACTTCACTACCCTGGTCTACGGTACTAGAATCAGAAGACTCATAACTCGAAATTCAGTTGAAAAAGTGAGAGGAGAAAGTGAAAGTAGTTCTCCGAGAAATCAAGAAGAAACAAAAGACGGTATTCCCACCACAGTAGACGTATAGACTCCAATAACTATAAAGAGGGTCGTTAGAATTAAGGTCAAACGCGAAGTAGGTCAGGTCGTAAAGAGTACTACATGAGACGTGTCTTCAATTTATTCGTCCCACTGTTATATGTCGGAACTGCATGAGGAAAAGGATAAACCTTGATCAGACAACAAGGTACAGGTCAAGATTGACAACGAAGGACTGGACGTATAACCAAAGAGTTCTCCGTCGAGTCCACCAGACCATAAGGGTAGAGAAAGTCTTAAAAGGTGTCAAACAACACTAGGTGTGTCAGTTTCCGAAACCGTATCAGTTGTTTCGTCTTTGTCTACAAAAAGACCTTGAGAGAACGAAAAAGGTACTAGGTCGTCTACAACCGTTAAACTAGAGACCAAGGAGACGGAAAAGATTTTGGTCGGACTTGTAGTCCTTCAAGCGGCAAGTGTATAACGACTTCGAACCGAACCCTTAAAACTCGTAATGAAATGATCGCACACTCTACTCACGTTAACACGCCATCAAACTCGTAAGAAACCGTAACGAAAAGAAACCTTAACCTTACTTTTGACTGGAAAAGGTCAGGACACCGGTGACGACTCAAAAGGTTTGAACGACCGTATAACTCACGTCGTGAAAGTGTCGTAGTAGAAAATCCTAAACTTTATCAAGTTGACCTTAAGGTAGTGGAGGTGATCGAAACAAGTATCACTACGAAAGATTCCGGGTGAACTGAAGTGTAAGATCCTACAGACCGAGATCCACTCACTAGTGTGGTAGCTCTAATAGACCCAACACTGCTAGAAAAAACATATTAAGAAGACACATAAGGACGGTGGAGAAGAATTATAGAAGACGAAGTCAATCCAGGTATAGTAAAGACAGGAAATAACTTGGGTAGAAACGTACTTTATAAGGAAACCATAGAGATTAAAAGAACTTCTCTAGAGATCAGAAAGAGTAAGACAACAAAAGGAGATAAAGAAACGTGAGTAGTGACTCCTTCCGAAAGAATAGAGAGGAACGATAAGAAACCTTGAGACGTAAGTTTACCCATATAGAAAGGAAAAGAGGAAACGAAAACCGAAGAGAAGAAAAGTGTCGATAAACATTCCGGAGGAGTCTGTCGGTAAAACGAAAAAACGTAAAGAAAAAGAACCCCTACCAGAATTAGGGACAGAGGACATGTTACAGTACTTGGAGGTAGGTATTAAGTAATCCGTGAGATAGTCTAGATCAGGGAATTTAGATAAAGAGTGAAGGTGACATATTAGTATTCCCTAAACTAAATCCAGTATGGACTTACCAGATCACCAAAAGGGGTGAAAGAAGTTAAATTCAGACTTAAACCGTTATTCCTTAAGTACTAGACTCGGTGTCAGGTGAGGACCATATATATGTCGAAGAGGTAGAAACCAACGTTTCTTATATTGGTCATACTAAAGACACAACCGGTAGACCACTACAGGTACACATCTCAGAAAATGTGAAAGTCAAGTCAAGTCAGCGAGTCAGCACAGGCGGAGAAACGTGGGGTACTTAGCGTCGTACGGTCCGGAGGGACAGGTAGTGGTTGAGGGCCTTAAGTGAGTCTGAGTGCAGGTAACTCAGTCACTACGGTAGGTCGGTAGAGTAGGAGCCAGTAGGGGAAGAGGAGGACGGGGGTTAGGGAGGGTCGTAGTCTCAGAAAAGGTTACTCAGTTAAGAAGCGTACTCCACCGGTTTCATGACCTCAAAGTCGAAATCGTAGTAAGGAAGGTTTCTTTAGGGTCCCGACTAGAGGAAGTCTTACCTGACCAACCTAGAGCAACGTCAGGTTCCCTGAGAGTTCTCAGAAGAGGTTGTGGTGTCAAGTTTTCGTAGTTAAGAAACCGTGAGTCGGAAGAAGTGTCAGGTTGAGAGTGTAGGTATGTACTGGTGTCCTTTTTGGTATCGGAACTGATCTACCTGGAATCAGCCGTTTCATTACAGGGACGAAAGTTTATACGATAGATCCAACCAGTATTGAAAAGAAGGTTCGTCATTCGCAGAAAATTAAAGTACCGATGTTAGTGGTAGACGTCACTAAAACCTCGGGGGTTTTTATTTCAGACTGTGACAAAGGGGTAGATAAAAGGTACTTCACTACCCTGGTCTACGGTACTAGAATCAGAAGACTCATAACTCGAAATTCGGTTGAAAAAGTGAGAGGAGAAAGTGAAAGTAGTTCTCCGAGAAATCGAGGAGAAGTGAAAGACGGTATTCGCACCACAGTAGACGTATAGACTCTAATAACTGTAAAGAGGGCCATTATAACTAAGGTCGAACACCGAGAAGGTCGGGTCACAAAGACTACTACATGAGACGTATCTTCAATTTATTCGTCCCACTGTTATATGTCGGAACTGTATGAGGAAAAGGATAAACTTTGGTCAGCCAACAAGGTACAGGTCAAGATTGACAACGAAGGACTGGACGTATATCTAAAGAGTTCTCCGTCCAATCCACCAGACCATAAGGGTAGAGAAAGTCTTAAAAGGTGTCAAACAACACTAGGTGTGTCAGTTTCCGAAACCGTATCAGTTATTTCGTCTTTATCTACAAAAAGACCTTGAGAGAACGAAAAAGGTACTAGGTCGCCTATAACCGTTAAACTAGAGACCAAGGAGACGGAGAAGATTTTGGTCGAACTTATAGTCCTTCAAGTGCCAAGTACATAACAACTTCGGACCGAACCTCTTAAAACTCGCAATGAAATGAAGTAAAAGAAGTCAAAAAATTAAAACCTTTTCAAGTTTGGATATTTACAACGTTTTTACTATGTTATATGGGAAATGAAACTAAAATAAAAATCCGAAAATTATGTACAAAAGAGATATCTATCGATCTACACACACACACACACACACACACAAACACTCAGTGAGTCAGTACAGGCTGAGAAACGTTAAGGAACCTGACATCGGGCGGTCCGAAGAGACAGGTACCCTAAGAGGGCCGTTCTTATGACTTCACCCGACGGTAAAGGAAGAGGTCCCCTAGAAGTGTTGGGTCCCTAGTTTGAGTCCAGCGGACGTAACGTCCGTCCAGAATTGACAGGTTCCATGGTCTCTTCGGGGAACTAATGTATATTATACTTATATATGTACATGTATACATATTTATATACACTTACTATTTATGTCCGTATGCATATGTGGATATAAATATCCATATATCTATATATGTGACTGTAAAAAAAGACTTAATAAACTCTTATTCAATGTAAAGAATAACCTTAAATAGGGTTCCGTGAAGTTACAAAAAGCGGATTTCTTAAGAATATATAATATATAGTATTAAGAGTATATAATTCGTTGTAAAAAAAAAAAAAACGATTCGGTACACAGTACATCTTATGATCAAGGGACTGTTCACTACCTTGAGTGCGGGAACCGTCACTCTCGAACCTCAGGATTGGTGGCCTGATGTCCCTTTAAGGGATATTAAGAGTATATAATTGAGTCATAGTAGTAGTTTAGGTTCTGTAAATGATAAATAATAGATTATATGTTCACAGAGTCATCATCTCTTAGACGATCGGTTACGTCCTCTACTTCCTCGGGACGTAAGATAGGGACTCAGTCCTTCTAGGGGACCTACCTCCTTTACCGTTGGGTGAGGTTATAAGAATGGACCCTTTAGGGTACCTGTCTCTTCGGACCACCCGATGTCAGGTTCCTCAGTGTTTCTCAACCTGTTCTGACTAGCTGACTCGTACGTGTGTACGTCAGATACAATTTTATAAGGTTTAGTGCGGTTATAACATTGCAGAACCTCTATTAGGTCGTTACGTAGAAAACATGGTCAGGGACTTGAAAAAGACAGAAAGTACTGCGACCGTAAAAACTTCTCAGACTTTACCAACAAAACGTCTACGAGGTACACCTAAACAGACTCCAAGGGAGAAAGTTCGCCCCAGTACTTACTCTCCGAATATCATGACGACACCTTTGTATGTCAACACCTTGGACTTGAGACTCCTCACACCCCTGTCTCGTCTGAGAGATTCTCTGAGACCCGAATCGAGTTCATACTTACTACTCTACTTTAATTCATTTGTGTGACCGGAAACCCTCGTTCTAGCGAGGTGTGGGTCCATGTTACAATACCGGAGATCTTTCTCGTTCCCCCGATTTCCTTTACTGTCCGACCCCTTCTACTACGGAAATCAAGACCTACCGCTCCCAAGGGAAACTTTTTAGACTTCTCTTCAGGTATATCAGGTCCTGAAGGGATCGTCGTGTCACCTACTCTTAGGTGGACGGTTACGTCCCCTGTGTCCAAACCGGGGACCAGACCCTTCTAAGGTGTACGACACCTCGTTGATTCGGGTACGCGGTGTTGATGACTCGGACACGAGATTCCGGGTGTTCGGCGTTGATGACTCGAACGCGTGGATCCTGGACACGAAGTGTTGTTCCCTTCGGTGACGTTACTCTACGGGTTTGTGACTTTGTTTCTCATCTGGGTCGAGCGGCTTTGATTTCTTTCGGGTACACCTTGTAGTTTCCAGGTCATTGTCATTTTTTATTTAATTATTTTTTTTTTTTTAAGTCCATCAGTCCCCTTCGGACACCGTCTCTACACACGAGTTCCTTTGGTAGACACTGGATTACTTAACAAACTTTAAGAGATATTGTTTAATGTAGGAACGTCTCTCATGTCCTATCTTCTGCGGATCAAATTCGGAACTTCTTATAGTGGTCCCCACCCTCGTCCACTTCCCTACCGGTCTCTCCGTTCTCCTCCGGACGTCTTCTTCATTTCTTTCTGTGCCCTTATGCTTAAAGTCCCTTACTCCTCGTTCCAATTTCCAATTGAGACTGTAAACAATTTTACCATTTTTTTTTTTTTTTTTTTTTTTTTTCTGAAAGGAGTCCTGATAACGTTGTCGTCATAACGTTATCCCCTCTTTATAGACTGAGTTGAGACTTGTGTGGTCCTGTTCTCCCTAAATATCGGTTTTCCGTCGAACTTCCCGAGTCACCTATCTTTTACTGACTCTCCTCTGAAGTTTCCTAAGGACAATTTGACTGTCGTCTTAAGAACGACAATTCCGTCCACTTCCTGTATACATAGTTTCCACCCCCTACTCCTTCAACTAGTGAACAGTTTTCACTCCCGAGTCACGTCACGAGTCAGTGTGGGTTGAGAAACACTGGGATGTCTAACATCGGACGGTCCGAGGAAACAGGTACCTTAAATTGTCCGCTCTTATGACGTCACCCAATGACAAGAGAAGAGGTCCCCTAGCTTGGATTCAGAGAGCTCAGAAGACGTAACCGTCCGTCTAAGAAATGGTGATCGTGGTGGACTCCCTTAAGAGGGATTTAATTAAGTCTCCTAAGAAACGATTCTGATCCGTCACGTCCTACCTGTATCCTACCGTCGGTTCCAATTCTAAATCAGTTCTCTTACGGACCCTCTTTGACTGATTTCAAAACAAAACAAAACGGTAAACGTACCTACCTGGATCTTTAATGGTATGATTTCTGAGTGTCTGTCTTGTCTGGACACAAACGTTTCCCTCTCCTCTCTTTCCCCTCCCAACCTGACCCTCAAACCCCAATTCATTCATTTATTCCTCTTCCGTTACCGTTGGGTGAGGTTATGAGAACGAACCTTTTAGGGTAACTAAGTCACCCAAAAGTATCGTTTCTTAGGAGACTCCTCGGAGCATCCGACGTCAGGTGCCCCAGCGATTTTTCAGCCCGTACTGACTCGCTGAAGTGAAAGTGCGTGACCTCTTCCTTTACCGTTGCGTGAGGTCACAAGAACGGACCGCTTAGGGTCCCTGGCGCCTCGGACCACCCGACGGTAGATACCCCAATGTGTCTTAACCTATACTGACTTCGCTGAATCGTCGTCGTCGTCGTCGTTCATTCACAATCAGCGAGTCAGCACGGACTGAGAAACGTTGGGGTACCTGACGTCGGGTGGTCCGAGGAGACAGGTAATCTAAAAGGTCCGTTCCTATGACCTCACCCAACGGTAAAGGAAGAGGTCTCCTAGAAGGGTTGGGTCCCTAACTTAGGACCAGAGGACGTGACGTCCGTCTAAGAAATGGCTGACTCTATGTCCCCTTTAGGACAAACCCCAATCGTCTACGTTTGACTTTGACTGAGTTTAAACTAATTCCTCTCTCAGAAACAGTCTTCTGTTGGTCAGTGTTCACTGGTTCTGCTCCTGACTTTCCATGAATGACGTACACCCCCAGTGACACCGGTATCGGTCTCGATATATCTCACATCCCTATAAAAAGTTTACCAATATACATATATGCATGACTTTTATGAATTAAAATTTACAGTAAAAAATATAGGTATGTTTCTTTATAATACATCGGTATTTTTCTTATTCTCTGATAAATCTATGAACCCAAAGGGACCACCGAGTCTGTCATTTCTTAGACGGACATTTCACCCTCTAGGTCCAAACTAGGGACCCAGCCCTTCTAGGGGGCCTCTTCCTTTACCCTTGGGTGAGGTCATAAGAACCGACCTTTTAGGGTACCTGTCTCCTCGGACTGTCCGATGTCAGGTACTCCAGAGTTCCTCAGTCTGTGTCGACTCGTGTGTGTGTGTGTAAAGTCAAGTCAAGTCAAGTCAAGTCAAGTCAGCCAGTCAACACAGGCTGAGAAACACTGGGGTACTTAGCGTCGTACGGTCCGGAGGGACAGGTAGTGGTTGAGGGCCTCAAGTGAGTCTGAGTACAGGTAGTTCAGGTACTACGGTAGGTCGGTAGAGTAGGAGCCAGTAGGGGAAGAGGAGGACGGGGGTTAGGAAGGGTCGTAGTCTCAGAAAAGGTTACTCAGTTGAGAAGCGTACTCCACCGGTTTCATGACCTCAAAGTCGAAATCGTAGTAAGGAAGGTTTCTTTAGGGTCCCGACTAGAGGAAGTCTTACCTGACCAACCTAGAGCAACGTCAGGTTCCCTGAGAGTTCTCAGAAGAGGTTGTGGTGTCAAGTTTTCGTAGTTAAGAAGTCGCGAGTCGGAAGAAGTGTCAGGTTGAGAGTGTAGGTATGTACTGGTGTCCTTTTTGGTATCGGAACTGATCGGTCTGGAATCAGCCGTTTCGTTACAGAGACGAAAACTTATACGATAGATCCAAACAGTATTGAAAAGAAGGTTCCTTATTCGTAGAAAATTAAAGTACCGACGTCAGTGGTAGACGTCACTAGAACCTCGGGGGGTTTTAGTTTAGACTGCGACAAAGGGGTAGATAAAAGGTACTTCACTACCCTGGTCTACGGTACTAGAAACAAAAGACTTACAACTCGAAATTCGGTTGAAAAAGTGACAGGTGAAAGTGAAAGTAGTTCTCCGAAAAATCAAGGAGAAGTGAAAGACGGTATTCCCACCATAGTAGACGTATAGACTCCAATAACTATAAAGAGTAAATCTATGAGTATTACCTTACTGATGGTTCAATTTAAAAATCCACCTTTTTCTACATCTCTAATTGTATGATTCACTCCATTTAGTCTGTCTCTTTCTGTTTTATAGTGTACTATAGTGAATATACATCTAGAACTTTTTACTATGTTTATTTGAATAAATGCTTTGTCTTTATCTGAGTGTCTGTATCTTTTGTTTAAATACCAATGGTTTCCCTTTTCACTCCCTCTCCCTCCCTATTTAATCTCCAAACCCTAATTGTATGTGTGTGATAATATATGTTTTATGTATTTGTTGTTCCTGGATGACACATCATGACCCTTGATATACGTTATTGAACACTATGGGACTCTGTCTTTTCTTAGACTTTATAAGAATATATTAACTTAGTGAAACGACATGACTTTTATTATGTTGTAACATTTAGTTCATATGAAGTTATTTTTAACAAATAAAACTTTTTTTACATATTATAATTATTAAATCGTAAAGGTATTTTTTTCTTCTAGTTTTATGTGTATGTCCCTGAAAGGACCTCCAGATCACCGATTCTGAGGTTCGAAAGTTACGTCCCCCTGGTCCCTAGATCAGTCCCTTGATCTAGGATTTATGGTGTGTCGGTTTGTTCATAAAAAATTTTTATGTGTATGTATGCACGCCCTTACGCGTAAATGACCACATATGTATTCTACGAAGAACTTTCTATGTGTTCTTTGACTATCGCATCCAAAGGAGATTCCTTTACTTGAACTACTTCGTTCCCAATTTCCCTCTAAAAAGTCATCTATCGAAAAAGATGGAAAGTTCAAAAACATAATACATATAAATTTTAATTACACATTTATTTATAAGAAGAACTCTAGTATGATATTAATATCATGTTAAACGTAAAACAACCGATAGACAAGTCTACTGTTATATTCCTCTAGACAGAGGAAAAAATAAATAATTAAATAAAAACCAGTACGATGTACCGGACACCCTACGCTTAAGGGGATGGTACCTACCTTGGACACGGGGGACGTTACCTTCACGTCTCGCAATTGGTGACCTGGTGACCCCTTCAGGAACAGAAACAAAAATTTAATATACGTAGGGTAAAAAACAGGTCACAAAAGTTCAAAAATAATAACACTTAATCTAAAGTTCTACGCAAGAACATGTAAGTGTACACATGTGAGTACTAAAAAAAAGGGGAAAGACCGACGTAACGTACCGTACACCCTAGCTAGAATCAAGAGACTGGTCCCTGACTTGGGTGTAGAGGACGTAACCTTCGTGTCTCAGAATTGGTGACCTGGTGGTCCATTCAGACACATATGAAGTCTAGGACATTCGTATTCACGAATGTTTACCTCGTTCTATGAAGGTGTGACGGAAAGTCTTTCCGACAAGGTCCGGTTTGTGGAGAGGGAAGGTGTGGTCACACAAAGATCATGACATGGATAAGATATCGGGACACGTAACAGGTGTTTAACACGTCCCATGGAAACACCGTTTCTGTTATGACTCACGAGTGAACGAAACGGAGGTCCTGTCTGTTCATCGGGTGTAAAGGGACGTAGGGAACGGTACTCCACTCCGACTCAGGACCAATCACCGTCATTTCTATATGTGGTCGTGAACGTGTTGACCGAAGATTTTTAGGAGGGGTACTAGTTCAAAGAGAGACAGAGAAGGAAGTAGACGAACTGGACACGTCTTCAAGTTCACTCCTCGAGAGACTCGGGATCTTGTAATCCAACTCGTCTCTTTATTTGAAAATGGTCCCCTGAAGGGACCACCAGGTCACCAATTCGGGGGTGTGAGGGTTAGTCCTCAGGGTCCACCCGAGGAACCAGTCCCTTGATCTAGGGTGTACGGTGTTGATTTTCAAGTGTATAGTGTTGTTTCTTACGACGTTGATTCTACACCACATCGGTTTATTTATTTATTTTTACTAATAAATTTTTCCCTAATACCTATATAATTACAAATTTTTCTTGAAATGGTAGAGAGTGACAACAGGGGAGGGGAGAGAGAAGGGACCCTCAACTAGGGTCCGGCACCTCGATCTTGGTTCAAAAACGAGTTTACACTTGAAGAGTTTCCCATAGGGGTGGTGGATTGGATCGTGTCGGAGGACGGGGGACGGGATATATAGACTCGTTGAAACTCCCTGTACCGACAGAAGGTTCCATTCGACTATTAACGTGAAGGTTACTGGGAAGAAGGGATCTACTACCACGTTGGAACTTTTTGACCGACCTCGGTAAATCCCGTCTCCACTCCTTCTTGTCACCAGTTTGTGACCCGGGGCTCTGGAGTCGAGTGGTGAGGTGGTGGTGAGACCCCGGGACATGGAGTGGTCCTGTTGCGACCGGTGTAAAGAGTCCGATTTCAGGAATCTCATCAGAGACTTCGGGATGTGGTAGACCCGTATGATAAGCACTTTTTTCCTCCACTTTCGTACCACTAGTGGAGGAAGTAAGTAAGATTTTATAAATAACCCCCTGAAGGGACTACCAGGTCACCAATCCCGAGGTTCAAAGGTATCTTCTCCAGTGGTCAAGGTATAACCAATCACGTACGCCCTGAGGTGTCCGGAACGTCACACCGGTTTTAATTTTAATTTAATTTAGTTTTTTCGTTTTATAACCCCGAAAAGACCGCCAGGTCACGAATTTTTAGGTGGACGTTGCCTCCCCTGTGTCCAAACTAAGGACCAAACTCTTCTAGGGTGTACGGCGTCCCGGTGCTTCAGGTGCGTGACGTTGATGACTCGGATGCACAACGTCAATGACTTCGGACTCACGGATTTCGGACACGAGGTGTTGTTCTCTTCAGTGACGTTACTCTTCGACCTCGTGGCGTTGATCTCATCGGGGACGAGAGTCGTTGATCTCTTTCGGAGAACGTCGTTGTTTCTAGGTCGTGTCGATTTTTGTTTATTTAGAAGTTTTTTCTTGTGTGGTTTTATAGATGACTCGTAGATGGTCTATAATAAGAGTTCGGAAAGCTTTATGGTCACTTGTCTATTCTGTTTCTAAGGAAGGACAAGTTCACTCTCTCTGTCTCTTATTCGTTATTGTGATTATTCATTCCATCCACTTCTCCATTATCCCGAAGAGGTAACCGAGTCGTCATTTCTTAGACAGACGATGCGTCCTCTGTATTCTCTACACTCAAGTTAGGGACCCAACCCTTCTAGCGGACCTCCTCTTTTACCGTTTGGTGAGGTCATAAGGACGGACCCTTTAGCGTACCTGTCTCCACGGACCTCACGATACCAGATTTCTTGACCTGTGCTGACTTCGTTGACTCGTGTGCGTGTGTGTACGTGTTTGTGCACTTCTCCACTGTTTCCCTTTTCTCGACCAATAGACTTCGTGTTCCGTACTCCATCCACAGGTACGATTCATCCCACCATCCTGCCACTGTAAACTCTTCTCTGAATCTCCACTGTCAGTACACAAAGAGACACTCTTCCAAGGGTCATTTTGTTACTTCAATTCCGGGACTCCGTCCCCGTACGGATCTCGCCAGGTTCTCGTCCTTTCTCTGGAACACCAACCCTTGGACCGTCCTTTACTCCAGTCTTCCTCACTCACTCCTCTTCCCACGGGTCTACCGGGTCCCGAAGCCTCCGATGAGACCTAAAACCGAAAACGAGACTCTACTACATGTAAACGTCAAAATCTACCTCTCCACTGTCTATCAGACTGAGTGTACAAATTTGCTAGGGGAAACCCCTAAAGGACCGTCAGGTCACCAATTCTGAGGGTTACGTCCCCGGTGTCCAACCCAGGAACCAACCCCATGATTCTGGGATGTACTACGTGTCGTGTCGGTTTTTTACATTTTTTATTTTCCTAGGGAGACGACGACGACGACGACGATTCAGCGAAGTCAGAACAGACTGACACGCTGGGGTGTCTGCCGCCGGGTGATCCGAGGAGGTAGGGACCCTAAGAGGTCCGTTCTTGTGACCTCACCCAACGGTAAAGGAAGAGGTTACGTAATTTCACTTTTTACTTTCACTTCAGTGAGTCAGCACGGACTGAGAATCGCTGGGGGACCTGACGTCGGATGGTCCGAGGAGGTAGGTACCCTAAAAGGTCCGACCGGTAACATAATTCTTGTGTGAGTCCCGTCCTCCTACCTCTTTGACCCCGTCTTCCCTGTACCTTTAGGTCGAAACTCCCTACCACCGAGACGACCTAAACCCTTTTCCTCTACGACTCTCCATCACCCTAACACCTATATAAAACTCCTTCCTCAGTTGTTCTAAAGGTTTGTGTAACCTGTGACCCACACTCTGTTTTCGTCCCAATTCCTCCGAGGGTTCCGAAAACTGGACTCGCCGACCTTCTTACCTAGACGGACTAAATCCTTTTCGTCCTCATCTCGTCAAAATCCTCGTCTTAGTTTCCAAGTCGAGACTTGTGACATTATGACTCTACAAAGTTCTGTATTTTACCTTTACACCCATCCGTTACCTATACGTTCAGACCTCAAAGTCTCTCTACGGACTCACCTCTAATTTAAAGTTTTCAACTGGTGGACGGTAACAAACTAAACCGATATAAGAAACCCCCTAGAATCGACTAGTCCCTGACTTGAGTACGGGGGACTTCACCTTCGTGCCTCTGAATTGGTGACCTGGTGCTGGTTTAAGGGGTCACCAACGACAACGATAAAGAGGGGGTTAACTATTAAACACTGAGTCTTATTACTTAGGAGGAAACGACGGAGTGAGATTATGTCGAATTTGCACATTGAAGTCATGTGACGTCAACATACACTTGTCAGAATCGTCTAATTAACGACACGAAACGTGACCCTGTCACTACCGAATTAAAAATTATAACACGTATATCACTGAAACAAAGGATCCTCAGTCCTTTTACTTTTGCTCTTACTAGTATTATTGTTACGGTACCTGAAGGGACCACCAGGTCACAAATTCTGAGGAGAGAAGGTGACGTCCGCGTACCCGAGTTAGGGACTAGGTCCTTGATTCTAGCGTACACGACGTGTCGTATCGGTTTTTTTTTTCTTTTGGGTTGTTACGGTTGTACTAGGTCTATCGTGTATTTTATGTCTGATTTACAAATACACCCGAAGACTCCACCGAGTCACCATTTCTTAGGTGGATGGTAACGTCCTCTGTGTCCAAGCTATGGACCAAGTCCTTCTAAGAGACCTCTTCCTTTACCGTTGGGTAAGGTCATAAGAACAGACCCTTTAGGGTACCTGTCTCCTCGGACCCCCTTATGTCAGGTACCCCAGTGTTTCTCAGCCTGTACTGATTCGTGCTACGTGTTTACCTTCCTGTGTATATTGACTTAATCCTTTCATTCATTAGTTTTATCTAGTCTGACATGTGACATGTCTTTTCTTAGACCCTAACGTGTGCCACCTTTTCTCATAGACTTTCGTGTACACCTTTAACTTTGAGTGTTCAAGTCCTACTCTATCCGTTCAAGAAGATTTAGATCGTTTTCACGTAAACAAAAAGAGGGGTTTTCTGTAGTTTCGAGTCGACTTTTGTCGTCGGTGATTTAACTGTGTTTGTTCGTGTTAATCACGTAACAAGGGAACCGACAAGATACTTTGACTCGTCTTAATGTAAAGGAGTAAGTCTATGACGTTGATTTTATAGAACACCCGCTTGTTTTCCCCTTTACGATTTCGTATTGTCTACACGACCTAGGAATGTCACGTTTTGACTAAGGTCGTCGAGAGGGGTTACTAGGGTGCATCGTGTGTCTGAGCCGGTTCCTCCCGTCGGTGTCTTTTACAAGGGGATCACTAATCTAAGAAACTAAACTTTTGACCTCAAAGTTTATTAGAGAAATTAAAGATGGTTCCAACGGAACTTTAACGTCTTCTGTTTTCTAACGACTAGAGAATAATCTATATTTGACCACCACCACCAAACCAACGATTCAGTACAGGTCGAGAACCCTAGGGTTCCTGATATCGAGTGATCCGAGGAGACAGGTACCTTAAGAGGTCCGTTCTTATGACCTCACCCAACGGTAAAGGAAGAAGTCCCCTAGAAGGGTTGGGTTCCTAACTTGTGTCAAAGGACGTGACGTCCACCTAAGAAATGGTTGACTCGATGGTTCTGAAACAAATAATTAGACGTATAAACCGTCTTTTACGTTAACATTTAAAACCGTTTAGGGTAAGTCACATATTTGACGAATGGCTTCGTTTACTTTTCTACAATTGAACGATTCATAGGACCTATATAAAACGATTTTTCTCTACACTAATGAAGGGACACTATAGTTCCGAAAGTATTACGTGTAAAAACAGTAAAACGGTGAAGGAGTTTTACAATTCTTAATTTACTAAAAAAAAGAAAAAAAAATGAAAAGATAATGTATTCTAAGTGAAACGGAACTTTGAGATGAGAGTTGTCCGGGTGTAGTGTGACTAAGGAACACAGTCCGGTTACACTACTGTAGTTCGATTTGTAAGAGAGTTGTTTTCGAAACTTTTACCTTAGAACTCTTAAGACAAAATGGTCATTCACTTTCTTTTGTTCTGTGGGATTTCTGACGTCCGTCAAATGTTTTAATAATGACCTTTTCCTTCGTCTCTTTCGTTTTGATAATTTATGACATAGTAGTCTGTCCTTCTTTATACAGTAATAAAAATAAGACATATCCAATGTAGACATATCCAATGTAGGGTGTACGATCATTTCATTACGAGTTTTCATTTCATTTCATTACGAGTTTTAAGAGGTTCGGTCCGAAGTCGTTATACATTTAGTACTTTAAGGACTACAAGTTCGACCAAAATCTTTTCCGTCTCCTTGGTCTCTAGTTTAACGGTTGTAGACGACCTAGTAGTCTTTTCGTTCTCTCAAGGTCTGTTTGTAGATAAAGACGAAATAACTGATACGGTTGCGGAAACTGACACACCTAGTGTTCTTTGACACCTTTTAAGACTTTCTCTACCCTTATGGTCTGGTGGATTGGACGGAGACATACGTCCAGTCCTTCGTTGTCAATCTTGACCTGTACCTTGTTGTCTGATCAAGGTTTATCCTTTTCCTCATACAGTTCCAACATATAACAGTGGGACGAATAAATTGAAGATACGTCTCATGTAGTACTCTTTACGACCTGACCTTCTTTGTGTTCAACCTTAGTTCTAACAGCCCTCTTTATAGTTATTGGAGTCTATACGTCTACTATGGTGGGAATACCGTCTTTCACTTCTCCTTGATTTTTCGGAGAACTACTTTCACTTTCTCCTCCCACTTTTTCAACCGAATTTCGAGTTGTAAGTGTCTTACTTCTAGTACCGTAGACCAAAGTAGTGAAGTACCCTTTATCTACCTCTTTGTCACCTTTGTCACAGTCTGAAATAGTCTGACGTCTACCACTGACGTCGGTACTTTAATTTTCTGCGAATGAGGAACCTTCTTTTCAATACTGGTTGGATCTGTCGTATAAGCTTTCGTCTCTGTAATGAAACGGCCGATTCCAGGTAGATCAGTTCCGATACCAAAAAGACCTACTCTCTCAACCTGACACTTCCTCCGACTCGCGGTTTCTTAACTACGAAAACTTGACACCACAACCTCTTCTGAGAACTCTCAGGGAACCTGACGTTCCTCTAGGTTGGTCACGTAAGACTTCCTCTAGTCGGGACCCTAAAGAAACCTTCCTTACTACGATTTCCACTTTGAGGTCATGAAACCGGTGGAGTACGCTTCTCAACTGAGTAACCTTCTCTGAGACTACGACCCTCCCTAACCCCCGTCCTCCTCTTCCCCTGCTGTCTCCTACTCTAGCGACCTACCGTAGTACCTCAGCTACCTGTACTCAGACTCACTTGAGGCCCCCAACCACTACCTGTCCCTCCGGACCGCACGACGCTAAGTACCCCAACGTTTCTCAGCCTGTGCTGATTCGCTGACTTGATTTGACTTGACTATCCAATATGTAGATGAAATTTTTTTATAAATGAAAACCGACACGACCCAGAAGTAACAACGTGTACCCCCGATGAGAAGCAACGACACGGTACCGAAGAGAATACACCCCGTGTCCCCGAAGTCATCGACACCCCGTACCCGAATCTACAGGACGTCGTACACCCTAAAAGGACTTGGTCCCTAGTTTGAGCACAGAGGACGGAAGTGTACTGCTAAGAATAGGTGACACGGTACTCCGTCCAGGATATAGATGAAGTTAATGATGATAAACGGCAGAAGAAAAACTTCAGAGTGTAAAGATATACGACTCTTGTGTGCACGAAGGGACCCGGTCCAAAGGACACCGAACGTGTGACGGTCCATGTCTGAGAAACCTCAACAAAAGGAAAAAGGGTAGACGTAAAGGGGGAAAAGGAACTTTCGTGGAGTGTGACGACGTAGCGTCAATGGTGAAATAGGAGTCACAACAGAATGACCCTTCAGTCTCTAAAACAAAACCCCGATAGATGGGTACGAACCGTCGGTCGTGTCGGGTCTCTGCCACAGGTCGGGGACCGGGAACCCTCTGAGTCCTCCCACCCAAGGGGAATAACGTGTTTGAACAGATACAAGAACTGTGAAAAAATGACGAATTACGAAAAATCTCACTGTGGAAAAGGAAGACTGACCAACTTGACTGTGTCGAACGTAGGGTATTAAAGACCGGGTAGTCTCCTCCTCCTTTCCTACAATAAACTTATACTGGAATAAACATACAGTGGTGGAGTGACCATTTATAAGTGACACAATTTTTCTTTATGATAGCACCCGAAGGGACCACCGAGTCACTATTTCTTAGACAGCCAGTTACGTCCTATGTGCCCAGACTAGGGACTAGGCCCTTCTAGGGTGCAACACCGCGATAATTCGGGTACACGGTGTTGATAGCTTGGACACGAGATCTCGGACTCTCGGAGTTGATAACTTAGGTACACGACGTTGATGACTTCAGCTTCACGAGATCTCGGGTGTGAGGCTTTGTTTTCTTCGGACAAGTGGTGTTGATCTCTCATAGGGGTGTGAGTGACGTTGATCTCTTACGGGTGTGTCGTTGTTTCTGGGTCGTGTCGGTTTTTTTTTTTTTTCAATTTTTTATGTATGACACTGTGAGTATCCGAGGGTCTTAGACGTTTAAGACAAAATAGTTCCCCAAGTCTTATCCCAGTTTTTGAAAGTCTTGGAATAAAGGTTCGTTCAATCACAGTATTTTACATCAGGTAGTTTTTAATCCTTAAGGTGGTTTCGTCACCAAGAACTAACGCATAACTTTAGTTAAAACTTTAACCATAAATCCCTGAAAGGACCGTCAGGTCACCAATTCTGAGGTCCGATAGTTACGAATCCCATACCCAAACTAGGGACCAACCCCTTGATTCTAGGGTGTACGGAACTTCGGTTTTTTTCTTTTTCTTTTTTTTTTTTTTTTAGTTACAGACCCAGAAAGGGGTCCTCTAAGACTAATTTGACCAGATCCTACACCGTTGTCTTGAAAAAACTTTTCGTCGTGTAAAATACTATTTTCGATCGAACGAAAGAAAGTTCTAACAGGTAAAGAACTCTCTAGACCGAAGATAAACGTGTGTAAGACGGACTTTCAAAAACTACCATATTTACTCCATAAATAGGAAACTTCTATTTATGACTGACTTGATAAATAATAGTAAGTGTGTCACTTACTAATAGTTGATTCATACAAGTCACTGTTCGTGTTTTACGAGTCAAGTTGGTAGTCTCTACTTTTATTACTAGGAACTTCTGCGACGAAGGACCAAGTGTATGAGGACGGAGTAGTGGAAGTGTGAAGAAACTGACCTTAAGACGGAGGAGTCTTAAGACTCGTAACAGTCAAGTGAGTTGGTGAAGTCGTAGGTGTGTTCAAGGGAGTTGTAACGACGGACGGGAAGGGGTGTGAGAAGGGTCAAGAATGTCCGAAGTACGGGTGGTAAAGAGTGACCGGAGGACCCAACTGATATCGACAAGGAACACTTGACTCAGTTCGTAAAACTTCCGTAAGAATGATAGAGTTATGAGGGTGGTTGTCTCCGACATCACACTACACCACTACCGCAGTCCTTACTGTCTGTCGTTTCCACCAGTCCTATTACCATCGACGACGACTCCGTCGGTACTGTCTGTCCTCGTTATCGTCAACACCGGTGTCTTCACTTACCAGTGTTCCACCTCTGGTGACTTCTCTTGAGTCACCCACTTCGTCGGTTCTGTCGTCGAGAAACGACCTCTTGAGAGATGTCTCGAGTGGGGTTGGTTCACACACCGTTCGTCCTTCACCGTCCTTTAATTTTTGGGTTGGGAACCCTGAAGCAACCACCGGGTCACCAATTCTGAGGTGTGAAGTGAGGTCCCCGGTGCCCAAGGTAGGGACTAACTCCTTGATTCTAAGACGTCCAGTTTGATTCTATTTTTATTTTTGTTTCGGGTAGGGAAATTCGTCGGGAGTTAGTTTATTTACCACCCCCAGCCACATGTCTGTGGGAGTGGTGAACTCACCCTTTGGATAAAGGTGGTGAAGGGTCTAAAGATTCTCCTACTTCGACAACAGGTGCCACCATTGAACGAACGATTACGTGGAGACTACTCGACGAAAGGGTAGGCAAAGTAAGGGGTATGAGAAAAGTCACGAAAGACCCTAGTAGAGGGTTTAGGAACAGGGTTTCAAACAAAGACCCCCTTAGGTTCGATTCTATTACGTAGTACTTGGGTCCTAATACTAAGTTCATGTATACCGTGTATTGTTTTTGTCTGGTATACGGTTCGGTATTTCAGGTTGTAGAAAGGTTTTCTGACTTTAGTATATTTTACACAAGGGTCGAGTTGACGTTAATCTGTTCCATTGATCTTTTTAGAGATACAAATCTTTAAATTTTTGTATTAAAATTTGTAGATTCACTAGACTATAGTCACTTCTTTCGTTTTATCGATACGAAACTCCTTTGAATTCACACATATAGTCTTTTACCTTTTCCGAATTTTAGTCACTCGATTTGTAAATTTTTCATCTTTTGTTTTAATTTAGGTTCTTTTCTTCCTAAATTATTATTTCTTCTCTAAATTTAATTTTTGTTTATATCTTTCACCCGTGGTTGTTTCGGTTTCATCTAAGACACTTTTCTAATTATCTATTTAAAGACAGTCCTGACTGTTTTTTACCTTCTCCCGTGTTTATTGGTAAGTCTTTAGTCTTTCCCTTGTAGGAACTATCAAGTCCCCAATTCTGAAACGGAAGGTCACGTCCCCTACACCCAAGTTGGGTGTGAGTCACACAAGGTCGACGTAGAACCGATTTGTCTTCGTTATGACATTGTTTATTTCTGAAATTTTAACCAGGTGTATTTTTTTAGAATGGGTCTCGGGTCCACCCTTGATTCTACGGTGTCGGTCCGTCACGTCGGTTTTTTTGTTTTTGTTTTTGTTTTTGCCTTTACTTTCTCCCCGGAAAACAATGTCTAAACTACTGGAATTTTTTTTTACTCCTATAATTTTTGTTTAATTATCGTTAATTTTTTAAGTCTAGTACACTTTTTAAGGATCTTTTATATAAAGTGGGTTTGTCTGTGTCCTTATCTTTCTTTGACACTCCAAAGACTCCCGTTTATATCCGTTTTTGAGAAACGTCCGTTTACGGTAGTTCTCCGTCAGAGGGGAGAGGGACACGGAAATTAGACCCAACCGGAGTACTGAGTAAACTGATTATCTTACACCATTTCCGCCCTTGAAAATAAAAAACGAGAGAACCTGGGGACTCATTTTCATTTCACAATCAACGGATCACCAAAGGTTGAGAAAGGTTGGGTTACCTAACGTCGGGAGGTCTGAGGAGGTAGGTACCCCAAAAGGTCCTTTCTTATGACCTCACCCAACGGTAGAGGAAAAGGTCCTTGGGACTCTGAGTGGATAATCCTTCGACCAGGTCGGACAATTTTCTCTCCGGGGAATCTCTATACGATTTTGTCAGAGGTGGAGGTACAACAAACAAGAATGGTGAAGAAAATCAGTGAACCTCTCTTGGGGTGTCGTGGAATGAGTTCATCTCTCCCGATCCGACTTTTGTATGTGTCTCTAGACTCCCGAGTTGGATGTCGGGTCCCTTTGACTTCGACCCTTGTCTTTCGGTGGCTCTGGGTGTGGTGGGAAAGTCCTTGGTGTCCTTCCCTCTTGTTAGGTGAGAGGTGATGGACCCAAAAGAACAGACCCAGAGTGCCGTAGTCGGAACCGACGTGTCCTGAAGGTGGGACCGAGGATTCGGTTGATTGTTACGGGAAACAAAGTCCTTAGTTTAGGGGACCTCTCTGGGGGCCGAGTAAAAAGGTTCGGTCTCACATTCGAAATCCTAGACCGGTCGTGAGGCTGTACTCAGGGGAGTTTTCTCCTTGTTGAATAGACTTATCACTTCGACCCATGCCTGAGACCTGAGCGAGAGAGGACGTGTGGACGGGTAGATGGGAGACGGGAAATCCTGAACGCAGACGTCCTTCTGTCTAGTTGGTTGACACGGTCACCTCGGACACTAGGACTTTTGTTTGTGCCTCTTCGACGTCCTCGGTGTCGACCGTGGATGAGTAAGGGACTCGTGGGAGTAGGACACCCGACTTCCGACGAGTGAAGTAAGGGACGACGGGAGACGAGTCCCAAGAAGACGACCACCCTCCCGTGGACCGATGTATGTCCCGTCAGTTGCGGACACTTTTGTAGGGAGTTACAGTCTACCCCTCGACCACATGTATGTGGGACTGAAGGAACGGGGACCCTTCCCCTTTGTCCCTGCAAAAAACGAGAGAGGGTCTTCAGGGTCCACCCTGTCTCGGAGTCCTTAGTAACCGAACTACTACGTGGAAGGAGAGACAGATGAGGGATGACCACAAGGACCTTAGTGCGGGGGGTTTATGATGGACGTAAGTTTGAGTGAGGAAACAACAACAACAACATTATCGAGTCAGCACAGAACTGAGAAAACTCTGGGGAACCTGACATCGGATGGTCCGAGGAGACAGGTACCCTAAAAGGTCCGTTCTTATGACCTCACCCAACGGTAAAGGAAGAGGTTCCTTAGAAGGACTGGGTCCCTGACTTGGTCGCAGAGGATGGAACCGTCCTCCTAAGAAATGGTGACTCGGTGGTTCCTTCGGTCCCAATCTGGGACCTTTCTACCTTTGGTAGTGTTTTCTCTTTAGGTCCCGCCGTTTGGGATTCGGTGTAGGAAGTTACGTCTACAAAAGTTATGTTTTAGTTCATAAAAGTGGATGTAGCGGAGTACAGGCACAGATAGTAGGTCGACCAAGACTTGAGTCCGCCGTTCTTCCATACAATAAATAACGGGGGTTTCGGAGTTCCTTTGTCACTTCTGGACCATTTACGATCTCAATTTCCCTCTCTCTCGAGAAGAGGTATAGGCACGTCGTCCTTGGTCCTTTGTCTACAACCGTCTGGATTCCTGTCTTCTCCGCAACAGAATTGGGACCACTTGTCAACCGGACCGAACCGGCCACGGGGTCCTGGGGAAACCATGTGATCCAATTCCACCCCTTACCCTGGGGGAGTCCACGACTTCCGTCCTGAGTTCGGACCATATGTCAGAACTATGTCAGAAATAACACTTAGAACTACAGGTCCCTTCGGTTCGGGTGTACGTCCCGGGAGTCCTGAGGTGGACCGGTAAGAAGTCCCCGCCCTTATAGGACACCGGTTAGTGAGTGCAGGTCAAAAGGATGTTAGGCTTCCCAGGAGTCCACCGTCCTTCACCCACACGGACTCTTTTTTTTGTGTAGTCGTAGATGGTCGTGGAGAACACACGGACCGACCGGGACCCTGGTACGACCCCTCTGACACATCTGTGTCGTCTCCGACGGGACCGTCTCGAGTCTGACCTCCCTTTCCCGCAGTCCACTACTGGAGTCAAACAGTACACTTGTGGAGCCCTCGTTCCTTGACAGTGACCCCAGTCTTTACGTCGCAAGAAAACCCAAATGTCTCCTGGACGACACATGTATGTCCTAACACTGTCCAAGGTCCCTGGGTCGTCACCTGTGTCTGTGTGTAGAGACTGAGGTCCCTCTCTGTCTATTGTTCACTTGTTTTTAAACAATCGACTATTTAGGGTACTTCTTTTGATGCCTGAAGGGACCACCAGGTCACCAACTCAGACATGAAGGTCGAAGGTAATGTCCCCCATACCCAATCTAGGGCTCAGTCCCTTGATTCTAAGGTGTGCGGGGAGTCTGGTCTTTTTTTTTTTTTTTTTTTTTTTTTTCTTTTTCCTTTCCTTTTTCNTTTTTGTCTTTTTCCTTTCCTTTCTTTTCTGTTTTATTGATGTCGATGTAGTCCCACTTCTCGTCTCCACACACCACACACACATACCACCACGTTCATCATGAAATACGACAGTCGATTCGATTATGCTCTACAGAAATATGATGAAATATGATTTACTCAGACACGCAAACGATAAAACCTCTGGTCTCTTATGTCCTCCGGGTTTAGAGTTACGAGGGTAGTTTTTCCTTTTTGATGTTGACCCTACAATTGTGTCCCGTCCTCTCCTGTGACTCCTCCTCTCCCTCACCCCAATTAATGACACTCACGTGACCTCTTGGTGGACCGAAATTTCCTCGTCTACACTGGGTTAAAGACAAAAATTTTCGAGGAGACCTATAGTGAATACACACCTTAGATTTTTTACCATGTTTACTTGAATAAATGTCTTGTCTTTATCTGAGTGTCTACATTTTTGTTTGAATATCAATGCTTCTCTTTTTTCCTTTCCCCCCTATTTAACTTTATTTTGTCTAACACACACACACATATATATATATATATGTGTGTATGTGCTTTTTTAGTCACTATCAGCGAGTCAGCCAGGTTGAGAAACGTTGGGGTATCTGATCGAGGAGACAGGCACCTTAAGAGGTGGATTCCGATAACCTCACCCAACGGTAAGGGAGGAGATCCCCTAGAAAAGCTGGTCCCTGACTTGGAGACAGACACAGAGGACGTAACGTCCGTCTAAGAAATGACAGACTTGGTGATGCCTTCGTATATATATACTTAATTTATCTATTGGATGACGTATTGGATGACGTATCGTGTTTCTTGAGACGAGTTATGAGATACTACTGGATATACTTTTTTCTTAGATTTTTTCTCACCTGTATATAAATACATATTGTCTAAATGAAACGACGTGTCGTCTTTGATTGTGTTGTGACATTTATTTAATATGAAATTATTATTAATTTTTTTGTTTATTTTTCGAGCAAACCGAAGTTTCCCTCTCATCTGAACTCCTCGTCCCGTCCCCACTGGTGTCCTTCTGTTCCCTCTCCGAACCAACGAGTGAGTCCCTCCCTCCCTCCCTCCTTGACCGGGACTCTACCCTTCTGCTCCAGAAACCAGTCTACGGGTTATTGAACTTTCTTTGCAGTGGTTGTATACTAATTATTTGATCATATTTATCATACGTCAGGAATGACTTATAAAAAAACCTTTCTTCAGACAGAGTGTCTACTGAGTTAACCCTAAACTAGAGTAGAGACGGAATACTTTTTTGGGTGACTGATGTCCTAGGTGACTGATGTCCTAGACCATTTTCCCGCCGAGGGGTCAGAAATCGGTTCTTGAGGAGACTTTGACCACTATCCTTCCTTCGGCAATGTTCCCCATTTTATATTCGGTATCACCTTCCTCGAGTCCCTAGGACCCTCGTCCCTCTATCCGGTGTCCCTCCAAAGGACTCCCTCCCCTGTGGATTCGACCTTTACCTTACTCAGTCTACCTCATCCTTTCCCGTCAGGTCCGTCTTTGTCACTCTGTCTTCGAATCGTCGTCCCCGCCCTTGTGTCCCGAACTCCTCCTATACCCCTCTTCCTCCCAGTCTCCGGTGTAGGACGTCCCGAGACCTCCGACACGGTCTCAACCCCTCCTCCCCATCGGATCTGGACCAGTTGTATTCATGGTACTTTTCCAAAGAAAAAATTTTAAAATAATAACTTCATATTAACGAAATGTTACAACACAATCAAAGACAATGTGTTGTTTCACTTAGTCGATATATATATGGATATACGGGAGGAAGAACTCGGAGGAAGGGTGAGGGGGTACTTTTCAAAAGATTTATTTCGTCATGTAATAGTCTAAAGGAGACGTTAGTGGGACCTTGGTAGTGTCTCTTACCTGACTTTCTTATTCTGTCTTGTACCTCCGGGTTCTCTTTCGAAGAGGAGACCCAAACTCTTCTCTTCTACCGTGGGGTTCTTGACTCTCTCCGCGCGTTTACTTCCCCCTAACTCCCCCTTGACCACTTTCTAGAAAGTGGAAGTCTCGAACATCAGGTCACCTCCTCTGTCATTTATAGATTCGGTCGTAAAGAGTTGAAAAGACAAAAATTTTAATGACGAAGGGGTGGGGGTTCCTCAGTTTTTTTTTTGGTTTGTTTGTTTGACGTGGGTAGGTACTGTAAAATTATGGTGTCTATATAGCATGTACACGAATACATGACATATGTAATTTTGCTCAATACTAAACAAAACGGGGTAGGGACGTCTCGACTCTCCGTCACTCCTCCTCTCTGCCCCCTACACCCATTCCCTCCTCCGTCTAGCCCAACCGGACCTTTTCTTGTGTCTCTTGGTCGTCTTTCGACCCTAAGACAAGAGTTACACCTAGCCTTCGACGACTTCTTGAAATCCGTTTCTACATTACACTAGTCAAAAGTCAAAGATTTACAAGAGAGACCGGTGACGTACCTCTGTTTCATTCTCCCCCCGAAGGGACTACCAAGTCACCAACTTTTTGACGGAACGTTACGCTCCCTGTGGTCACACTAGGGACTAGGTCCTTCTAGGGTGTACGACACCTCGTTGTTTCGGACACCCGGTGTTGATGACTCGGACACGAGATCTCGGACCCTCGGTGTTGATGACTCGGGTACGCGACGTTGATGACTTCGGACTTGTAGATCTCGGACACGAGACGTTGTTCGAGTGGTGTCGGTTTTGGAGTTTTTTTTTTTTTTTTTTTAGAAATCTTTCCATTCTCCCCTAAGTCCCTCTGGTCCCTCTTCCGACTCCGTCCGGAGGACCGCCACCTCCACCGACCTGATTTCGTCCCCTATACCTTCCCCACTCTCTCCTGACGCAAGGCTACAGGACCCCAGTCCTACGTGCCACTTCGAGACACACCCCGACTCCCACTGAGGGACCAGAAATGAGACTCGTTCGTCTTCCTACTACCCCACCCTGTTTGACGACTCGGGGTAGAATGGAGGTTCCATCTCCCAGACACACAACCGACGTGGACGAGACGTGTGACGTCCTTAGCCGCGTGTACGAGGCGTGTCAACGGGTGTCGCCGAAGTAAGACAGCTTCTGTAAGGAGTTTCCGGAGCTTTCCGAGGCTTGTCCGGACCGCCTAGACTGCCTACTGACCCGACACCCTGCGTCCCGTAAAGTTCGGTCCCTCTGAAAGTGATGTGACGGGTGGGGGTAACAGGGCATGGACGGGTGTGAGTGACCCGCCTACACGTGACCCGTTACGAGTAGAATTCTACCACTGTCAGAGCGACGGTACTGAGACCAAACCGACGGTGTGTGACCGGTATGACGAGGTCGAGGGCCGGCGTCATTGCTCGTCACTAGAGGTCCCGGCGGACGGACACCCTGTACTATGTGATCCTTTTAAGGTCCGTCTTCCGTTCTTTCCCTTGTGAGTCCCCGTCCGTGAACCGGGTAAAACAAGTGCCGACAGCGGGGTCACGTATATCGTCACAAGTCATATCTCACTCCCAAGTTTTTAGTAAACAACTTATTTAATTTCATATACACACATGGTAGAGTAAAATCTATGACATCTTCTGTTCGATAATCACCGAGAACAAAAAATTTTCGTAGACGAATATGGTTACGTAGGTTACTTTTCTAATTCTGTGTTGTCTTGTTGACTTTTTTCACGGATATGAATATGACAAGTTCGTAAGTATAAACATGTGACGTAAATCGATAATGGTAATCCTTTCTTTTTGGTACTAGTAAAGATTTGGATTTGATTTTAAATTTTAAGACAAGAATTTCTGAAAGACTTTTCTTTACTGTGCAAAAATGACAGTGTAGTTTTTCTACCAAGACGAACAAACACTGGAAAGGATTCAATTATTTGTTATTTATTCTTTGCGAAAAAATTTTTCCCTCCATCAAGACTAGTCAGTCCTCACCCTGACCCCAGAACCCATTTAGACTTTCAAATTTCTTAGGACCTTTTCCCGGTCCCTCATCTCTTAATTCGTACTCGGGACCCCTAATACCTCGTCCGACCTTCGAAGACCCCTCTATCCCTTCCGGGACCCTTTTTTTTTCAGACTAGTAGATTCCGTCTAAAATTCCCAGGACCTTCCTCCCAGAACCCTCAGGTTCGTAGGGGGTCAAATCCGGACGCTTAGTACGTCTCTTCAGAATCCCGGAATCCTGATTGTGGATCTTAAGAGGCTCTCTTGGACCCTCGGGATTACTCAAACTTCCGGGATTTTCACTCCAAATCTCCAGGTTCACCCACTGGAGAACCCAGGACCCCTTCCCAGAGAACTGGTCTCCCAGAGTCTCTACTCCGGACTTCTGTACCCATGACTTTCACTCTGGACTTCGGGTCCCCGCCTAAACCCCCAGGACCCCCTCCAGAGTCCCAGGATCCCCGTACTGGGGACCCACTCCGGTCCCGAGACCCCATTTAGACCTCCTAAGGAGTTAACTCGAAAAGAGTGAGAGTCCTTGTGCCAGACCTTTAGGTCTCACTCTAGTCTCCACAGATCCTTGTTCAGACACCCGGAATATCCACTTCAGACTTCATGACCTGTTTAGACTTTCCAAGTTGTCCATGTCAGTCTACTAGGTCCCACTCCTTATGCCTCGAGATTCCTGTCCAAATAATTTTCAGGATCTCGAGGACTCTGTTCAGGTCTCACCATCCCAATGTCCGACTTACTGGTCTGGACCCCAAAGTCCCCGTTTCAAACCCCATAATTCTCTGACCTGGGCTTTCCTCACCCTAAATTTGCGAGTCTCCCGAGACACTTGTGCGTCTCTTGACCCCAGACACTTCCTGTCTCGACTTAGGACTCCGAGCTTAGAAGTCCCTTGTCTCTTCAGTTAGGAAGGGCCCCAGGACCGGATGCAGGTCTTGTGACCCCTTCTCCTCCTCATGCCCCCATCCTTTCCCCGTCCGCTGGGTCGATGAGTGTAGAACTCCGGCTACGACCTCGTCCTAGTTACTCCCTCTTGTCAGGGCGGAAAAGGCTATAGTTCAACAGTACCGCCGCGGGTCGGAGGAACTGAGGATAAAAGCCAGCCAGCGTTTCGCCTGTCCTTTAGGGGAAGGGTAGTCCGGGTTTGTCAGTACCGCCGCGGGACGCATGGCTGAAGGCGGAGGCCGGCCGACCCCATGAACTGCGGGAAGACAAAGGCCGAACGGCACCGTCGCACTCCTTAAGGGGCCTTCATGACCCTTCATAGCGCCATGGAGGCGGTATGACCCTCGCGACACGTCTAAACGCCCTGCCACCATGAAGCGGCAGCGGCTAGCAAGAGATTTGGAGGGCTAACCTCGACCACCGCTCGCCGAAGGCGACGACGCTGGGGAGTTGTACGACGACAAGCGACGAACCAACCCGAGACACCGACGGACGACGACACGCGAGCCTACGCCTTTGACTGGGGACTCCGACGCGACGTGGAAGACAGACGCGTACGCGAGTGGCGATGAGTCCTCCGACCAGGACGCGCACCGACTCACCCGCCCTTCCCCCTTCAGTGGGGTTGTGGGATGGCCCTCTGGACCTTCAGAGGGAATGAGTTCGACCCAATGGGTCCGACACTGGCGATGGGCCCCGTATGTGAGACTTAGAAGAAGTGTCAGGTTAAGAGTGTAGGTATGTACTGGTGTCCCTTTTGGTATCGGAACTGATCTACTTGGAATAGTCGTTTCATTACAGAGACGAAAAGTTATATGATAGATCCAACCAGTATTGAAAAGAAGGTTCCTCATTCGCAGAAAATTAAAGTACCGACGTCAGTGGTAGACGTCACTAAAACCTCGGATTTTTTATTTCAGACTGTGACAAAGGAACAAAGGGGTAGATAAAGGGCACTTCACTACCCTGGTCTACGGTACTAGAAGCAAAAGACTTACAAGTGGAAATCCGGTTGAAAAAGTGAGAGGTGAAAGTGAAAGTAGTTCTCCGAAAAATCAAGGAGAAGTGAAAGACGGTATTACCATAGTAGACGTATAGACTCCAATAACTATAAAGAGGGCCGTCAGAACTAAGGTTGAAGACAAAGAAGGTCAGGTCACAAAGAGTACTACATGAGATATATCGTCAATTTATTCGTCCCACTGTTATATGTCGGAACTGCATGCGGAAAAGGATAAACCTTGGTCAGACAACAAGGTACAGGTCAAGATTGACGACGAAGGACTGGACGTATGTCTAAAGAGTTCTCCGTCCAATCCACCAGACCATAAGGGTAGAGAAAGTCTTAAAAGGTGTCAAACAACACTAGGTGTGTCAGTTTAACTGACACGAAACCGTATCAGTTATTTCGTCTTTATCTACAAAAAGACCTTGAAAGAACGAAAAAACTACTAGGTCGTCTACAACCGTTAAACTAGAGACCAAGGAGACGGAAAAGATTTTGGTCGAACTTGTGGACCTTCAAGTGTCAAGTGTATAACGACTTCGAACCGAACCTCTTAAAATTCGTAATGAAATATTCGTACACTCTACTCACGTTAACACACCATCAAACTCGTAAGAAACCGTAACGGAAAGAAACCCTAACCTTACTTTTGACTGGAAAAGGTCAGGACACCGGTGACGACTCAAAGGGTTTAAACGACCGTATATCTCACGTCGTGAAAGTGTCGTAGTAGAAAGTCCTAAACTTTGTCGAGTTGACCTTAAGGTAGTGGAGGCGATCAAAACAAGCATCTCTACGAAAGGTTCCGGGTGAACTGAAGTGTAAGGTCCCACAACCGAGATCCACTCACTAGTGTGGTAGTACTAATAGACCCAACACTTCTAGAAAAAACATGTCAAGAAGACACATAAGAACGGTAGCGAAGAATTATAGAAGACGAAGACAATCCAGGTCTGGTAAAGACAGGAAATAACTCGGACAGAAACGTACTTTACAAGGGAACCATAGAGATTAAAAGAACTTCTCTAGAGATCAGAAAGGGTAAGACAAGAAAAGGAGATAAAGAAACGTAACTAGCGACTTCTTCCAAAAGAATAGAGGAGAGCGATCAGAAACCTTGAGACGTAAGTCTAAGAATATAGAAAGGAAAAGAGGAAACGAAAATCGGAGAGAAGAAAAGTGTCGATAAACATTCCGGAGGGGTCTGTCGGTAAAACGAAAAAACGTAAAGAAAAGGTACCCCTACCAGAACTAGGGACAGAGGACATGTTACAGTACTTGGAGTAAGGTATCAAGTAGTCCGGGAGATAGATAGTCTAGCTCCGGGAATTTAGATAAAAAGTGAAGGCGACATATTAGTATTCCCTAAACTAAATCCAGTATGGACTTACTGGATTTATCCCTAACCAACGATCCTCTTTGTTGGCACACTAATCTACCAACCTTTAAAGTCAGAGTGGGAGGACTGAAGACCCTTCTCCCTTCCCGGGTCTCCAATTTAGTCAATGTATACTGGTCACTAAATTAATGAGTACGGACACATTACTTAGGAGGTAATTTTTGGGTTTTCCTTCTCCAAACCTCTTGAACGTCCAACTACTTGTGGATTTTCCTAAACTCCCCCACCGGACCACCTCTCGAACCTTCGAGGACGGAAAAGAGGTATGGAACGGGATACGGGGAGAAGGTAGACCGACAAAGGTTCACTGTATGAGTCAATATAGAACCAGGTTGTCGTTCATTTTATAAAAGACTCAAGACACTCGGAGAGATCGTTTAATTAGCTTGTGTTCCTCCCCAGACAACTTTTGAGGGTAGAAGAGATCGGTCAACCGGTCTTCATGTCCAATCGTGTCGGACCCGAGTCCCAATCGGGGGACTTTANCCCTCCCCTCCCCGTTTCCTTCCGTCGGAACCTCCTGGTTCGGGAATTGGACACCTTAGACTGTGATAGAGAGACATCTTTCCCTTTGGGTCGAGGTGGACCAATTGTCTTTGACCACTGATTATCTCTAAGAACTCGAATAGAATATCGTCTATTCCTTTGTCGAACGATTTTTTTTTTTGTTTTTTGACTTTGGACCTCCAAACCTCGTCGTTTTCCAAATAAAGTCCCCGTTCGTTTCTCTTACCCATCGAACATGAGTTTTTGGGCTTTGGGAGGTTTCAAACAAAAAAAAACCCCCCCCCCCCCCCCCACAAATATCGGTTATATCCCACTTCCGACGTCCGACACACTGAAAGAAGAAGAAACACACACAACGAAAGAAGACTAACTTGAAAAGAATCAAGGACGAAAACGGGAGGGGAGGAGGAATCCACCTCTCCGGAGCGGTACGTCGAACACCCTAAAATGAAGGGACTGGTCCGTGACTTGGACCCGTGTACCGCCACTTTCGTGACTCAGGATTGGCGGTCTGGTGGTCCCTTAAAGGGACGAAAACAGGGAAGAATTTATTAATTAACGAACTCAGAGAGAAGACTTTTGAACTCTCCCGTCCCTTTGATTCCACCTAAAAAAAAATAAATAAATTCCTTCCGTCCTCCAACTCCTTGGACCTCCCCTGACGTTGATCCTATCGGGACATCCCAAGGTGAGTTAAAGGAATTCTAACCAACTCTGGTGGTCGGGACTTTGATCCGGACGTGTTCACGACCTACTTACTGAAAAACTGTAGTCTCCCGACCTTTGAGGTGGGAGTCTAGGACGATTACGGAGGTGGAAACTCGTCCGTAGAGTACTTCTTCGTACATAGGACACGTCTTGTTGGAGTAGAAAAAGGGTGAAGACCGGCCGGTGGGGAGGGTCACGGATTCCGGTGGAACGAAGAAATAGGGTATTTATAGGGTTCGGGGAACGGAAACCCCTCCGTCTAGACTCTGAACAAGACGGTAGAGGAGTGAACCGACGAGACACTTATTTGAGGAAGAAACAACGTCTGGGGACCGAACCATTGTCATCCCAGTCTGAAGTCAACTTAACATCCGGTGGGTCGACCATAGACTTTTTAACTCAACCAACACCTCTGGAGGTGGGTGACCTTAACGACGTCTTGAAATACCTGGAGGGTCTCTCCCTTGTAACTTGTTTCTGGACTCTACCCCTCTCTCCCTCGCCTGTTCACAGGGTCCTCTCTTTTGTCGTTTACGTTTCCGGGAGTGGACTCCGACCTTGTACGTCCTAGGTAAGTTCCTCGTGCTCCTGTCCCGTCAAATCGACCTCATGTCCCACTTGTTACTCCCTCCAGTTCCGTGATCACCTCCGACCTACGTACACCGGAACCCCCGTCAATGGTCCTAAGACCGAAAATGTGACTCACTCTACCACACACCCCGAGGCCTAAGACTTAAAAGTCATTCGAAGGGTTCCGTTTAGATGGACATTATCACAAACTCCTAAATCACTCTTCGGTCTCTCCGTCTTTCCTTCGGGGAAGAAATCCGGTTAAATAGATCTTCCCTCCAGGATCATAACGACGGAAGACGACTCCTTACAGGATCTTCGTCTTTGTAAGTTTTTGTTTGTGTGTTTTTGACGAGTGGGAACTCCACCGTGATCACCATTTCTTGGGCGAACGGTTACGTCCCTTGTACTTTCTGAGTCCAAACTAGGGACCTATCCCTTCTAGGAGACCTCATCCTTTATCGTTGGGTGAGGTTATAAGAACAAACCTCTTAGAGTACCTGTCTCCTCGGACCGTCCAATGTCGGGAATCCCAGCGTCTCTCAGTCTGTAGTGACTTCTCTGACTCATGTGAGTGAACTTAATTAAACCCAATTTTTCATGGATCAATGTTTACGTTTGGGGAGACCCGTCCCAATTACTAATGAAACAAGAACTATCAAATCGGCTCTTATCGTGATTCTTAACCCTCTCCAACTCTTCCCTCCTCCTTAGTCGACAAACTAAAATACACTCTAAACATGTAAAGTCGCCCTTCCCTCCTCCCACACCACTTTTCTTTCCGTTTCCCCTCGTCCAGCGGACCTTCCCCTAACCGGTCCACTGACGGGTCCCTCTCTCACCGGAGGTAACCCGGAGAAGTGGGGGAGAAGTGACTGGAGTCACAATTTGTATGACAGAGTTCCCTCCGTAGATTTAAAGTGAGAATCTCGTGTATGATAGGTTGTCACACGAGACGAACCGCGGCTCGAGTCAGGAATCTAACGACTCCGACAACTTGTCAGTTGGTGTTTCACTCCTCTGTCTATGTATAGGAGAGTGTCAAGTTCGGGATTCAAGTCTTAGTCCCACGACCGTCCAACTAAGGAAGTCCTCTGACCCTTTTAGAAGTCCGGACAAAGGTCGGAGACCACCAACGGTTGTCAAGAACCGGAAAGAAATGATTATCTATGAGTAAGTCGGAAGTGAATGTAGTTGGAGGAGACAGACACAGGAGAGGAGAACATTTCTATGGTTCGGAGTTCGAGATCCCCGGTACAAACGAGTGTAGGAAACGGTGTCCGACGTGAGACATATTAACAGTCATTAATTGTGAACTTTAAGTTTCCGAGAGGTCCTGACTGACCACACTCACCTTCCCGTCAGACATCAGACGACCGACTAAAGAATCCGTGTGGACGGAGGTGTAAAATTTACGGTCACGTCACCAAAGGGGAGATTAGGATGTGACGAAGAGGGTGTGGTGTACCGACCCGACCCCCACGGTCTGTCCAGGGTCTTCACACGAGTAGGGTAACGACGACAACAGTAAAATTGTAAAAGGGTCACCCTCGTTGAGAATGGTAGTTCTGTTAGTGAGGTCAGTGACTTTGCACAAAAATATTATGTGGTGTGTCATGGTCAATGTTGGTGATTCACACAACCGTCCAGACACAAAGTTCCCGTGTCAACCCACCTGTCTCAACCGTCCTAACAATGTCGTTGGGATATATTGGACTTCTACATGGTTCTCACCGTTCTCTATCCCTGAAGGGACCACCAGGTGACCGATTTTGAACCAAGGGTTACGTCCCCCGTACCTAGGGTGGGGTCCAGCCCCTTGATTCTAGGTGTACGACGTGTCGAACTATTTCTCACTACGTCCTGGGGATTGTTTAGACCCACTCACCCCGACACCGCGACGGGACACTATGTCGGAGAACATATTGTTCTGTCTACCTTAGTTTTCGCCGAAGAGTAATCCTTGAATCCACTTTCGTAAAACTGACGGGCTGTCTAGCTTCCGACTTGGATAGGGCGCCTAAACAGAGGTTCACCCGATCTAGGCCTCCAGACCGAAGATCGTCGTGGGTCCCTACCCATAGTGGTCCTTGGTTTTAGACGGTAAGTTAACCCATAAATGAAGAAACTCTATGAGTCTAAGAAAGTAATAAATTGTGAGGTAAGTACCTATACAATGAATGAGTCAAAATACAAATCGGGATAGGAGAGTGACTTCTATAAAAAGACGTTCAACGTATTGTATATTAATTTTGAAAACTTACATAAAAAGGAAATTCATTAAAAAACGAACAAGTAACTCTAATATATAAATATATATATAAATGTGTACTCAAAGAGTGTGTGTGTATCTGAAACATATATGGAATAGACTCACCTATATAAGTAAACCCAAGTGGTTGTGAGGTAAGTATCTCTGTATTTTGTAGTAAGTTGCACCGTCGAGCAAAGGCGTCTGTGGATCGTTGGGTAAGTATCCCTTCTTTGGAATCAGAACAAAGATTTAGGATAATTATCCCTGTCAATGAACATAAGATTATGAGGTATATATAGTGAACACAAGTGTTTGTGAAGTAAGTATCTATGTTTGTGTAGTGAGTAAGACTAATCTATGTGAGTAGTAATGTGGTTGTAAGTTAAGTCTCTATTCATTCGTTACTAAGTCGATATGAGAACTCATCTATATAAGCAAAGGTAAAATCGGTGTAAAATAAGGTTTAAGTATCATACACAATATATCTACAAAGGAAAGTCATCTGTGGAAAAAAAAGGGGGAAGAAAAACCGACATGAAAAATACCCTGGAATTCAAGGGACTAGTCCCTAACTTCGGTCCGAAGAACGTTACTTTCGTACCCCAGGATTGTGTACTTGGTGATCCCTTAAGGACTGTGGAAAAAACAAAAGATGGTTGTACGGTAAATCTGTATAAAAGATAGTGAGTGTAAACACACATTTAGGAAGGAAAATCATCTATGTGAGTAAATCTACGTGTTTGAAGTAAGTACCTCTATATTTTCTATATAAGTTAATACATATGTCTTTAAAGAGAATACAACTTTACAAAGGAAGATATAACAAAAGGATAATATTTATGTATCGTATATCGACTCAACCCACACATATCAACAAGGGTGAGATGTCATCAAATAAGAGTTTCTATGGTTAGTAAGAACATAAGTCTATAAAGGACTCATTTAACAAAATATGTTTGAAGTAAGTATCTATAATTATATAAAGTATAGTAAGGTACAACTTATATCGAGAAAATCTAAGTAAAAACAATATCAGTGCATTCATATTGTAAGTTAAAACTCAATATAGAAAAATACCCAAAATCGTTGTTAAGTGAGTATCTATACAATATATGTCTAAGTTAAAATAGTGAAGAACTCATTTCTGACCGAAGGGACTATTGAGTCGACCAATTTTTAGGTGGACGTTACGACCTCTGGACCCAAGTTAGGGACCCAACCCTTCTAAGGGACCGCTTCCCTTTCCAATGACTGAGGTCATAAGACCGGACCTCTTAAGGTACCTGATACATCAGGTACCCCAGTGTCTCAACCTGTACTGAAAGTTATTTCTGTAACAAAAAAACAATATGTTTCTGGGTCAAAGACCTCTGTGTGTAGTTAGAAAACTTATTGAAAAATACCTCGCTATATAATTAAACACAAGATAGGTATCAGGTATCGTATCTACAGTTCAAGTCACAAGAATGGTATTTTTGTGGTTTTTTGTTGGGTTTCCCCGTGTTCCTTTGAACCTCCACTACAAATAATGGTACTGACACCACAAGTAAGTGTCCATATACGTATACAAGTTTGGGTGGATTAATATATGTAATTTATATACGTGAAAACCCCATTTGTGTGTGAAGTTATTTCGACAATTTTTAAAGATGGAAAATAAAAAATTACATTCTTTTATATTTTAATGTATATACGAATGTGATACAAATATAACTTGACGAGACGAGGTGTACCTGTCTATTTACAAACTGTCAGTGACGGACGACTTTCGTCCTACGTCTCTTGGACCCCAATCTGTCTGAAAGGGGACTTATAGGAAAATAAACAGTTACATACGAAAAATTTCTTGTTTATATGACTTTCAGCGGAAGTCATCAAAATGATTTCGTCGACTCTTTCAGACGGAAGACTCAACGGTCCAGAACCAACTCTCGAGACTGTTGATACTTTTTGAGGTCTCATTATTGATAATTATCGGAGTGGTCTTGTTGTAGAACAAAATTAGACTATCGTCAGAACTGGGTTTTCTGGACGTAGTCCAATTTGCTACAGGTCGAAGTGAAACTACAAGTATCGACGGTCAAGTCGATGTTTTATGGCTTTCTGTATACCGTGTCTCTACCACAGTTACCACAGTGACGCCAATGTGTCCCGTGTCAACATGAAGGACAACGCGTCCCGCCTGGTACTACCCCCGCCGAAGAGGTTGTCGCCCCTCTCGTCTGACGGTGTGAAGTGTGTGTGCACCCGGTGACTGGCTAGCCTCGTCAACTTCTCCGCCAGCACCTCCTCTTTTCTACATGGCACTCGATTTTCCCGTAGGGCGAGGTAGAGGGGTTTTGCCTAAGGTGGGACCTGTAAAGAGGGGGGATATCCGACCAATCACTGAAACAGAGCCCGAGGACACCAGGAGTGAACCTTAAACAGCCTCTGGTACACCGCATTTGCGACCATCATATGGTGCGGATACTTCTACAGACGAAGATCGAGGTTGGGTGATTACGGTGACATGTTGGAGAGCCACGGTATCATCAACATCGGTCGCCGGAAGTCGTAGAGCGGCTTCATAAGGTCCCGGCTCGAGAGGAGACTCTTCTACTTCCCCCAGCGCAGCACCGTCTCGGGCACGTCTCGACGTCTGAACGGCCGGTACGAGAGCTAGTCGTACGGATACCAGTACGCCCTACCTTTGGGTACCCCCAACTTGTCTTACAGTCCCTGGTAGGGCGAGAGCCACTTACCGTACAGGAGTTGACCGGTGTCGGACGAGTTCTACGGGAAGACGGGCACTGCTGACCGTTTGAATAGGGGTTAACAACCCAAGGCCCCCTGAGCGTAGCACTACGTGTGTGTGAACTTGAACGGTAAAGGCCATAGTAATGACGTGTGAAACTACAATAGGTGTTATGTCAAAAGAAATGAGGATCCTTTTTCATTTGGCCTGTCTTACAGTTTTATAAACAATTTTACTTACCTCCCACGGAATCTCACACCGACATAAACCTGTAGCCCCGAAATTTTTCCATTATCTTCAATTATTGTTCTGGTAATCCGACCAGGGAGGGCTTACGTTAGATTATTGACCACAGTGGTATTGTTCTCCTTTAAACCTATATTCCTCTCTGTTCTCTCCGTGTGCACGTGTCCTTTTTTATGGTACAAGCTGTTCCTCTTCCGCCGGCCGGTGGACGTTCGGTTCTCCGGAGCTCTTTTGGTTTGGACGGAAGTGGAACTAGACCCTGAGACTGGGAGGTGTTGACACTACAGATCTATATTAAAATAACTATATAATTATAAATCACGAAGTATTACCTATAAACGTTTTTAATAAGAATGGAGATAAGAAGTGATGTTTATCTCGACCATAGGGATTTTTTGAATATCTGGCCCGATAACTAATGTAAGTGATGTCTTGACTTACCTTCTTGTCATCGTTCTTTCCGTCGATTCTGGATTTTTTAGGTCAAAATCATTGTCCCTATTACTTAAGTTGTAAAATCGATTCTGTGTAATAATTGTACAGACTCTCTCTACTAGTTCAAACTTATTATTGACAACATTTTATTTAGTGTCTAATGAGTACTCTACATTGTCTGACTGTTCTTTTCGTCCTTTTGTTTCCGTCATGTTGTCTGGTGTCTTGAAGTAGACAGGTAAGTTAATTATTGATTCGATGGGAAACATAATGAGGTTTTTAAGACAATTTTTTATTGTAAGTGACTGAAGGTTTCTAAAGTGACTCTTTATCAGGTGTTCTTTATCGGGACCCATACGTTTGAATGAATATCATGTAGTGTTTCGGAAGGGGCCACAACTCCAAATCCATCGACATTATACCTAGAGGTATGAAGTCAACACGAGGTTATTTACCGTTAGGTAGTAGTAGGTTGAAGACGTATTGGGCACCCAGAGGTCGAAACTGAGGTTTCTGGTCTGATAGTAGAGGAACAAATTAAAAAAGTCTGTCTAGATACTTAAGTCTGAACATCTGTGAGGGTACCCGTTTCGGAGCAAGGGTTCTCCGGAATAAGTGTTAGACACTTCAGTCTCCTAGTAAGTAAAGTGTCTGACTCCGGTTTACTCCCAAAAGTTTCATTTCGACCAATCGTAATATTGACCAAATCCTATTGACCGTAAACTGAAATTTTGAAGTATAGAGGGTTTAGTGGACACGATTGATAATTTTAGGTCTGTGTTCTACCGAATCTTGGGTTAGTACGTATTTATACTTTTCATCTATAAAGATTCTGATGAAATGTAAGTAAACTGTAGACGAACATAACACGTGAGTTTATACGTCCGATATACGTATACTTTATAGATCACTATAGGGAGTTTCGAACAGTGAAAAAACACCCCACCCTCCGGAACGACTCGTCGTATACCCTAGAATCCAGGGGTTGGTCCCTACCTTGGACACGAGGGTTACGACCCTCCTGTCTCAGAATTGGTTACTTGGTGGTCCCTTCAGGGGAACAGTGAAAATTGAATCTGGTCCTTAATTATCTTGTAAGTATGTGGTTTATAATCCATGAGCCCGTGTATTCTTTATGAGGAAGTCACTAGACTACCAATTGTCTTTTCAATTTTCTACTCTTTCCCACCTTCACGTAGAGAACCGTCGTGAATGGTACCGTAGAAGGTATAGCATCGGTCACATTCTCTATTGTCGTTGTTACCGTAAACAGGGCTAACCTATCAATAGGTACAGTATCATTAGTATGTACATGCCAGAATGATTTCCCGAGACACCTCAGACTTCTGCTATGTCAAATAATAGACTAGCTAGAACTTTTCACTCTTCACCTTTCGGGTACCAGACGAATGGATGTTTCCCTTTTTTTTAATTGTAAAACAGTATTCCCTTACTTATTTACTCATTCAGTACGACCAATACAAATGATGTCTCATTATCGACCACACTTTTACTTCATCTGTTTACACATACTTGTACTGAGTTGGTTCTTTTGTTACGAGTCACTCTTTTTCATCCCTTACTGTAAATGATCCTATATAAGCACATCTAAACGGTGTGTTAGGTCTGTCAAGATCTGGATCAAATACCTTTGCACGTTACATTTTTTTCGTATTTTTCTCCTAAATTTCCTATTTATGTTTTAATACCCTATAATGATAATGACCACCCTCTTTTCACTATCATTGATAATAGATTAATCTAATGAAAGAATGTGTCTGTAGGTGGATGTGTGTGTGTATATGTCTTGTTTTACAGTCATAAACAATTGACACCCATCAGTCCATACCCTATCCATTCAAAAACAAACATGAAGGAATGCCATATCTATTAGTTAAGTTTTGTTTTACTAAAATTTTTGATTTTATCTATTTATATATGTATCCTCTTGAAGACTTTTTGTCTTTTCCTCTAAACGTCGAAGGTCATACTCTCCCGGTGCGGATGTTATAGTGAAAGTTGTGCATATTCATTTTCTAGGTCTTCTTTTTGTTTTCGGTTAATATATGTATGTGTATGATCGACTTTCGTGACCTGACATTGGTGTCCTTCAATGTTTGATCTCTCCCTAATTGTGAACCTGTTTTCCTTGACTCGACTCACTTAAAGGTCAAAAGAGTCAAAACTTACAAAACAAAAAGTACAAAACAGACTACCGGGTCAGTCTTATCGTCAGGTTTAGAAAACACCTGAGATCTTGATACCCTGTCTGTATTCGTCAGGTCGATTCCGATTTCTCGTTTAAAGTTGGTGACCTTCGAACGAAGGTCTTTAGACTTTTGGTCGGGAGCGGTCTCCTTGTCTTATCTTAGGTGAAAAAAAAAAAAAAAAAANAAAAAAAAAAAAGGAAACTGATGTGTCGAACGTCCCAGAATCAAGTTGATCCCTAACTTGGACCCGTGGTCTCCACTTTCATGACCCAGGATTGGTAACCTGGTGGTGCCTTAAGGTCAAAAATGGCGTATAAAAGGTCGATGTTATGTTAGGTCATAATGATCTGGATGTCTCTTTGTCCTTTTGCACTGGATCTGAGTTCTTTCTACGTTAGTGACCTCTGACTAGGACTCTGCTAGGTTTACAACCTTGACCCTCCATTACTGAAATTTTATGGACAATGTTGACATAAGTTTTACATTACCTTTTATGCAGGTGTTACTTACCTCTAGTCTTAGAGTCTATTTTGTCCATGATATTTTTACTTTGTTTACCTTCGAGATCCGATTTTTTAATTCATAGACTTTATTTTTAAGTCGTTACTGTCTTTTCAGTCACTTATACTGTTTAGTTATTTTACTGGGTTAGAGCTTCGTCTTTCTTTTTTTTCTACCTTTTTTCGTTTGTCTTTAAGTTACCGAATACCCTGTTATAATTGTTGAATAACTGACCTCTACATAATCATACAGAAAACAATGGGTTTACAATAAATGGTCTCTGTAAAGTTATAATTGAATGCATTGTTTATTAACCGGTGTGCGGAATCAAAGACGTTTTCAGGAGACCAGTTATTACACAATTTTCCGAATGGTATATACTACGTATTGTCTGTAGAGTCCTGTACTCTGTCTTGTCAGAGTAATAAAGACCTTTATTACTGTCTTATAGAATATCTAAACTGAGTTAAAAAATTTTGTCCAAATCCTTATAGTCGCTTGAGGTTCGTTCCATTTATGTTTGTCATTATATAAATCCACATAGTGTCAGTTAGTCAAATGTATGGTTTTTATTACCCTTTTAGAATTCCTGTCTTCTTTTTATTTATTGTGATATTAGTTCGTTTGTTGTTATGTGTTTTGGTGACTGAAGATTAATCTTAACTGTTTCTAGTTTTTGTCTCGTATTGTTGTAGAAAATTCACGACCCCCTCCCCCCTTGGGTTTTCAAGACAGTTTGGTCTTAATATATAGGTCAAAGACGTTCACTTCTACTTTTTTCTGTAGGAGTCTATTTACTTTTGATTCTCTTAAACGTCGGTCGTTGGACGTCGATATTTTTTTACAATTTCTCAACAAGTCCGACTTTTAAGGTCCGACTTTACTGTGAGGTACTTTTGGACTTAGTAATCCGTACTTCCTTTCTTTTGTGATCTCTACTATTACTGTCCACTGGTGTACCGAACATGAGAATTGTTTAGATTAGTGTCCTGGAATCCGTTTTGGTTTGACTACCTGTAAGATGTTTTATATCAATAGAAAAGGAATTTTTATTCCATTCTGTCTGTAAATTCCGATTTCTAGATTGAATTTCTTGATTTCTCTGTTCTCTTGACTTATGTGGTATACCAGAATCTGGTCCACGATGGGTCCCTTTTTAAAGGTGTTTGAAATAATACGATATTTTATATTAACAATTTAAAGGGCTGAAATCATTAACAGGAACCAATACATTCATCTGGCGAGACAACAATCCTTTATGTATCGTCCTACAAGTCCCCCATTTCCTCGTCGAGTGAAAGGTTGTCCTTTATCACGTTTACTCCGTTTTAGATCCATTTCCCAGATACCCTCAAGAAACATGATAAGAATATTGAAAATCGAAAAGAGACTCAAACTTCATTAGAGTTCTCAATTTTTGACGTCAGGCAAAAGAAAACACTGGTGGTGGTGAGACGAGGCAGAATGGGTAGACCGTGACCATGTACAAAGAGCCTGAGACCAACACTAGACTCTTTCCCTACTTCAACCGTTAGTGTGAGTCGTACGACACTCCCTTCTCGAGGACCACGCACCACTGAGGCCGGTTTTGGAGTAGGAGCTTCTACCGTTGTAAGTACTTCTAGACCTTTCTCCTTCCTGGTCCTTCAAGTTCCGTGTTCACTGACGATTGTGCATAATCGAGAATTATAACTAGTCTCAAATTCTTTTGGAAGGGTGGGTGGGTCATAGTGCTTGTGACTTCCCTACGTGTCATTCTTTATCGTGTAGAATTTGTAAAGTAAGATTTAGATGGGACCAGGTCGATACTTCCCCCTATCCTTCCTCCTTTTGAAAATATATTCGTCGTGTTTCGGATCTCAAAACGTTGATGTCTCTACATTCGTTTCTAACGCTCACTAAAATCGTCTTACAAGGTCAGAGTGGTGGGTTCCGTCTCGGCCCACGTTTCTTTGAACCCCTCGACTCACCCTACCCTTTCCGTCGATTCCACTGGTGGTTGGGAGAGTCCAAACTACTCGTACTTTTGACGAAGTACGACTAGTGTCTCCTCCTTCTTTTATTCAACACTGAAAGAAAGTTTACGGACTGACAGTACTCTTGACATTGTAAAATTGTCAATGACTCAGAGACTTTCGACGTATAATATATTAGTGTCCCCAGATACATGGACAAGGTATCAAGGCTAGTCAAGAAGAAACGGATCAAGGTTCAAGACGTGTCCGGCGTGGTCAGCTGTTCCTCACCACTTTTCCATGTTAGGACCCATGTCTGAACCAAAAGGACAGTACCCCTAGTCCTGGTGGAGGTAGGTCCCTCCTTAAGAAAAAAGAGAGTTGTGGACAAAAGTTATTTTTCTCTCAAGTTACTTCTCATTCACTACAGATAGGGGGACGGTGGATCCTCCACCCATACCTCTTCCTCTAGATTGTACTTTTCGTTGTAGAACTCTCCAAACGTCCATTGTGTGGATCATGGGACGGTCGGAGTCGGGGGGTGTCTACCGATAAGTGGGGTATAATTCTCGACCGTTTTCGGGATGAAAGAACCCCTGAGTTAGAGTGATAGTCCGTTTGATCATTACTGACTCTGACTCGTTTTCCATTTGGTTCTTACGCACCCATTTGTATCATATACTTTAAGACAACCGATTACAGATTTTACATTCTAATGACCATAATAAAATTTTACATAAGTTACGTTTTTGAGAAGGTGAACCGTAAATTTTTTTTGTTTTTTAGATACTTGTGAACCCACTTTCCTCTTTATGATTTTAATATCTTTACACTTTTTTTTATTACTTTAGACATGTCATGTGACTACCGTTATTCACATTGAAATAAATTCGTATACATTATGAATTTATATATTCATCTTGAATATATAAATGTTAATTTATATAATAATTATTTTACTTTCTTATTTTTATCTACTTAATTAAGAATCGGGGTTTCCATTTTGTTGTTTCATGTTCTTTAGTTTCTATTTTAGACTTTAATTTCTTCGTCTCTTGTCTTTCCAAGTTTGATTATTTTGTAAAAATCAAGAAAACTACATTAACTCTTCCCCTGTCCATAAGAAAAAGGAACACCCCTTTGGTTTCCATACTTATATGACTCTTTTTTTTCCGTTTCCTCCCTTTTCGTACCTTTGTTTTTAAATTTTGGTACTCGGACGAAACGTATAGAGACTTTGGTTCTACTTTACCTATTTTACGTCCACTGTTCTTGTCTGGAGTCGTCTCCATTTTTCGAAGTTCTGGTTGAAGACAATAGTTCCTCGACGGGGTTTCTCTCGTGGTCTCGGTCTACCGGAGTCTCCACTTAAGATCTTCTGGCTTCTGGATTCTGGTCTCCTGTGTGACGACACGGTTGACGAAGTCTCGTTACTTGTGGTTCCTTTTGAAAGATTACGAAAAATAGTTCGTCTTTAAACACTTACAACTGAAAAAATTTTTAGAATTTATTTTAACTCTTTCATAGACATAAATAATCCATAATTTTATTGGTGGGTCACCCTAAATGAGGTCCTTACCTTCTGAACAATGAGTAGAAATAATAATTTCCTGCTAGAAACAGTCCCTTACTTATGTTATGAAAATTATACAGATTCCTCTTTTAGAGTGTTAAAAAAAGAGGTATCCGCTCCATACGTTCGTTTTCTTAACACACACCCCTGATTTCTTGTGTTAGAATTTCACTAGTGTCAATTGTAGTCGTCGGTCCTCTGGTCGGATGTAGTTCACGGAGGACTTTACTATAGGACTCAGAGTAGTATTCTTTCGATGTATATAGTTCTCTGTCACAAGTGTTAAACCGGATATGAGAAATTTTTGTTTTTTCACTCTGTGATTTCCGACTCCTTGACAGGGTCTAATTCCCTCTAACTTTTTTGTGCGGTTGGTGTACATTGTACCCTAAGACCTGACCCAGAGTCTGTTTTTTTTAACCCCATAGTCGACGTCTGAAGTGGTTGGACTCTAAAAAATTCGCGTGACACCAATTATTTCTCTTTTAGGAACAAGAATCTTTTATATGTGACTTTAGAAGTACCTTTCCTCCTGTACAGACATATGACGGAAGTTTACCAAACCTACATTTTACATGTATCATAAATATCTCGTATTTCGTACACCCCCTTTTGTATCGTTGACCACATAGACCCATTACCCGTATACACTCGAGAGATACGACGAGTTTGTACGAAAGTCACATTTTGGTAGTTTCATTTTGTTACTTTTTTGACTTTTGGTTTAATTTTTTTGGGTTGATTTGTCCTATCTCGTATTTGATGTTTAAATGGAATGACGGTTTGAGTACCGGTAATAGATCCGTCGTTTCTGAGAAAGGGTCTCTTTTAAGATTTCTAATCAATGAGTTTCTTACAATAAGATAAACTGAAAAATTTTTTCATAAAGTTCTTTGTCTTCCGTTCGCCAATACTGACGATGGAACTAATCGAAGTCATAATGAATTTTATCTTCCGGTATAAAACTCTAGGGGATAAACGGTGATCATAAATGTTTCCCTTTTTTTTTCAATCTTTACACAATCTTACATCTGATCCCGGAGTTACTTTGTTTGGTTTTTTTTTTTTTTTTTTTTTGTACATCGAGTTTATGGACAGTGACTGGGATTGGTTACTCCGGTCACATTCCGTTCTACGACGGTGGCCCTGGCATACACGTTAAGGTCTTAATCGAAGACTGGAGGTTGGGGAACTGTGAGTTGTTAATCTTTTGTGCAGTTTTGGATTCTACCTCCCTGTTTTGTTAAGTCTCTGAGTTCTAGTGGAATTTTACAGCCTCTCTTAGCCGTTACGGTCCCCGTTAGAGGAATAGCCGGGTCGGTTAGTACTGTGGCAGGTCGTCCTGTCCCATCGTGAGTGACATGCCGGCTACACCTCAAGGTAGTTGACCTGACTGAGGACCACTTCACTTGTTTACCTTACTAGAGTAGTCCTACGAAAGGGTTGTAAATTTAAAGGGAGGTCTAAGTTGTTGTCGAAATGGAAAGATCAGTGGAACAGAGATCTGGTCTTGCAAAAATATAACGAACTCCTTTGTAAATTCAGAAAGTCGTTCCTGGGGGTCCAGATTCCAGAGACCGAAACTCTTCTCATCGTCCCCATATTTCCTTCGAAAAAAGACATATGGAAAATATAAAAACAAAGACTCGGTCCATTTGTATAATTGAAAAGGGGGCTTTAGATTAATGTAAACGAGTAATAAGTGTGTAGTGTTTAAACGGTTGAACGATTTTACATAGACATTGGGGTCGTAGTTATGATCACGGAGGAGAGTGTAGTAAACTCCTGTAGATGACTTTTAAAACTCAGTGGTCTTTGTACAAAGGCCGACTCCAGTGTGTTCCCCTACGTCAACGTCGAGTATGACGTTTATTCCCAAGAAAGACGTGACAATTCACGACATAAAAAGCGTAGAAACACGAAAACGACAAATTTTACCGGAAGTTCGTGTCACGGTTTCACGACCGGGGATTCGTGTCCCGAGACGGCTCGGAATACTTTTTTGATGTACAATCTACTCGAATATCAATGTCACATCAATCGACTTTCGAGTCGTAATTACTTAGTTGTTATATATAATTTATTCCGTAGAAATTTGTCTTTGTACGTATTTCGTTCCGATACCTGGGTCGTCGACTACTTTTACGACAGTACTCTCCATACGTCCTTGGATTGGAAAAGAAGGGGTCCTGGTCACTGAGTCACAGACGATTAAGTCACGGTCACCACTGAATCTCTTCATGGCGTATGTTCTTAGATGAGATCGATTCATTTCTTGTGAGTAGGTACTCGACAGTTGTGGGAGACATTTCCACGAAATGTTTTACCGTGTTCAATAGATGTCGTACTGTGGTAGTGGGAATATGCTTGAGAGACGAGTTTGGGGTCTCTTCGTGTTGAAATATCGAAACGTGGACATTTTGGGTGTGTTCGTTTGTTCTGTCTGACGACTGACGGCTCTTGGTGGATGGGTTCGACGTCTCATCTCGACCTTATCTACGACACATGTGTCTGACGCACTGCTGGAGTGTCTACCGCCAATTCACCAAGTAGTCTGGTGTCCCGAGGGGCAGTCCCCACACGTGCCCTGTTTCCTTCGGGGTCCTGAGGCCGTCGTCGGACGCGTGTCACCACCAGGCGTAAAATCGTTTTAGCCGTGGAGACACGTGTGTCGCCTTTACCCTCTCTATCGCATACTTCAAGTCGAACAGTCGGTGCTGCGTTTCAGGTCTTAGAACGTCCTTCGGTTCTGGAATTATTTTGTCTGTAGTAACTTTTTACCTTATTTGACTTTTTTTTCTTTTTCGAAAAATAACCTCCGAAACTTTTCTATTATTTTGGAGTCTTGTGTAAACTCTAGTACGTACGAGTCAACGATTCAACACAGAGAAACCCTGGGACACCTGTTATCGGACGGTTCGAGGAGACAGGTACCCTAAAGGGTCCATTCTTATGACCTCACCAAACTGTAAAGAAAGAGTCCCCTAGAAGGGCTGAGTCCGTAGTCGTCCGTCCAAGAAATAGTGACTCGGTGGACCCTTCGGGTGTGATCTCTAGTGTCTCACCCATTAGTGTTTCAAATAAGTCGACACCACTCTCCTTCTCGAATGTTTCCTTTTTTTGTGTCATTTTTAGAGGTCTAAAGTGTTTGACATAATCGGAATTGACAAAGGGGTAGAGAAGGTGCACTAGAGATACCTCTTTGTATTTACTCAATGTTTTGTCGTTCATTAATTTACCCTAAGTAGGCTCTCTCTCAACACATTGTGTGTTCGTGAACAATCGGGAATTCCTTAAACGTAGTCATGGTAGAGGAAATTTCTTTTTTTTTTCTAAAGACTCGGAAGTTATTGGTGAAACATTTCAAAAGGTCAACAAGACTATACTGACGAAATCCCTACCCATACAGATTTTTGGGAGGGTCTGATGGTGGATCAATTGGAAAGGAGTCTTTAGATTCGTCAGAGGCCAAAAGATCTTCCTCCGTGCCCTTTACGTAAACAAGTAATTTTAGTCTAAATTCGATATGTCTGTTGGACAGATTTCGGGAAGTCGGGTTATATGTGGACAGTTTTAAGTGTTGCACTTTAACCAGAAATTACTTACTCGTCGAGTGAAAGTTTTTCTTGGAGAGGGCCCTGAAGGGACCGTCAGGTCCCCAATTCTAAGACTCGAAGGTGACGTCTCCCGTGTCCAGACTGGGGACCAGTCCCTTGATTCTTGGGTACCCAGTACACAACACCGGTTTTTTGGTTTGGTTTTGTTTTGTTTTTTTGTTGAGAGTTTCGTTATATGTTTGACTGTAATTCGTTTATTAAACTTTTGACATTGTTTTACTTCGGGTAGATAAATTAAAGTGGACAAAATCTTGCATCTAAGGGTCATCGTTCTTCCATAAGTTTACCAAAACATTCCAGATAAGGGTCTGATTTTTAGAAGTAGTTTAAAAGTGACAAGTTCCTGTGTAACCAGAAGACTCTGAAGAACAGATATCGATAAAATTATCTGTGATTGGTTCGAAGGTTAAAAAGGACTTTATTCTTTTTGTCAAATTAAAAATTTGGTGTTTAAAGTATAAATGAGTCAGGTACCTTAAAAGGTGCGTTCTTATGACCTCACCCAACGGTGAAGGAAGAGGTCTCCTAGAAGGGTTGAGTTTCTAGTTTGGACATAGAGTACATGGAGGACGTAACCGTCCGCGTAAGAGATGGGGACGTAGTGGACCCTTCGGGATTGATAACTATTTCTGAAACCTCTAAAAATGAAGTCAGGAGAGGTAGAAAGGACAGTAATACAATAGAGAATTTAAGAAAAATCCCTATTATAATTTTTATATTTTACGATAGGTTAGTTGAAAGAATATTTTAATAACAATTGTAAGAGAGGGATCTGTGTGTGTCTGTGGGTCCCAATAATAAATGTCGTTAGTACAGGACGTTGCAGAGACACCTGTGACGTGTCTTGGGGACGAGGGTCTCCTTTACGTCCCAGTCTACACTCACAAGTAAATGGCTGTTGTAGAAACAGTTGACCAGTTGTGTACTGGAACAAAAGACACAAACACTTGTCTGTAGAATCAACTGTGACGACTAAGAAATGGTGACTCGAGTCTCGTTTGTCGTAGTATTGAGTTGCGGACATGTTTCACACAGATTGTGTTCACAAAGGAGATTCCGTCCGTGTTACGTCGGAAGAACTCGAATCCTGGTGCCGTTCCCTGAAGTCGTGACTCGTACCCCCGGTAAAATTTGTCGTTTTAGTGGTTCTTTTTCGTCTTTTTACACTTTTTGTACCGTGACTCCTCTGTGAGCAAATGACGAGTAGTCTTGACTCGACCCGGAACACGGAGCTTTCTGATTGAAAAGTCGAGAGACATGTACAGACGTTTACTGGTTCTCACACGGCGTTCATGACTATAACGACCCAATTTTTGTTTACAATCACTCATCAACTTAAATTATCATGTCTTAGACACTTATTACTCCTGACTGACATTCACTCATATAACCGGTAAATGTGAAGAAGTAATTACAATGCTGGTTCTAAACTGTCAAAAATAAATCGCAGATATTTCTATGATTTCTTTCAGGACTTGGACGGCATTCGATTCTGAAGACTAATTCAGGGAATGACGATTTGTTTGTTTTTGATCTTCCTTTTTATTTTGTGTTGGGATGTTTTTTTTTCGAGTTTGATCTTTAATATTCGTACGTTCTTTGTTATGACGACTTATGTCGGTGTGGTAGGGTGTTCTCCATTGCTACGAGGTCCCACTTTCTCGGACGTGAATGGAAGTCTTTGTACTCCTTCTCGACTGGTCCTCAATCTTGGAGGACCAAGTAATTTGACAGTCCTAAGAGGAGGTACGTGAGAGGAAACCGATTTCGTTTCTCGAAGGCCCAGTACTCTGTTTCGTGTATCTTGAAGAGTCACAACCTAAAGTCCACCTATGTCTATGTGACCGACGGCTTTCTCTTTCGAATTAGGTCGATGACTGTGATAGGCTACAGGATGATTGGTTCCAGGGGTTAGGTGTAAATGGGGTCTGTAGAAGTCAGTAAAAGGTTTTTGACGAAAAGTGAAAACGACCGTTGTAATCGTTTTCTTGTCTTGTCTGAGTGTTTTAGATCCTGACATCCCTGTCCGGTATTCACCGATAAATTTAAATTTAGTTAATTTTTTTTTTGGTGAGTCGAAGAGTCAACTTTACCGGGACTTACACCGAACACCGATGTCTAACGAGTCACCTCCTGATGTCTTCCCGAGGAAATTGTTAATGTGTCACCTATGTCTTCTGTCTCAGGGTCGGAACTTTGTTTCCCTGTACTACGGACGTCGAAAGTCTATTACGTGTTGCTTTTTACTGTATATACGTCTCACGTCTCTTTCATCCTTTCTACAATTATTTGACCACTCAACCTTCAGACTTCAATAAAGTTGTATTTTGGAATTTTCATGTTATATTTTGTCCTTCGATCGTCCTTCTCTTTCCACTCCTACCGACGTCTTTGTTTCAATCGGGGATAGAGCGATGTGGTCTTAGGGTGGGGGTCCCGATAAGACTAAAGGTCTACTGAGTGGTCGGGGTACATATAAGAATGACCATTGGTGACGGGTTGGGATTCTTTGTCAAAGTGCATGAACTTGTCTTTGAGACGTCGAACAAGCAAACCCATGGTCAGTCCTTCCAACTCAAAGTGAGACTTCGCGAGGGGGTCTATCACTTCCTGAACAAAAACACACCTTGTAGGGAGAAGGTAATGCTAGGAATTGTAGACTCTTTGGCTCAAGGATTTCTTTCTCAGTAGGAGGAAAGGAAACTACTCAAGGACTTTTTAGACTATTAGCCTTTTCGACTGCTCACGGATCTTTTCTTTCTTTTTTCTAGGAAATTAATTAAATAAGATTAACTTCCAATTAATTAAATGTTATAACACCACCAAAGACGGTATGTAATCGTACTTAGTCAGTGCCCATATGTACACAGGGGGTGGGGTATGGGTGTAGGGCGGCGGGAGGGGTAGGGTTGGGAGACCCAACAGGGTCACGTGGCCGAAACTCACGGGACAAAGGACGTAGTGTGAACCTGACCAGTAGATAAAGTGTGTACCATTATATGTACAAAGTTACGATAAGAGAGTTTAGTAGGGTGGGAGCAGTAGAGGGTCTCTTAGGTTTTCAGACAAGAAATATAGACACAGAGAAAACAACAGAACATATATCCCAGTAGTAATGGTAGAAAATTTTAAGGTGTATATATGTTTTTTGTCAACAAAAAAGTTTTAACAATTGGTAGCAAATCATTACCAAGAGAGGATAAAGAAAAATTTTGGGTTCTTTTTAGTCGGGAGATGATAACGACTCAGATTCGCTCGAGAAGTTTTATTCCCAGTGTGAACATACCCTCTGTGGTTCTACAGGGTTACTGGGAAGGGAGAACCATGGGTGTTGGAACCAGAGGAGACGGAACTTGTCCTGACCGGACACACTGATTCCCTCATACCGTCTCTTCGACTTCACACTGAGAGTTCCGACCCAGTACTGCCCGTGACGTCTAGGTCGGAGTAAGAGGACCACTTGAGAGACCCCTTCTGTCCACGGAGTTCATCGGACACCTTTCCGGACACTTCTCCTTGACTCTGGGGGACGGTTCTCGGACGTGACTGAACGGTCGGTTCGAGTTAACTGGAGTCTTCCCCTAAGCGGTCGGGACCCGTTGGGAAGATGTGTCATCGTCGGGGGTGACTGTAGAGTACCGTTGGAGGACTCTGGGACCGGTCTTGACGGGTTTAGTCCTCGATGAAGGTTTAAAGACTGGTGTCTTTATCTCTCTTTATAAATCAGTACAAAATTGGTGACGTAAAACTCAATTGAACAATACCTCGTCACCTATAATCGTATCGTACTTACGACTACTCCTGCTGGATAAGTAAAACATGAAGGTTACTAAGCGAAGGATTGTTTTCTTCATATAAGTCATTCAGTGTGGAATTCACGTTTAGGGTTTCCTTCCTTTTTGTCAAGAAAGGCCATTTATTTCAAGTTGTATTGGCACGGTAAAAGGTTCATCACTTCCAAGTATAACTGTCGTCTTACAAGGAGAGAGTGTGTCACGTAACTTTGAGGATAACTTTGTTTGTTTCGTTTATTAGTTTTTGAGTCGTTGTGATGGTAATTCGTATCATAAGTGCCGATATTAGTCTCTGTCTAAAAATCGAGTCAACATTATTTGACAAATTGATATCCTAAGGTCTGACGTTTTACGATGGAACTCTTCGGTCCGGGACAGTACCTCTCACTAGTTTGACTTCAGTCCAACGATAGTCAGTCTCTGGTTCCGTTTACGGCACGGAGGACTGGACCTTCTTAAGTCTCCGGGTCTAGGTGGAGACCGGTTCAGTCGGTCGGAAGTCATAGCATTCGTTATTGTATTTTTGAGTACAAGTCCCCGAAGGGACTACCACCACTTCTTAGGTGGACGGTTACGTGCTCTGTACCCAAACTAGGGACTCTAGACCCTTCTAGGGTGTACGGTGTCTCATTGATTCGGACACTCGGTGTCGATAACTCGGGTGTACCCTATTGATGACTTCGGGTGCCATGGGATTTTCGGACACGTTTCAGTGGCTTTGCTCTTGGGGTACTTGACGTTGATCTCTCATCGGGGGCGAGCGACGTTAATCTCTTTTCGGACACGTCGTTGTTTCTGGGTCGTGTTATTTTTTATTTATTTATTTTAATAAAGAATTTTTTTTTTTTTTTTCAAGTAAGACAATTTTTTTTTTTTTTTTTAACTTGTGTCATCTTTGATCCACAGGGTGATACTTAAATATCGTGTCTTAACGAATTGTCTTTTTGTTTGGTTTTTAATATATATACTCTCTTTTTATAGCCTGAGATACACCTATGTAGATGAAAATTATTTTGTCGAATTTATAAAGACTTTCTTGTAAGGTTTATAGGGACGTTGAATGGTATGACTCACATCGGTCCGGGAGACGAAAAGGTGAAACCAGAATGGTAACGTTACCCCTTTAAAGACGCTCCGTATTAGTTGTAAGCCTACTGAAAAAGTTACGGTAACTACTATTTTATCGGAGGGTAAAGGACGGTTTCTCTACTTAATTTTAAAAAATTTGTTTCTGTGTATTGATGGGCGTTTGTACTATGACTTGTTCCCGTTCATAGTGGGAGTAAGGATTGGTCTACACGTGTTCTTCACGGGAATCCGTTCTCCTGGACACCCAGGGACCATTTGACGACTGAATTAATTTAGAAGAGTTCGTGTAATTTTTCCGACATTTCTGAACCCTCTTTTCGTACCTTCCTTTAGTACCATGAAGGAAGCTGATCTGTCCAACCTGTATTGGACGGTGTAAGAATAGGGATTTTACTAACGTGAGAAGTTACTGTAATTTTTGGTTTTTGTTAAATGAGGTTTCAGGTTTCAACTTTTGTCATTACCAAAACAAAGGTGTGCTCATACCAAAGAGTACTTAGACCGTACCCGAAGGGACCACCGAGTCACCATTTCTTAGGCAGACGGTTACGTCCTCTGTGTCTGCTGCACCCAAACTAGGGACCCAACCCTTATAGGGGATGTTCTCCTTTACCTTTGGACTGGGTCATAAAAACGGACCCTTTAGGGTACCTGTCTCCTCGGACCACCCGATGTCAAGTACCCCACCGTTCTCAGTCTGTGCTGACTCAGACACGCACACACGTGCGCGCGCGCGCGTGCGTGCGTGCGTGTGTGTGTGTGTGTGTGTGTCTCGTCCATATAGTACGACCCACGAGATACAGTCGTGTTCACCCTCTTGATGTACGGTAAAAGTTTTCTCTTTTGACTCGGAGTCCCTCTAATTTGAAGGGTTTCCACGTGTTCCCATTTCACCTTGTCGACCGACAGTTTGGGTCTAGACGGTGGTTTCCGGAGAAGGGTGGTGTATTATGTCAGAGGGACAACATCCGTCAGACGTGTAGAACTAATGAAGTTGGGTTCGGTGGATTGGCTCGACTTCCCTCCCATATACTCCGTAAATTATGTAGGTGTCTCAAGCTGACATCCATTTCGTCTGTATAATCTGTGCAAAACACCCAATTTTACAACTCTCTCGACATTTTTAAGTTTATGTAGAGATTTATACATAGTAAGTCTTTTAATCCCTTTTTGGATGGTTAATGGGGGGTGTTTATCATTATAAGAGATTGACCTCTCAAGAAAAAAAAAAAAATTAGTGTTTATTACGAAAATTCATAAATCGAAGAATATCATGAGTGCATTGTCTTTGACTGTTTAGGTAGAACAACAACAAATTTGCAATTCTGTACAGGTTGAGACACTGGGGTACCTGACATCGGCCGGTCCGAGGGGACCGGTACCCTAAAGGGTCCGTTCTTATGACCTCACCCAACGGTAAACGAGGAGGAGAAAAAGGAAAAAAACGACTACGGTGTGTCGTACACCCTGAATTGAGAGGGTGGTCCCTAACTTAGGTATGGTGAACTTCACCTTCGTACTTCAGAATTGGTGACCTGGTGGTCCCTTCGGGGATCTCACAAGAAAAAGTATGTGACGGAGTAGACTCTGAACAATACTTCGGATGTGTCTCCTATCTGTTCTGTAGTTCCGGGGACAATGGATAGATCTTTAATTTCGTCTCTTTCTTTTGACTTGAGGGACTGTTCGAAAGACAAGAGTGTGAGGGTCAAGACCGGGAAAGATGACAGTGGTCCAGAAAGTCCCGTGCCGAGGGGACATCCATGGAGACGAAGGAGTACCACGAGCTACTCCCGAAAACCTCCTTCCGACATATTCAACGTTTCGAACCTAAAGTGGTACTACCCTTGCATCGGGTCTTTGACGAATTACTGAGGAAAACTCTAAGGTAAGTGACTGGTCGACTATAGCCGGATTCACTTTTACTCTCTCTCTTTTTTCAATTTTTTTTTTCACCCCCTGATAGATCTAGACATCCTTATTTACTCATAAGATCCCCTCCTTCTGTCTCCCTACCTGACCCTGAAACCCCAACCATCTACCTTCGATAATGTCAATCTTACCTATTTGTTTTTCCAGGATGTGTCCCTTGATATAAGTTATAGGACACTATTTGGTGTTATCTTATGACTTTTTTTTTACATATATTTTTTTCTTATCTACTCATAAAATTTTCTAATTCCGTCTCCTGGTATTTGATTTACTAAAATACGAAATCCAAATTTTCTACCCTAGAGAGCCTGCTGTCGTGACTCTTTCGGTTTAAGACCATATTTGGCATAATCCGTGACCCGAATAAGTTTTTTTGCATGTCACACTCAGCGTGCGACAGTGAGTATGAGTGACAGTCGAAAGGGGCCATCCACGAGGAGGCCGGAGCCGTGAGACGACCTATTTGCAACTCGAGAAACGTCTACGAGGGAAACCCTTGCCGACCTCCTGACTACTGCCGTAGGTGTTACCACTCTCTCTAGGCGAGTAGAAACTTTCGTTTAAGTTTCCCTCCCTGCCGGACTTTATGTCAACTCTGTCAGTTGGCGAACGTGAACGTTCCGTGAAAGAGAGTCTGAGAAAGTTTAAAGTCCACAAGATGTTCGTGACTACCGATAGTAGGATTACGTTGTGTAGATTTTTCTCGGTCGTGACGTAGACCCGATGAGGACAGGATTCATGGATTTTGTCATAATTCTTCTGAAAGACCAGATGAGTGACAACCTAAGATATTATCCAAGATCCCTATGTCGACAAATGTCTGTTTCGACAGGAGCCTTGGTTCATGGACTGAAGTCATCACACATATACAATTAGGGTTTGAGGATTAAATAAAGACGAGGTGTAAAATGGAACATGAGAGAAACACGTATACAACAACAAGTCAACGATTCGTCACAGGTTGAGAAACGCTGGGGTACCTAACATCAGGGTAGTTCGAGAAGGAGTTCTTATGACCTCACCCAACGGTAAGGGAAGAGGTCCCCTAGAAGGACTGGGTCCCTTACTTGGACCCAGAGGACGTAACGTCTAAGAAATGGCAGACTCGATGGTCTCTTGGGTAAAATCGCCTTTCTAAGGAACTAGTAGAGTTGCGACCTGAGAAAAAGTAACAAAATTATTTAGGGTCCCAGTTAATTGAATATTCGTCTAAATGTTAAAAAGAGTATCTGTACTATGTTACTCAGGTCCGTGCTATCTTTAATAAAGGGTAGTCTGTTTTTATAGAGTAGAAAACGTTTACCCACTTCGTCATAATTAGAAGCTTCTTCGGAGCTACCAAGGGGGTAATAAACGTCTTCTCTCAAGTTCGTAGTCTTTGACCGCGTCGAAAGTTGTAAGAGAGGTGGGGAGGACGTCTTGTTCGGGATGGGTTGTTTTCGTCTCCCATCTCTGGGGACTCGAGACGAGGACGTGAGGGGGACCTCCCTTGCATGAGAAGAGAACCTAAGTACTCCAGGACGGGACCCAATCGACGTGGAGGGAGGAGACACGGGGGCGTGTATCGGGGAACCGTTCTCGTAACGAGGTCTCATGACCGTGACTGACGGAAGTGTCGAGGTGGACGACGACGACGATTCAGCGAAGTCGGCACGGCTGAGACACGCTGGGGCATCTGACGTCGGGTGGTCCAAGGAGGCAGGGACCCTAAGAGCTCCGTTCTTATGACCGCACCCAACGGTAAAGGAAGAGGTAGTGTCGAGGTGGTGGAGGTGGGTTTTGTTCTAACGTTCGTTCTTGAGAGAGAATGTATCCAGACGGAGAGGGAGTGACAGTCTCGAGTCACGGGCCTCTGTGGCCCTACGAATGATTTACTCTGGGATGGGGTAATAAAATTGGACTTCGGACGATGGTAGTGGGAGATCTGGTTAGTGAAATCATACCTCATATACAATGGATTACTGCAATGGTTAGAGAATTCCTCCTGGTTTCCAAAGGGTGACTTAGAGCGAAATTACTGAGTGACCGTGGAAGGAGCTGTATCGGGCCGCGACCCGGACACGGGTTGAGGGGGCAGAGGACCTAGGGAGGAGGGGAGAAGGTCCGGGGGTCGGAGTGAGTGGAGAGGGAGAAGGAAGAGGTCGCGGAGTGTGTGGGGCGTGGGGTAGGCGGCGCGGCGGTCCGGGGAAACGGGGTGGGCGGACATCGTCCCCGATCTCCGCGGCCTCTTGGGTTTTAACTCCTTGGCGACCCTCCTCCGGTTCGAGTGGACGTGGCGCACCGACTCGGGGAGCGCGTGTCGCATCAACTTGCTGAGCTGTACGCGGGCGCAGTCGAGGACGTTGCGACCGAAAACGACGAGGCCGCCCTAGGGCATTCTCCTCAACCAGTTCACGAAATCCGACCCGGGTGACCCGTTCAAAGCGGTGGCCGGCGGCCCTAGGTACTCAAACGGACGTGTGGACCGCGGTCCCTGACGAGGTGTGCGCGGCCTTTGTGGCGGGCCGCGGGTCGTGGGTACTGGACGACCCTTTACATCAAGGAGAACCAGACGGCCGGGACCCAGGAGTCTAAAATGTCCCAGCTGATCTTTGATTATGAACCTCGTTCACCCGGGCAAGTTTTAGGACGTCTCAGCCTCTCGCCGCCTAGCCGGGGCAGAGGAGAGAAGGCCGCAGGTAGGGACATCTAGAGGCAAGAGGTGAGTGTTTCCCCTTCAGGCGAGGTGCCGGTTAAGGCGCACACTTTAGAGGTAGAAAGTAAACGCCAAATCCTGGCCGCCTCTCACTACAAGTTTCTAAAGGAAGAGAAAGGAACTAGTGAAACGCTAGGTTATAACTACGTCTGAGAGCCCCACTGTGGGTTGGTCTCAAGACCGAAGTTCCTTTTTCGTCAACCCGTGGTTTGGCTGACGGGAGATGGGTCTGGTCCCATTCCCCAATTCAACCCTTCCAAGTAGTGACCCTGGCAGATCGCCACCAGGATGGGGGTAATCGGGGAGGGGCGCAGCAGATCTGAGATCAGAACTCGGCTCGGCCGTTGCACACACGTCCGCCCGCAGGATCGGGATTATAGGAAATCAGCGATTCAGTACAAGTTGAGGAACGCTGGGGTACCTGAGATCGGGAGATCCGAGGAGACAGGTACCCTAACGGGCCCGTTCTTGTGACCTCACCCAACGGTAAGGGAAGAGGTCCCCTAGAAAGGGTTGGGTCCCTAGGCCCCTAGAATCAAGGGACTGGTCCCTAGTTAGGACACGGGGGACGTCACCCTTACGTCTGAGAATTGGTGACCTGGAGGTCCCTATGAAACTCAGAGATTTAGGATATGAGGTAAGTAGAGGGGTCTTTTGCTAAATAGCCTCTGACAGACGTCGACAGAAAGTCGCATTAGAAAGGACACATACACGCAAATTGTCGAGACAGGACATGCGCCATATTGACTGTGTGCTATTTGATGTGGACAAATTTCCCATGCGCGACCATTCAAAACTGGATCCATATACGGAGGACCCGAAGGCACTACTTCGATAGTAGTGTTAATTCTATTACTTAAGTAAGTGGTGAATCTCTTTACAGGTGGACTGTGTTAAGGTGGAAATGGATCCAGTCCACCATTAAGAGTAAGGATATAGTTAAAATTTTTAATAGGAGACAAAGAAAGAATACAAATGTGGTAGTTTAGAGGGTTCTACACACGTCAACACTGGATTTAAGACGGAAGAGAAGGAAATGTCGCTGACGATGAAAATCCTTTTTGAAAGAAGGAGATAAGGGAGAGGGAACCAGTCCTTCCATCCTCTTACTCCCCTAATACTGTCCACGTTGGTAAAGGTAGTCGTATGTTTGAACGACCTTTTCGACAATCTTTTGTCGAGTGACTAGAGAAAGAACAGGGGAAATCTTGTGCCTAGAATTTTTCCAACTAGTAGTAAGGACAGAGAGGTGACGAAAGTTCCAAGTAGGTACAGAGTCGTATAAGTCAAGAAGTAAGAAAAGTGTCGACTAATTCTTGGGTAACATACCTCTGGGTAAAACAATTAGACAAGTGGAAAACTACCTGTAAACCTAACAAAGGCGGAAACTGACAACCCTCATTACGACGATCTTTGTAGGTACGTGTTCAAAAACATGTCTGTATACACAAGTTAAGAGAACCCACGATGTCGATAAATACCCTGTATACCATTGATTGAAAAACTCCATGAAAGTCAAAAAAGGTTTTCGTCGACATGTTAAAATGAAAGGGTGATCGTTGCATACTCCCAAAATGAAAGAGGACAGAAGTGGTCATAGACACAAAATTTTTAATATAGGTGGATTCATGTACCTGTCCCTCCGGACAGTACGACTCTAAGCACCCCAGCGTCTCAGCCTGTGCTGACTCGCTAACTTGACTTCATGTACACTCCATCATAGATAAGCACTAAAGACATAAAGAGATTACTGATCACTATAACTCGTGTAAAAGTACACAATGGTAAACATATAAAAGAAACCTCTTTACAGACAAATCTATGAACCAGGTAAAAAGTCAGAGAAAAATCCAGATAAGTCGTAAATAGAAGAACTCAGTCAAAGTAGTCAAATTTACAGAAGATCCTTATACGGGTACCGTAGATTAAACGACCGGATGTCACCAAGTATCCTAAGGGGATATTAGGAAAAATAAACATCATTATAGGGACAGAGTAAGGAATAAAATCATTAGACTCAAGAAATATAAAAAAGAAGTGGTCAGATCGATTTCCAAAGAGTTAAAACAACTAGAAGAAACTTCGTGGTTGAAAACCTGAGTAACTAAAATAGATAACAAAAAGATAAGAGATTAAGTGAATAAAGGTGTGTGGAAATAACAAAGAAAGATGAAAGAAACTTAAATCTAATGAGAAGATTAAAGAATTCCACCCTCCAATCTAATAACTAAACTCTAGAAAGAATTTTTATCAGAAAATTTCTATATTTTAAAGGAAATCCGTAACGAAATTGACGTAGGGTCTTCAAAACCATACAACACAAAAGTAAAAGTAAATAGAGTTTCAAGATTAAAGGGAACACTGAAGAAAGAAGTTAGGTAACCGATAAATACTGACACAAAAAATTATAAGTATCTAAACACTAAAAGGGTCTAAACAGTCACCAAAGATCAAAATAAAGTAACACCAGTCTCTTGTATACATCATACTAAAGTATTAAGTAACTCCGAAATACCACATGGTATACCAAATAAGGACTCTTACAAGGTACACATGAACTTTTTACATATAAACGATATGTTTATATAATTTATATATCAACCCATCTCACAAGATATCTATGAACAATCTAGACCGATCAATATACCAAAAAATAAAGTAACAACTAGAAGATCTGTAATAACTTTTACCCTCTAACTTTTGAGGTTGATAACAATAACTCACAGATAAAGACAGGTCAAGACGGTAAAAAACGGAGTACATAGAACCCTGAGAAAACAATCCACGTACACAAATATTAACAACATAGAGGACTACCTGAGTAGAAAAATAATAATATTTTACAGGAAACGGACATCACTGTTAAAAAAAGAATTTCGGATAAAATAGATTATAAACAAACCGGTAGATTCGAGAGAGACTCAATGACAAACTACCATATAAAAAAGAGTATGGAAGTGGGGAACACAGAAACTTAGATTTCTGGCAGAGAACATCCATCGTATCTCAACCTAACACCAACAAAACCAAAAATAGGTAAAACGGTCAGAGATGGAAAACTAACCTCAGAAATTAGGTAAACGTAAATTACTTTAATGACTATTCTATCCTTAAATACAGATGTAAAACGTTAAACGAAACATATACGGAGGATGGAGGGGGGTAAGGAAGTAATGAGGTAAAAGAAAACAATTTATAAAAGATCACATTATAAAAGGTGGTCCCGAAGAGACCACCGAGTCTACCATTTCTTAGGCAGACGTCACGCCCTCTGGACCCAAGTTAGGGACCCAACCCTTCTAGGGGACCTCCTCCCGTACCGTTGGGTAAGGTCATAAGAAGGGACCTCTTAGGGGTACCTGTCTCCTCGGACCGTCCGATGTCAGGTATCCCCAGTGTTTCTCCGCCTGTGTTGACTCACTGATTCGTCGTGTCACATTATAAAATCAAGGGTACAGGGAAAAATAATATATAATTTCAGTAAAAGAATCACCAATTACACAGAACCCCACCTAGAGAAACTTAGATAAGATAAATCTCAAGTGACTTGGAGAACTTACGCAAAATTACCAAAAGTAGTTTCTCCCTTTCAAAAACTGATGAAGATCATGCAAAATCCTAAGGACAATACAGATACAACGACATGTATATATAAAGACCTCGGACAAGTAAAAGGGAGTAAGAAAAAAGAAAGATAAGGAGTCTGATCTACTAGAGTTGACTTAAGTCTAAGTTACTAAGGAAGAAGAAAACGGTCGAGTTTGGACGAAAACTTGCGGAGATAATTTAAAAAGTAAACGAAATAGTATGAAAGGTTACGGTTTTAAAGATGAAACGAAATAAGTCTTTTGTTAAAGATAAAGAAATTACTATAACACAGAAACCACTGTGTAGTAAGAGAAAATAAAGAAATTTGTATAAAATTTATCGACTTAATTTCACAAATACATCAATTCAAGTTACGGACACGAAGAAGGCCCTACTAAGGATACCTGACAAGGGAGACGCCCCGTACGAAAGAAAAAGAAACGTACAGGGTATTGAACACTACTTTTGCAACTATTATGATACCCCGTTACAACCTTTTGGTGAGAAGGGAGGAGTCCCAAATAACAACAAAAAAATCACTGAAAGGACTTGATCAAGACAGTTCGGACATAAAAAACTACATACCGGTCACTTCCGAGACGAGATAGTCGAATCATCAGTTGATTACTAAGATGTCTCTAAAGGAATTTGTGAACCTTGTTCATGTAGAGGGTCAGAAACCGTGTCCTGACACACACATACAAACACACACACACTTTCCATACGGAAGTACGAGTCCGTTCGTCAAATGTAGGGACGGAATCAGAAGTGAAGGACGAACACTTATAGGAGGATCAGTCTCCACTTCCGACTCCCTTAAACCAAGAGGAGACCCGTGTATGTGTCGGATGTGAACATAAAAATCCTTATATGACTTCGAAAAGTTTTGAATACTTGTAGAGTAAGGGGTAGAAAGGGAAGATTCAAAAAACAAGAAGGTCGACGATTTTGGTAGAGTCGTTCAACTCCACAATTGTCAACAACGACTAATAAAAATTGTTTACGTGGGTCCCTATCCGACGAGTGTCACCCGTGTGAGATTCTGCCCAGTTTATTTTAGTTGAGATTCTACTCCTGAATGTACTTTGACGGTCAGTCCGGTTTATTCTCGTGGAGTAATCCCTACCTCGAAACCCACTCGAGGTCGTGGTAAGACATGGGAGATTACCGACGATCCGACGACCCAAAGTGGTTCTGAGACTCCGAGAACCAAAGGTTCCGATAGTGTCTCTACTATATTTCTACTATAGTGTCTCTACTATATTTCCTCTACTTTTACCCCGTTCAATTTTGTAGTGGTTTGAACGACAAGAATAGTTATACGTTTGTAAAAAGAAATTATTTACGAAGGACCTAACAACGTTCGAAAACCGATTAAACGGTGACAAGAGTAACGAAAATATGTTCTACCCTAAAAGTCTCCGAGAATGAGGTGATAAGGGGGACTACAGAAGTGGACACTTAAAACTTTTACTTAACTAACATCGTTAGAAGTTCAACACGGTCGTTCATAGGGTACCTGTCCCTGAGTAAAAGGAAACAGAAATCCCTACGAAACCCCTTTTGGAGAAATTTCATAATGACCTTGAAAATCCGGTACCCTCTTATAGTCGAATTCCCCTTCCCCGTCAATGATTGTCGTTTACCCTGGTCTGAGATTTTCTTCAAGAAACTTGGACAGGTGAGAGTCCTAATATTCATCGACGGACGGACCCAGGTACGTACAGACGACTAGAGACGTAGGATGGGTGCGTCAGGGGTGACTTAGGTCACCCATACACAATACAGTGTAGTCTTTGGACAAACCTCACCCCACAAATTCGGTTCCAAAGACCACACCTTCGACGATACGTTCCGTCCGGTCGATATGTGCCCTTTCCTCAAGTTTCGTAGGTCGGAGTCAACCTACCAAACAGGTGTTCAATGTTCAAATTAATGTCAAATGTATTCATTTCGGGAAAGATCGGTACACTGATTCCCAGACTCCACTCTGGTCGTCCATGACGACACCACCACCACATCAGTGATTTAACACAAGCTGAGAATTACTGGGGTACCTGACATCGGACGGTCCGAGTAGACAGGTACCCTAAGAAGTCCATTCTTATGACCTCACCCAACGGTAAGGGAAGAGGTCACCTAGAAGGACTGGGTCCTTAGCTTAGGTCCAGAGAACGTAACGTCCGTCTAAGAAATGGTTGACTCGATGTTCCCTTCGGCGATCCTATACGGACGACCATAAATATACCGGAATCATTTCAGAATTCCTGAAGGACTTGAAGACCGATTAACCTCTTCCTCGGAATGAAATTTCGTGTGTTAGACGTCGTACTAAGTCTATTATGTGTACAGTACATTTTACACTACCTGAGCTAAAACCATCGACTTTAACGAGTCACGTAGTAGGACCTCGTCGAGTGTCAAAATTTCCTGTTCAGATAACCGAATGTATGGCTGTAAGAATCCAGTTGTTTGTTACCGGTACATACACGAATAAAAACGTACCGGGCACTCGATTCAAAACAAAAGAATTATAAAAAATTCTCAATTCCTTTTTTTTTTCTTCTTATACGTTCTCTCTGGATCAACCCGAACGTTTCGGATCTTATAAAAGATGGATCGGGAAATATCTTTTTCAGACGGACGGAGATCAAATTGTCTTAGTGCCTAAGGTTATTGGTCCGTATAGCCTCCTGTCAGTTGTGGGTGTCATTCTACTCTCTTGGTTTCCCCTGTTTTTGTGAACTTATGTTAAGGAAATTACGAGGTCCGTAAGTTTGTAAGTATCTTAACGGAACAAAGTTTTCAGTAAAGGAGAATCCATGTCTAAGACACAGGTCCTCGTCTCTGTCAAAAGAGGTGCCGTGGGTGATCACGACTCCCCTGGGAGAGGTCGTGCAACAGAAGAGACCATCTCAGGGGTGCTGGGTACCGTTCCGACCTGCGTGGGGACGAACTGTGTTGGAGGTGAAATTACCTTTGTGGGAAGCATCGCAATGGTATCGAGCACCCAGGCAGACAAAGGTCGTGTTGGTCTGTAGGGCTCAGACCCTGGTAGTGGGACTCCGCGAGGACTTTGTGGTGTAATCGACCAATTCAGGTGGTCGTGGACGAGGTGAAATAGTCTGTCTGTGACTCCGTGAAAGTACAGGACCCCTTTGTCTCAAATGTCAGTAGTATCCTCAGGTCACTCTGTCTTCCCCGAAAGGAGAGTTATTAAGTAAACATTGGGATTGTGTACAAATCGTCTAAATATTTAAGTACAGACCAATGTAAACTGTTGTTCCGAAGTGTTTCATCTACTTTCGTCTAAATTCATCTACTTTCGTGCCGACTCAAAGGTTTCCGATACTGCCCCTCGTCTCTCTTGAACAAACCTACCTTATACGACATATAGTGCAGTCGTAGGCCAGTAGGAATTTCTTTACGGACCGGAAGGTTTTCCTTAATTTTTTTTTTAGAGATTTGGAATAACCTAAGAAGGTTCCATTATTACAATAGACAGGAAGGAAGAGGTCGTCACCAAGCTCCGTAGAGTTACGTAGACTGCGGACTCCAAGTCCGGATTGCCCGGTCCCCAGTACTCCTCCCTCCACACCTGTGGTTGTAAGAAATTTCGAAGGGGTCACTGAGGTCGTTTAATAGACGTAACTCTTGGAACCAGGAGTCCCGAGAGGTCGGAAGGATTAGAGGACACAAGAGTGACTTACGGGAACTCCATCAGGGACCTAGTCCGTTGTTCAAGAAGGTGTTCTATTCTTTGATTCCGTGTCTCCAAGTACCCAAAAAGACTACGACACGTCGGTTACTCAGCTCTGACTTTAGTTGTAGAGGTTTGTGGTGGTGGTGGAGGAAGGGATCGTTGACCGCTGTACTTGTGTCTGATGTGCCTACTTCTGACTGCCCCCACTCCGTACTGGTAGACACGGTGTCTATGGTGACTTCCTATACCTTCTCAAGACACGGTCGACGAGAGGGACTAGTCTGTATTTACGTGTTTTGTCTATGAATAAACTTTGGTGCACTCCTTACTTCGTATTAAAGGAGAAATTTCGGAAAGAAGGGAGTGTATATAACGATAGCTAAGACAAAAGAATCTTTTGGGTAGTTTTAGGTGTCTGAAGGATTGTGGACCTAAGAATCAACACGGTGACATTTTCTGTGACCTTTTAAGAGTTTACAGGGACAATAAATCCAGGTTTTCTAGTAATGTTTAGACGTAAACGAACACTGCCCTGATGTTTTAAGAGGGGCGGAAAAAAAGGGAGAACAAAAAACCGGCGTGACCCGTCGTACGTCCTAGAATCAAGGGGTTGGTCCCTAACTTGGCCACGGGGGAGATCACGTTCACACCCCAGAATTGGTGACTTCTCGGTCCCTTCAGGGGTTTTGGAGGGATGAAAAGGGTAGTGGCCGGGTGTGTCTGAAGGGTTCGGGGTCTTGGGATGTGAAAGAGGTACCTACGCGTGGACGGGTGTCAGATGAGTCTTAGAGGGGGTTGTGATTGGGTAGTCGACGAGACCCGGAGATCCTAAGGTCATTGTGAACAAAATGAAACGAGACCTACGTTTGAAGTAGTAGATATGTAAGACCCATTGGTGACCGTACAAATAAAAAATTAAGGTTTGACGGCCCGCTCGGGTCGGCCGACCCGGAAGGAGGTGAAGTGACTCTGTGTTATGAAAGTGTAGGGTGTGGGTGACCACGTAGGTACTTTAGTAAAGGTAGTAAGGAAAAAAATGGTAGTCGAGGGTGTAGAGTAGTATAAACTCCGACGAAAAAGAAACGAAACATTTTTTCAGAGAGGACCGACGTCTTGAGAAAAGACTACTGTTTACCTCTACTTATTCCCTCCCGTGAACACGGTCTCTCTTCCGGGCGTGGATAGGGGTGGGGGGTCCGGGTCCCAGGACCCCACCTCCCACGTACGGACGAGTCACCCAGACGCCCCTAAGGGTACGTAACACGTGAGTCGAGTGTGACCTGTGTTCACCGTACACCCCCGAGGAAGAACGATCACTCCACCGGAGGGCCTTTCAGACATCTTATAAGTAGGTACGGCACCCATCATCTTTGATGTGGATTCCCCTGTGACGATTGTAAACGAATAACTGTCCCACGGTACACGGCGAGACTTTGGTGTGGAAAAGGTAAAGTTCTCTAAGAGGAAAAGCCCACTCTGTATATGACTAGGTGTCCGAGAGGGCCTGCAACTCTCCTTGTTCCTCTGCTTTTTAGAAGGGACCTTGTTTTGGATTGGAAGGTTGAGGATTTTTTCCACATATTTCTCGTTCTTTTTGTTTTACCCCTCCTCGGGGGACCCCACCCCATCCCACTCCCCTTAAGATGAGAGGACCTCCCGAAAGATTGTTTTCAATTTAGGAGGCTTTTTACTTGTTTTCCCTTGGACAGGTTTCCCGTACATCTTAAGACCAATTTTGTTCCTCTAAGCTCTTAGTGGTATTAGCAGTATAAAGTTTCTGGGTAGGGTGGTGGGTGTGTGTGGGTCGATAATTCATTTCGTTCTGTAGCACAAAAAAGGAGAGAGTACGAATAACTTACGAATACCCAAGTGTCGTTTGAAACGACGAACCAAAGATTTTGTACGTCTCTCGTCTGACTCTCGTCGCAAACCGCGGGTCAGGTGCGGTCGGGACTGACCACTGGCCGGTCTGTGGTAGTCCTAGTCCCACTCGTGCGGGGGACCGCCGCTCCGCCGCGGACGTGTCGGTCCGGGGTCCCTGTCTACCACTCGTGCACAGGTCTGCCAACCCCCTCACTGCCCCTGCTCGACCCCCCTGAGTAGCCGGTGGAGGACTCACGAGAGTGTAGGGCAGGGATGGGGTCTGGCCTCCGGCGTCGACCCGTGTCTCGATTCCGTGATTGCGTCGTCACCTGTCAGTGGTTGGTCCAGGCTGCCGACGGTGGGGACCCGCCCTCTGCGCGACGACGAGTCTCGCGACGGAATCCTATATTAAGTCTAGAAAAGTTTCTTACTCTTCCATTTCATTCATGTAGGGACAAAAACGGGGAATCTTCTTATAGACCGAGAGGGCAGACTCTTTACACGACGTCAAAAGGTTAGAGGTATCGTCCCGGGTCTCGAAGTGGACCCCTGCAGACCCGTTGGTTAGTGAGGACCCCCTTCGAGGAAACAAAAGAGGGTCGTGCAGAGAGGTTCAACGCGAACTGTCGTTAAGTCTGTGTAGAGGAAGGGGACCCCGTCCCGGGGGACGCACGAAGAAGACTCCGTAGAGACGTGTGGAGGGACCCAGTGTCGAACTACTTCCACCGGCCGACCCCCCCGACGACGAGGCGCAGGCCCCCACCCTTCTGCGACCGTTACCGATACAGGTGCTACGGGACCGTGTCGAGACGTATTTCGAAGGACTTTGTCCAAGCCTCTAGATAATAACTCCTACGTGTAGTTTCACGTCCTCTTTTAGTTTTCACCAAAAAATTTTTTTTAGGCATAACAAATCAACGATCCAGGATAGGTTGAGAGAAGGTTGAGGTACCTGATATCGGTTGGTCCGAGGAGACAGGTACCCTAAAGGGTCCGTTCTTATGACCTCACCCAACGGTAAAGTAAGAGGTCCCCTAGAAGGACTGGGTCTCTAACTTGGGCTCAGAGACCAAAGAGGCGTAACCGTCCACCTAAGAAATGGTGGCGTGGTGGATCCTTCGAGAAAGTGGTCCTAGACGGGGTTTTAAGGTGGACCATAAATATTCTGTGCACGGTTGACAGGTATGTTTATGACATCCTTCATGATGACGTACTTCTATTTCGTAGGTGAATTACCTATAAAGACCTTCCAGAACGTCCACTTGTCTGTTCCGTTGCGGACGAGATTGATTGACGTCCCCTCTGTCCGTTAAGGTTTCTCTTGTCCCGGTAGAACGGACAGACACCCCCCATGTGTACCTCTGTGTCCGAGAGGGGTTCCTTTCGTGGGTGCACGACACCAACTCCCCGGAAATTCCTTCTGAGGAGTCTTATTATCGAGTAGACTCTGGACCTCTTACTCACTGTTGCCTGTCTCTTACCTACTGTCCCGTCTTTTCTCCTCCTTCCTCTCCCCTCAGTCTGTGTCTCTTGCTCCCACCATTCTAGTGGTCACGGTAAAAAGATCTCCGGTGTATATGTACAATTGTATGTTATAAAGACAAAGACTGACTGAAGTGAGACATACTGTAAGAGACTAAGGTAGGTACAGAGATGTTTACTATTTTAAGACAAGGAAAATTCCCGACTCATCACAAGGTGACATATGTGTACGGTGTGAAGGAATGTTCAGGAGAGTAAACGTTTCGTCTTTACCTCTGTGTCTGCATCTTTGTTTACATACCTGTAGTTTCGCCCTTCGCCACCCACCCTACTTGACTCTCTGACCCTAACTGCGTGTATATGATACGCAAATATATTTTATCTATTGATTACTCTTGAATGACGTATCGTATTCCTTGAGATGAGCCACGAGACACCACTCGATTTACCCTTCCGTTAGATTTCTTCTCCCGTATATACATATTCATATCAACTAAGCACCTGAAGGGACCACTGAGTCTACCATTTCTTAGACGGACGTTACGTCCTCTGGGTCCAAGTTAGGGACCCAACCCTTCTAAGGGGACTTCTTCCCTTACCGATGGGGGAGGTCATAAGAACGGACTTCTTAGGGTACCTGTTTCCTCGGACTACCTGATGTCAGGTACCCCAGTGTCTCAACCTGTCCTGGTTCACTGTTTGTGAAGGTATCGACTAAGTGAAACAACATGTCGACCAAGTGAAACAACATTTCGTTGATATGAGGTTATTGTTAATTTTTATTATTTATTTTTTCTTACTCCCACTCTATGTCTCTGTTTCCTCCCCTCCCTCTTTCTCTCTCCTCCCACTCTCTCTCCTTCCCGGTACGTTTATATCCCTCCCCGTGGGTGGTTCGTCTCTTGAGTCCTTTAGACCCTTTCCTCTGGTGACGTCACACTCCGTCCCCTGTTCCACCCCGGACTGCGGTGTACGACCGTGGACCTGAAGTCGGTCTCCGGTTCCTTGGTGGTTTCGGTTCCTCCTTTTGGAGGATAGGTCTCGATATTCCTCCGGGAGTTTGAGGCGTGGGGGAACAAGGGATGTCCTGAAAACAGACGAAGTGTGTGGTCGCATACTCCGCTCGAGAAAATCCTGACCGAGGTTGTGTCCCTCCCGAAGGGTCCACCGCGATCACTACTTCTTGGACGGACGGTCACATCCTCTACATTCTCTAAGTCCAAACTAGGGACCCAGTCCTTCTAGGGGACCTCCTCCCGTACCGTTGGGTGAGGTCACAAGAACGGACCTCTTGGGGTACCTGTCTCCCCGGACAACCCGATGTCAGGTACCCCGACGTTTCTCAACCTGTGCTGGCTTCGCTGAATCGTGTGTGAGTACAGTTGTGTCCCTTTTTGGTCTCTGTATACCAAGTTTCTCTTTTGGGTGTAGACTCTGCTACGAGACCCGGTCTACACGGATAAACGATACACGGATTGAACGAGTCCTGACGACCCTATGTCCACCGTCCTCAGATCCGGTCGGGTTGGACCTCCTTGTCTCCAGAAGTGACAGGACTGAAGGTCTTCTACGATAGAGGGTTAGAGGTGGTCCACCCCTTAGAAGTGTTGGTTTAAGACCAGAGAGGACTAGGTCACCGTTTAGAGACGATAAGAGGAGTATCTTTGAAAGAGGGTGGGAGTAGGGGAAGATGACGGGAACTCCGACCTTAACGATACAGGATTGGAAAACATTCCGGGAGACCCTTCTCTCGAGCACGTTTTGGTACGAAGAGAACAGACAGAACCATTCGGGATTGATGGCCGACTGGAAACAAAGAGGACGCTCTACAGACGAGAAAGGATAGAGGGGAGGGGGGTCGGGGAGTCGGGGACGAAGAAGACAGATGTACCTAGTTCGGGGTCCCAGCTCCGATGTGGTGAGTTGGAAGGGGAAGACTTCCCTGTTACTAGTCCTCCGGGTGTGCCCTCCCCACCATCGAACCCAGAATCATCAGAACCCAGAACCGTTCAGTGGTTCTCGATCTTGGTAACTTTGTCAGTCACAAACCACAAGGTACTTCGCACAGTAATCAGTGGAACCCTTTCGAAAAGACTTTCCCTACGACCCCCACCCCCCTCTCCTGTATCGAAGTTGGAGCAGTTCAGTTGATTGTTGAAGTTATAAAGACCGTGTCCTCCATGGGTTATATGTTCGTTCATACCCAGAAACTTGTAGGACGATACAAGTATGTCGTTCTATTCATTCAGGACAAAATTGTAGACGTGTTGTTACTTTGGTACGGAGGACTTATTTCTGAAAGGAAACTGATGTGGTAGCATAGTAGTAGAGGTAGTTGAGAGAAGGGTAAACAGGAAATCCTTCGTTCCTATTTCCGTAAACTTTCAAATCAAGGAAGTACCTGAAGGGACTACCAGGTCACCAATTCTGAAAGGGAAGGTTACGTCTCCCGTGTCCAAACTAGGTACCAGTCCCTTGATTCTAGGGGGTACGGAACTCCGTACCGGTTTTTTTTTTTTTTTTTTTAGTCCTTTTTAGTATATAGTAACAACATATTTTTTTTTTCAAATGAAGGAAGTCGTATTCTTGTCTTGGGTAGGTGGAGTACCACACCGGACCCAGGGAACCCCGAAAGGTTCGGTGGAGTGTTATTCGGGGGGTAAAGTTCTCGAGAGGGATGAGTTTTAATACGTGGATTTTCTATCTGCTCGAAGGGGACGCCGAGTCACCATATCTTAGGTGGACGTTACGTCTTCTGGACCGAAGTTGACGACCCAGTCCTTCCAGGGGACCTCTTCACTAACGGATGGGTGAGATCATGAGAAGGGACCTCTTAGGGTACCTGTCTCCTCGGACCTTTCGATGTCATGTACCCCAACGTCTCAGCCTATACTGACTCATTGATTGTGAAAGTGAAGTGAAGAAGATCTTCTATCTTAGACAAAGAAAAGATACTGTCGTTGACATTGAGTTTTATTAAGTATGTTATTAACTGACCCGTCACAGGTCGAGGGAGGAGGTCACCTGAGAAATTCCTACGAGTAAAAATGTACAAAGAGTTTTGGGGCGAGAAGACGATCTGGGGTGACGAGAGTAGTCCTGAGACTCGTTTCCCCTAGGTCGTCTACCCTTCATCGAAACTCCCCGATCACTCTACGTCGGGTCTCTTCTGTCGTTTGGGACTACGGGTCACCGAAAAGTGATCTCCGGAGACAGTCCGAGGTCGTACTGGTCTAGGACGTCTCGTAGAGTCGTTCGTTCACTCGGAAGCGGTCGCACACCTACGGTGATTACCCTTTTCTCCAGTTCTATAATGAGTAGTGAGGTTCACTTGACTCTTTAACGACAAAGAGACGGGAGAGATCGGAAGTTAGGAATGTACTTATTTTCTCCCTCTAGGTGGAAAAGGATAGGTCTCTGATCTCCAGTTGGGAACTCGGTTTCGACCTCCGTCTTAACTGGTCCGGACTACCTGTCTTGGAACCCCCAGTACCTTTCCCCCTCCGACCCAGAATCAACCCAAAGACCGAGTCCTGGGGGTTTCTCCCCTCGACCTGTAAGTGACTCTACCCGTCGAGACCCCACCCTGCGGGTGACCTGTAGGTGTGTCGAGGAACGTCCTACGACCCTTCTGTCCACGTCTATGACCGGACCCTGAGTCCCTATATTACATTAACCGACCGAAATTTTAGGTCCTCACGTTCTACCCGAACCGACCTCTGGACCTTTCCCGTCAAAGACACTCTCCCCTACCTTCCGTCGGACCTCGCCTGGTGTCACACCTACCCCTGACTCCTTCTCCTCTGTCACACACGTCTACACCGAAGGGGTCTACACACCGACACCCGTAAAGGGACCACCAGGTCCTAATTCCAATTCTGAATTCCTAATTCCAATTCTGACACGAAGATCACGTTCCCCACGTCCAAGCTAGGACTCAGCCCTTTGATTATCTAGGGTGTGTGGTACGTCTCACCGGTTTTTTTTTTTTTTTTTTCACACCGACACTTCCCTCGTCCCTCCCTCACCAGTCACCTCGTCCTGTCCTGTAGTCTTCTCCCGGAAAAAAAAAAGGAAAACCGGATTGACGTGTCGCCCATACACCCTAGAATCAAGGGACTGATCCCTGACTCGAACACGGGAGACATATTCTACGTACCTCAGAATTGGTGACCTGGTGGTCCCGTCAGGTCCTCCCAAGAAACATTAGTGACCCCTTTAGACGACCCATGGTGTACGACCACCCTTCATAAGTCGTTTCTCCCTACATCGACTCGAGACGTAGGAGTAGGACGGGAGGACGGACCTCCCTCCCCTGACACAGTCTCGTGTTCCTCCCTGCATGTCGACTGTCCTTCCTGTCCTCTTCCGTCCGTGGGGATTCCTACACTACTTCCCTCTTACACTTTCCAAGGTATGGGGAGGTGGGGTCGGAGGGAGTGAGAGGAGGAGGAAGTCGAGAGTCAGGGTCCGTAGTGGAGGGTTCCCCTGGAACACGAGTTAAAATAATAGAAGATTGTAGAAAGTGAGATACTGTCGCACATAGGGTCAGAGTAGATATAAACAGAACAGGAACCAGGAAGGGTCAGAGGGAGATGTTTCCCACCTGGATCCAGAGAGCCATGTTTCCGACTCTGAGTCTCGGGTTAGGCCCCGGTCCGTCCACTGTCCCTGGATTGTTGATGGTAATCGACGTCCGTGCCTACTTCGACGTTGGAAACTCCTACTTCACGCTTACTGAGGGTATGCACCTTCCAAAGGGTATGCATCTGAGGTTGAGTGGACATGGGAGTGGAAAAGAATGGGGTGTTATGAGTGCGGTACGACGTCGGTCTGAGGAGGGTCCTCCTCACCTTCGAGGGACTCCCGTCCCAGACAAGTAGACGTGTAGAGGGGATCTCGGACCGGGTCTCGTTCCACGCCGACCTCCGACCGAGGGAAAGGGGAACCGTGTCCACTGAGAGAGGAGAAGGTTGGGTCGAAGTCGAGGTGGTACAGGTACCGTGGAAGAGTCTGGTGGAGGACAGGTCCCTCGGGGACTTTACGAACGAGTAGTGATAGAGGGGGCGAGTGCCCTGGTCGACTGGGTAGTGGAACGGTGTGTTCTCCCAGAACCGACGATGATGACCGAAGTAAACCTTGAAAGTGCCGTAGGTGGTGGGTGGAGTCGTGTCCGATTTACGAGTCGAGTACACCCTTCCTCTACCTTTTCCCTTACTGAGTTGTTCCGGGGGACGACCGGTCCCAGGTTGGTTTCGTGATGGTAGTGACCATGTAGGAGGAACTGTAGTAACTTTCCCAGATGTGATCTTCTGTGTCATTACACGAAGGGTCCACCACGATCACCATTTCTTGGGTGGACGGTTACGTCCTCTGGGTTCTCTGTACGCAAACTAAGGACCAAACCCTTCTAGGGGACCTCTTAGGGTTCCCGTCTCCTCGGATCACCCGAGGTACCCCAACGCTTCTCAACCTGTACGACTTCCTGAATCGTTCGTAAGAATCTGTGGGGCCTTTACCCTCGAGTGGGGCACAGTTCTGTCTGATGGGGTGGACACCTTGGTTTAAGGGTGAACAATTTTAGGTCACCACCATCAAGGTAAAAATCAAAAAATTCCTTGGAAGTATGACAAGAGGTAAGACCGATTAAATGTAAGGTTTGTTATCACGATGTCCTAAGGGAAAGGAGGTGTGGGAGAGGTCGTGAATTACAAATATATAAAAAACTACTACCGGTAAGATTGGGTACACTCCACTATAGAGTAAGTTTTTCTGTGTCCGTATGGTTACAAGTGACTTGGTGATAAATGTTACCGGTCCTGTACCTTCGTTGGATCTACAGATAGTTGTCTACTTACTTATTCTTCTACACCATGCATATGTCACCTGATATAATGAGTCGGTATTTTTCCTTACTGTAACCCAGTAAGCATCTCTGTACCTACCTGGATCTCAGACAGTATGTCTCACTTCAGTCTTTCTCTTTTTGTTTATGGTGTATAATTACGTATATACACCTTAGATCTTTTCACCTTGTCTGTTTAGATAAACATCCCATCTTTGTCTGTACGTCTACATCTCTCACTTGTGCACCTGTGTGCTCCCCTCCCCTCCCACCCTGTTTGACCTTCTAATCCTGACTATGTATATATGTGATAGTTCACATTTTGGCGATCGATCGCCCTTCGACGACATATCGTGTGTCACTCGAGTCGACCCACGAGACACTACTGGATGTCCCCACCCTACTCCACCACCCTCCCTGTCAGTTCTCCCTCCCCTATATAATGGGTACATCGACTAAGTGAAGCAACATGTCGTCTTTAGTTGTGTTGTAACATTTCATTTATATCCGGTTATTTTTGTGTGTGTGTGTTTTTTGGGGGGTCACCACAAGTCTGAATGACTCGTGTTCGTCCCCGCGGCAACTGAAGCTACTCGGTCTGGAAGTCGAGGAGCAGGTGGTACTTCAGTTTCGGCTTCTCGACCTTCGAGACCATTCCCTCCACGAACCACGACTACCGCCCGAGATACGAGTACTCCGTCGAGGATGTCCCGTGTCCCTTCTCGAACGACTCCTACCCCACCAGACCCGTCGTTCTGGTCCCTTCCCCACGAACCTACTAAAATGTAGGTCACACGGCTACTTTTGACCGGAACCGAATTAAGAGAGAAAATTTACATAATGGTTATCTAATGAGTTCCTCTACGTTGAATAAACAATCTTTTAAGACGGTAGTGAGAATAAGACTATTCATAACCGACGAAAGGGTCGTTCGCGACTCAGTAGTGTCAAGGAAATTTACACCCAAGGAGGTTGCCCACCCAACGATGGTGTAGACGACTATTATTTGTTTTGTGAAGATATATAACAACGGTATAATTTTTTTTACCGGGTGGTAAAACACTGTGTCTTAAACGTTCCTCTTCCGACTAGAGTAAGTAAAGAAAGTGTTCGAGATGAGACAACGAAAATTGATTTTCGGAATATACGACTTTGTTCTATAACTTTATACCCTGACATAATTCCAGTTGATGACAAACGTTTTTAATCTCCTAAAATCACTGTTTCTTTTCAACTTTCACTTAGAATCTTTGGTACTACTTTGTCATGTACTTCGGACTCCAGTACGACGGCTTCGGTCTTAGAGTCTGTTTGGAGAAATTCGGTTCACAACTACAGTAACAGACACTTTAACCCCATTTTTATTGTGTATAAGGGTTACGACTCTACCAAGTCACTATATTGATGGATTTCTTGAACAGTATGGAGGACCTTCGACCCTCGGTAGATTACTTACGACAATGATCACTTGTTCATATAAAATAATTAAATAGTAATTAAAACCTATCGGTATTTAGATAATGAATACTTACTCTTTCTTGAGAATAGGTCATGTTGTAGGGTCTTTCAGATACGGTAAAGATAAAATATTTTGAGAAGGGACCAAAAAGGGAGTTAACCTATAACCCCGTTTTATAAATAAAGTCATTTGTGTCATACAGTCCTACTGAGATTCTTATAGTCTCTGTCGAGAGGAAGATACGTTCGACATATAAATCTTCCTTTTTCTACACAGAATATTCGTCCAAAACCGAATACTGAAATTTCTTCTTGACCCCGAAGGGACCACCAGGTCATCAATTCTTAGACGAACGGTTACGTACCCTGTACCCAAGTTGGGGACCCGACCCTTCTGGGGTGTACGACGTCCCGTTGGTACGACCACATGGTGTTGATGGCTCGTACGAGACGTTGCTCTCCGGTGGTGTTACTCTTCGGACCGCGAAGTCACTTCTCATCGGGGACGTTGGCGTCGATCTCTTTTCAGGTGGGTCGTTTCTTCTAAGTCGTGTCGGTTTTTATTTATGTTTAGAATTTATTATTTGTTGTTCTCTTAACTCCGAAGACACTTGAACCTTAGTGCCAGAACAAAGGGGTTGGAGGGAGGTTGTCAGGGGGTGGGGTTTAGTAGTCAAAGGAAGAAAAAAAGATGCTTCCCCTTTTCGAAAGATATCTACACAAGTTTGGAAATTTTTAGTAAAACTGTCGATAAATTCTTGGTCAACCTTATTTTAAAGAAGAGGGTAAGTGGAGATTGGAGGTTCAGCGAAAATAAAATATTTTGAGAAGGGACTAAAAAGAGAGTTGACCTACAACCCCTTTTTATAAATAGAATCATTTGTGTCATACAGTCCTACTGAGATTCCTATAGTCTCTTTCGACAGGATGAGTCGACATATACATCTTCCTTTTTCTACACAGAATATTCATCCAAAACCGAATACTGAAATTTCTTCTTGACCCCGAAGACATAAGACGTCAAAGACATAAAGTAGAGATACTCTGTTATGGGAACTGAAGACATTAATTTTACAAGAAATGTTATAATATTAATTCTTTTTAAAATTTTAAATTACCCAAGAGTACTATTTTTCAAATAATGTAAATTTTAAAAAAGAATTTATGTTTTTGTTATGATTTCCTATTTCTTATTTTTCGTTTTCTTTGTAATGTGAGGTCGTGAATATCCTTTTTAGTCTTCAGTCTTGGTCTAGTTTTGTTTTATAAAAAATAAACAACCCTCAAGTTCAATTATTTAGTGAAATCTTCTTAAAAAAAATTTATATCACATAGATTAAAAAAAAATCGACCTCATCCTTCAGACCCCCTTCAATCGACCCCCTCTTTTTTTTCTTGTATTCTAAGTCCTCCTCGAAAATATCGAGAACTCATCCTTGTGACAGACTCACCGTGTCTTGTTACCCTTCCTCCCCCTATCGTTTATAGTTTATGTAGAAGACGGATTTTATCCTTAAGAAAGAAGTCATATAAACTAAACAGACCACAGTCTTAAGATTCGTGCAAATTAGGGACTTCTTTACCTTGAGACTCGGAACATTAATAAGACGACCTGAGATACATTCTTACAACAATAAAAATAACAAATCAACGAGTCAGCACAGACTGACACTGGGGTACCTGACATCGGACGGTCCAAGGAGACAGGTATCCCTAAGAGGTCCGTTCTTATGACCTCACCCAACGGTAAAGAAAGAGGTCCCCTATAAGGGTTGGGTCCCTAATTTGGGGTACGTAGAGGACGCAACCGTCCGTCTAAGAAATGGTGACTCGGTAGTCCCTTCGGGTCATATTCTTGTGTAATTCCTTTTTCCAAGTCAGTAGTACTGTCCCACCGTCGCTATCCCGTCTATTTGTCTGCGTCTTGTCTTGTCTCTAGGGTCCTTGTCTGAGAGCGTATTATTTACTGGTGGACTAAATGTTGTCCTTCCCTGTGGTTTTGCACCACCCCTTCCCTGTCAGTGTACATGTTCACTCGGACCCAGTTGTCCTACATAAAGATCTTTTTGTGCTGTGAACTGTATTTTGTTAAGTCTCTCCAATGTCCAGAATTTATACTCTCTTTTGGGTCTCCAGGTAGTTGAGGTCTTTCCTATTTGGTACCTGATGAGTGTGTTACCTTATACTGTGTCTTTGTTATGACTTTTTTAACCTTGTGTTTCGTTCTTGACGTCATATTAAGGTGAATATAATTCAAATTCTTGTTCGTTTTTCCTAGATACCACTATTTTCAATCTCACCGATAGAGACCGTCTCTCGTATATAAAAGTCCCTCAAGTTCCCATAGAAAATCCTACGGCATTTGTAAAATATAGGACTAAACGTAATACTAATCTACTGACATACGTATTAAATTTTAGGTGATCTAAAAATGGTGTATACGTGTAAAGAGGTTTATTACATAATGAATCGAAACGAACAAAAAGTCAAATATACTTATCCCGGTCAAGCATTAAAAAACGCACTGTAATACTCTAGGTTGGTCAGGTAAGATTTCCTCTAGTCAGGACCCACAAGTAACCTTCCTGACTACGATTCCGACTTTGAGGTTATGAAACCGGTGGAGTACGTTTCTCAACTGAGTAACCTTCTGAGACTACGGTCCTCCCTAACCCCCGTCCTCCTCTGCCCCTGTTGTCTTCTACTCTACCGACCTACCGTAGTGACTGAGCTACCTACACTCAGACTCACTTGAGGCCCTCAACCACTACCTGTCCCTCCGGACCGCACGACGCTAAGTACCCCAGTGTTTCTCAACCTGTACTGACTCGCTGACTTGACTTGACTCACTATTTTAGGAAGTCCTTATTCCTCTTTGGTTCTGTAAGATTCTACTACCTTTTAGCTCTCCTGAATAGTGGTCGTCTTGACGAGATTTTCTTTAGGACTTCAGACTTCCCTGTACTTTGAACCTTAAAATCACGACTTCGTTCTCGTTTCCTTTGTCGTTTGTAGACCCATTTACATTTTCTCACAAGGGAAGGAAACATACATTTCACCCAAAGAACATTTGTCCTATGTCAAACCAGAAAAAAAATTAGGTTGTTCTATTAGATAATGTATAATCCAAATACATATAGTATTAGGGACGTCATTGGTAATTTTGTTTGTTTTTATGTTTTTCTATATCGGTTTATGAGTTGTCTTGAGATTTTTTCAAGTTTGTTAAGTCTTCTTCCGTTCTTTGTTCCTTTACTTTTTTTTTTTTTTATCTCCCCTGTTTACCTGTTACTTATTGTACCACCTCCATTTAAAGTAGTTCGGTCATCAATGAATCTTACCATGTTTGTGTTACTGACTTTTGGTCTACTATGTGACCTAATTTTCGTTTTGTTTTGTTTTAGGTTGCTATACAGATAGTCTTCGGGTAAAATTAATATGTCATCTCTCCTCCTCATTTCCCTACTTTTGTATGTTTAGTAATTAGTTTTCTTTCGACCTCACTGATATGATTATAGTCCGTTTTGTCTGAAGTTTTATTCTTTATAATGGTCTCTATTTCTGTCCTTGATGTATTACTATTTCTCCAGTTAAGAAGGGTTTCTTTATTGTTGAGATTTACATATACGTGGACTTTTGTCTAGAAGTTTTATATGTTCGTTTTTTGTTTATTTTGCTTTTCCTCTGTATCTGTCCAGGTGTTAATATGAACCTCTGAAGGTCTCAAAATGGAGAGTTATTACCTGTCTTGTTCATCTTGTCTTTTAGTCGTTCTTATGTTTTCTGAACTTACTGTGATGGTTGACGGAAGTGGATTACCCGTAAATATCTTGTGGGACGAGTTGATGTCGTCTTATTTGTAATAAAAATCATGTACACCTTGTAAGTGATTCTACCTGGTATAATTCTTTTTTTAAATTTATTCATTTCTATCTGGCATAAGACCTGGTACTTTGTTTGAAATTGTTTAAGTTTTGGTATGTTTCATACAAGAGACTGGTATTACTTTACTTTTAAGGAACTCTTAGGGTTTATAAACCTTTAAGTCGTTTTTAACGATTTATTGTGTGTTCAGTTTCTACTCAGTGTCCCTTTGATCTTTCATAAAATTATTTTACTTTTGTTTTTGTGCTGTCGTTTTAGACACCCTACGTCGATTGCTCAAGAATATCCTTTCGACTACCGTAATTACCGAATATAAAAATTTTTTTATAGAGTTTAGTCACTAGACTGGAAAATGAAATCCCTTTGATCTTTTTCTTCTCCTTTCGTTTGGGGAGTTTTCGTCTTATTTTTATTAGTTCTTGTACTCCTTTAACTTTTGTTTTTACCGTCTGTTTTAGATATTTCGGTTTACGACTGAAAATCTTCTCTAATTATTTTGACTATGCGGAGATTGGTTGGACGGGTTCACTTTCTCTCTTCTATATTTACTGGGTATATTCCATTAGCTTCCTAATTCGTATTCCTAAAATTTTTCGAAGTAGTGATGTCTAGTATATCTATAATTTTCCTATTATTTCCCTATATTGTTTATTAAAAACAGGAATTCAATCTATTAATTTTACCTTATTAAGGAACTCTCCGTGTTTGAGGGTTTCGAGGAAGTTCTGTGTGAATTGGTTTTCTCTATCCTAATCCAATGGAATAATATACAAACTAAACATCATTCTATGATGAAAGGTCCCACTACAAGTTTCGTGAACAATCCATGACTAACTTACGGAGTTTCTTGTAAAGTAAGGGAAGAAGTATGAAGGGCATCAAGAAACTCATGAGGAAGACTTACGTCACTAACCAGTTCACCGTCCAAAATAGAACCTTTAATAGGTATACTATACCAAGACTTCGTCAGGCTTCCTGTGGGAGAGATATCTCCATCTATAATTTGACTACTAGGTGGTTCTGGGTCGAAGACGTTTCAGTTTTTTTTGTGTGTGATAAAATAAGTTCAATAGCTTTCGAAGAGGTACAAGAAAAATAGTACGGGTGTGGAACTGATAAGACCCTCCTTTGTCTCCTTCCTCCATCAAAGATTTTAATATGCTCCAATGTTTGAAGGGACCACTAGGTCACCAATTCTTCGACGGAACGTTACGTCCCCTACGTCCAGACTACGGACCAGCCCCTTGATTCTAGAGTGTACTGCACCCCGTTGACTCGGACGTGTGGTGTTGATCTCTCTTCGGGGGCACGACGTTCCTTCTGGGTTACGTAGGTTTTTATTTATTTGTTTATAATTTTATTTATTTCAATGTACTCCGTTCGGTACTGTTAATCGGTTTTCTCGTTTAATAGTGACATTACTCCGTTTCTTTTGTAAAGTGGTATTGACTGTTCCTCTGAAACCAGGTAAGTTTTCTGTGTCATAAAACTTCTCTAGACTCACCCGACCAAAAATGCGAATTATACTTTGGAGGTCAACGGTTCAAATGAGAAAATCATTAGAATCCTTCTGACAAGGATGACTTGGACCAGACTGTTCTGTCCACAAACTCTTCGTTATTCAGTTTCACTTCCGTACTTCCACTCTCCCAGGACCAACCCACTACTATCTTTCCGGACCCCGTTCGACCCCGGTCCCGATACGTCGAAAACTTTCGTGGGTGTTAGAGAAAGAGGAACGGTACAGGAAAGAACCTTTGTATTTTCAGGTTTTGGGATTCCACACAAGTTCTTTGGGAATTTTTCACCCTGAGCCTATTGTCTCCCTCCTGTGTCGGAAATCGTCCCAGTACACTAGACGACACAGACTGATACACAAGACACATATAGAGAAACGAAGAAAGTATTCGTTCGGGGTGTGTGACTACGGGAAGGAAAACCTAGGTGACCAGTAGAGGTCTAGGGTCCCTACCACCTCGGACCACCCGACGGCAGATACCCCAGCGTGTCTCAGCCTGTGTTGACTTCACTAAATCGTCGACGTCGTCAGTAGAGGTCATTTTTCTTATAATTTCCCTGAAGGGGCCACCTGGTCACCAAATCTTAGAGCGGTCACGTCCTTGTGCCCAAGTTAGGGACCAGACCCTTCTAGAGTGTACGGTGCCCCGTTGATTCGGGTACACGGTGCTGGTGACTTCGGGCTTTCGGGATCTTGATCTCAAAACACGAGGTGTCGTTCTCTTCGGTGACGTTGCTCTTCGGACACGTGGTGTTGATCTCTCATCAGGGACAAGCGACGTCGATCTCTTTCGGACACACGTCGTTGTCTCTAGGCCACGTCGGTATCTGTCGAAAATTTTCTCTCTTATGATTTTCTTTTTCTCTCTCTCCTTTAAGTAGTAGAATCGGTGTAAAATATCTTTCTGTTCTCTTTCTCACTGTCTTTTGGTCTTTTACTTCATGTCTTTGAGTCAGGGCAAGTCGGTGAGTCGAAGTTTCACGATCAGTGAGTCAGCATAGGTCGAGACACGCTGGGGTACCTGACATCGGACGGTTTGAGGAGACAGGTACCCTAAGAGGTCCGTCCTTATGACCTCACCCAACGGTAAGGGAAGAGGTCCCCTAGAAAGGGTGGGTCCCTAGTTACGTGACACCCGTCTAAGAAACGAGAGACTCGGTGGTCCCTTCGGGTTGAACCCACTGTAACTTACGTCAGGTCATGAAAGAGTGTGAGGTCTAGTGTGACCAGTAGTGCGTGCTAACGTAAAAAGGGTCTAAGCTTTTTGTTTTTGAGGTCTACACCTACGCAATGGCCTACAGTTTGAACGCTACTGGCCCGAGGTCCTCGTCTCCCGCGAGGTCCATAAAGACCTAGTGCACGTGGACCGGAACCAACAGATACTTTAGGTTGTCAAGACATCGTAGACTCCTCTACTCCTACGGAAGTGGATTGTCCCGTTTTCGTTTCGGTCTAGTCAGGCCAAGTAGGGTTCTCCTTTTTCTTTTCGAGAGACGTTTCGGTCTTCCCTTTACGACTGTCGGCTGTCCTCCGACAATGACCGGCCGAGCGAAAAGAAGAGGTAGGGAAGGGAGGAAGGTAGAATAAGAGGACAGAGGGATGTTTTCGTGGACGTAATAGGTTAGGATGAGAGATAAATGCATCCTAACATTTGTGGTAGTACCGTCCGAGATTGGTACTTTAAAGTAAAACTACCTATAAGTTTTAGACTCGCGCGACTTATGTCCGGTGATGAGAACCAGTGACCATAGTGTTATTTCCAACACACAACGAATATTGGTTATTCGGGTGACCTTTGTGATATAAAATGTCTTTGTAGTCATTCCAATACCGTACTTCTGTTTACATTATCTTGTAAGAACGTCGTGATATTATCTTTTGTGGCCTATGTAAGTTTCACAGGTAGTTGACTCTCTATTAGTATGACTCATTTCAGTCAGTCTGTCTTTTTCTGTTTATAGTATCTTATGGTGATTATACACTTTAGATTTTTTTTTTTTCCATGTTTACTTGAATAAGTGTCTTGTCTTTATCTCAGTGTCTACATCTTTTGTTAGAATACCAATGGTCCCCACTTCCCCCCCCCTATTTGACACTCTGACCCTAAATGGACTTGTATGCATAACCTTCTTCGTGTTCGACCCTAGTTCTAACGGCCCTCTTAATAGTTATTGGAGTCTATACGTCTACTGTGGTAGGAATACCGTCTTTCACTTCTCCTTGATTTCTCGGAGAACTACTTTCACTTTCTCCTCTCACTTTTTCAACCGAATTTCGAGTCGTAAGTCTTTTAATTCTAGTACCTTAAACCAGGGTAGTGAAGTACCCTTTATCTACCCCTTTGTCACCTTTATCACAGTCTGAACTAAAAACTCCCGAGGTTTTAGTGACGTCTACCATCAACGTCGGTACTTTAATTTTCTACGAATGAGGAACCTTCCTTTCAATACTGGTTGGATCTATCGTATAACTTTTCGTCTCTGTAATGAAACGGTCGTTTCCAGGTAGATCAGTTCCGATACCAAAAAGGACACCAGTACATACCTACACTCAACCTGACACTTCTTCCGACTCGTAGCTTCTTGACTAAGAAAACTTGACACCACAACCTCTTCTGAGAACTCTCAGGGAACCTGACGTTCCTCTAGGTTGGTCAGATAGGATTTCCTCTAGTCAGGACCCACAAGTAACCTTCCTGACTACGATTTCGACTTTGAGGTTATGAGACCGGTGGAGTGCACTTCTCAACTGAGTAACCTTTTCTGGGACTACGACCCTCCCTAACCCCCGTCCTCCTCTTTCCCTGCTGTCTCCTACTCTACCGACCTACCGTAGTGGTTGAGCTACCTGTACTCAAACTCATTTGAGGCCCTCGACTACTACTTGTCTCCGGACCGTACGACGCTGAGTACCCCAGCGTTTCTCAACCTGTACTGACTCGTTGACTTGACTTGAGGATGTATATTTTGTCTATTGATTATTCCTGAATGACATATCGTGTCTCTTGAGATGAGTTATGAACTATTACTGGATATACCCTTTTATTGGATTTTTCTCACCTATATACATATACATATTGACTAAGTGAAACGACATGTGGACTTTGATTGTGTTGTAACATTTAGTTGATATGGGGTTCTTTTTCACAGGGAGTTGTAATTTATTACCTACGTTATAAAATTTTCTCGAAACTATAAAAGTATGATATTTTAAGTGGGAAAATTTCACATTTTAAGTTACCAGAAATCATATAAGCTCTCCAAACGTTGGTAATGATGTTAGATTAAAATCTTACAAAAGTAGTGAAGGGGGGTTTGAAGTATGGGTGATTTGTGAATATGGGTAAGGAAGGAGTGGGTTCGGAGACTACTGGTGATTGGTTGGATGAAAGATAGAGGTATCCAAACAGCTTAGATCTCTAAAGTATATTTACCTTCATTTATCATTTCCCGGAAAAAACCAGATCTAAGAAAGTAATTGTATCAAAAAAAGTTCGAAGTAGGTATAACGTCGTACACAGTTATACGGAAAGGTGGAAAGATACTGATTTATAAGGTGACACACCTACCGATATGGTGTAAAAAAAGTTAGCTAGTTACTTACCTGTAAACCCAACATAGGTGACAACCAACCGAAAAATTTTTTGAAAATAAAATATAACCTCATATCAACTAAAAGTTACAACACAATCAAAGTCCCCATATCGTCTCAATTAAGTCAATATGTATATGTATATACAAACCCAGAATATTTCCACGATACCTCTAAACATAGTATCAAAAACAAAAGTTTTTGAAAACTTTTTACAAAGGTAGAGAGAACCTTTAATCGTAGTAATCGGAAGAAAGACTGATCTGACACCCAGGTACTCTCGTTCTCTTGGTACAGACAGAGTAAATAGAGATGAAGGTTTACAAGTAATAAAGAGAATAAGTAGGTAGGTAGATATGTAAGTAAGTAAGTGAGTTATATATATAACTAGGAGACAACTAACAGTCCACGATAGGACCAGGGTCTCTGTCACGACTCATGTTTACACTGTACCAGACTGAGACGAGATTATCCTAGAGACAGATGACAGGACACGCCTCTAGCCCTCTTACCGGTTCTTATCCTCCTGTCCCTCGTTACGAGGTCCGCTGCCACTTCCACTGAGTCTAGGTTCTACCCGCCACCTCTGCCATTTGTGACCGAACGAGACTTATATCACAGTTCAATGCAGTTGATATGGGTCTTTCGTGATCCATGATAGACAAACAAATTGTTCTTATGTTAAGTAAGTAAGTCGATAAGTAAAGTAAAACATTAAGGGTTTATTTTGTTTAGGTGTGGTGATTAGAGGAGTCGAGGATTTCACTTTACAGAAGAGACAAACCGTAATTAAGACAGACGTAGAGGGAGACGACGACTCGTAGTGAGAGACAGAACACAACGACTCCCAGGTCCCTGGTGGTCCCACCCTAGTGGCGGTACTGGACTGTACAGGAAGACGGGTTCCGGACGGAGTGAGGAGCAAGAGCACGGTCACTTCAGGTACTGTGTTCCTACGTTCTACAGGAGTACCACCGGTAGGACTGAGGTCAGAGGTAGGTGTCCTCCTTAGACTTTATGAGATCTGCTGATAAAGGAGAAGGTTAAGGGGACAAATGATGACCGTGTTTCGATCCCCTGTCAAGACGTTTTCTCCAGTGTCCTCCCCTCCCTCTCCATCCACTCCGTGGACTCCTAAGATCCACTACGGGAAGACAGAGTGTCAAGCACTTTTTCCACTCCAGGTGACCTGGACCCTATTTTAATTCATGGTTACACAGTCCCTCTTCTTACCTCTGTTCCCTACCAATCCCTTAAACCCTACCTGTACATGTGTGACGACATAAATTTTACCTATTGATTGTTCCTGGATGATATGTCGTGTCCCTTGAACTAAGTTACAATACACCGTCGGACCTACCCTCCCCTCAAACCCCCTCTTACCTATGTACACATACATACCGACTCAGGGAATCAACAAATAGATTTGGTCTTTTAGTGTTATGACAATTAGTCGATAAGGGGTTATGTCTTATTTTTCAAAAAAAATTTTTTCTCTATTAATGGTTTTACTACCATTATCCACAAAATTAAATATTATCCCCTTATTATCATAGACATGTAAGATTGAAGGATATTACTTGGACATAACAAATATTCTAGTCTTCACTCCAACCTTTATTATTGTTTCAACTAAAACTAATTTTTTTTTTTTTTAACTCATGGTTACCGGTCTGTCAGAAAGTTCCGTTAGTTTCTTCGTATTCAAGTTTTACCTTACCAAAAATTCTGTCGTATACTATCATCAATATCTCTTCCTGGTACAGATACACTAGTAATGTGACCGTTGACGGAATGAAATTCGGACTCGATACCGTGTGGAATGCGGAAGTCACGTAAGTAAGTGTGTGTAAATAATTCTCGGACGTCCCTTCCATGTCTCTACTTCTTTTGTTTCAGACACAAATGTACCTCGAACGTCCTAATACCTCCTCTATTTCTCTATTTGATTATTCATTCTCGCACGACCTTTTCCAATCACGTCCCTACCTTTTAATTTCGTCCCCTTTCCTATCTTTCGTTACCTGTATCTCCGATAAAATCTAGTCTTTTCGGAGAGACTGTTCCGTGGTAGACTCGACTCTTTTGTCGAGCACCTTCACGCAAGGTCCATGTCTCTACTTAAGTCTCATAAACTCCCTGAGATCCGTCCGAAGGACCGATGTCATGTCCCTCGTTCCGGTTCCTACCCCCACTCTAGTCTCTTTGCCCGTTTATAGTTCACCACAGCTGAAGATCGTCCTGAACTCAAATAAGATCAACGGAGCCCCTCGGTCGACCATTCAGAACTCACCCCTCATTATACTAGTACAAAGGTAAAAATTTTGTAGTGACCCGGGTTCTCGTCCTCTCGACGACACCTTTCCGTAACATTAATGGCTCCAATCTCTCTTGTCCTCGAAACCACAGTTCACTCTCGTCACCTTTACCATTCTTTTCAAGATAAACTCTGAGATAAAATTTCCATCTCAATCGTTCTGAACGACTACACAATCTCCAACTGACATTTCGTTTCTCGTCCGTTCTTCCTGAGGATCCAAACCCCAAGTCTCCGACCCACTTTTCACCCTAGTACATGAGGTACTCGTCCGTCTTTCTCCTCGTCCGACCCCACCCATATCAAACTTTCCTTTGTTTTCCAAGACGTAGTCTGTACAATTCAACTTTTACGAATGGCAACCCAAACCTCGAATTTCTCTTTCGGGAGTCGATCTCTGTGAAAACGAATAAAATAAAATGAAATAAAATCATATGTCATTCAGGGGATATGTACTTGGAAGTTCAACGTTTGGAAGTTTCTACTCTTGCACGCAAACATACAGTTTTAGTGCATTCCCTCAAGTGCGCAGACCTCATGTGACAGTGTCCGACATAGGAGACGTTCACCAACACGTCGAACGGGAAGCGGGGGAGAACGACTACTGGGAAGTCGACATGGTAGAGGGTGGAGGAGAGGGAGGAGGTAGTCATTGAGAAGAACGGGCAAGTGAGCTACGGTCGGGGACCACGGTCGACCACGTGACACGACGACATGAAAAGCTCCATGACATGACACTCTACTTTTTACGAATAAAAAAATTTACAGAATAAACACACTTTTCATAATATTTAGATAATGTCATGTCAGGATATACCGACTGACACAATCAACCCATGGATGCCCTTCTAGGGGACCTCTTCCCTTACCGATGAGTGAGGTCATAAGAACGGTCCTCTTAGGGTACCTGTCTCCTCGGACCGCCCGATGTCAGGTGCCCCGACGGTTCTCGGCCTGTGCTGACTCACTGATTCGTGTGTGTGTTTGTTTGACCCGAATACTTACACGAGAGTCTTACCTTGATTAAGCTTGTACCTCCTGAATGACATTCACTAAACCTCTATATGTAAAGATCCAGTAGTCTTGGATCTATAAAATTCAACACATTGATCTACACCAGAGATCAGTGAGTAGATTTCTGTAGTAAACTTAGATTGTTTCGTATAGTTCGTGGACGTCCCTTCCCTCTTCCCCGTCACTACGGTTGAGTGGAAACCGAGGCCGACTACTGAAACGTTAGGTTTGCAACGGGAGAGGGAGGAGAAAGAAAGACAATATACTTCGGTCCTTCTTAAGAGAGAGTAGACAGGAACTTGATACCTCGCCACCTACCTAAGGTAAGACTCGACCTCGTTGACCCCAGAACTCCAACCAACCTATTTAGTGCATCCTGAGTCCCTTGGTACACGTCCTGAGTCGGTCAAGACCCGACCAAAACTACTCGGACCGTCTACTATCTTCCAGTCAGAGAGAAGACTCCTGTCAGAGAGGGAGATAAGTCTTTTCGGTCACGAAGCGGGGTGTCGAGAGGTTCCTCCGTACCGGTCCCGGGTCTCGACCAGAGGAATAGGGTGCGGAGTGAGAACCGGAGTGACCCGTCTGGTGTCTCGTCGTGTGTCGACAATGTGTTCTGGAATGTCCGTATGAGGTACCTTAAGGTTTCCCCGAATTACAGGTCTTGAAATTGAGGAGAATTTTACGTAGTGATTCCTTTGAATTAAACGTCACTAGGACTTTGTTGTATAAAGGTTGTTTATACGATATCGGTTCGATCTGGACGTGATTGTTTTGGTTCACCTCTTAACTCCTTTGATAGACCTTATGATCGTTTTTATGATGGAACCGGGTTGAGACCTCTCTTTTCGGATTATGAAACCTTAGACTTCCTAGAATCAAGGGTCTGGTCCCTAGCTTGGACTCAGTGACCTGACGGTGCCTTAAGGATCCTTCTCAGAAAGATGACCTTGTGTCCTGAGACTACCAGTATTGATTTGTGTAGAGGACGGAGGGTTTATTGTTTTGTTCCCCCTATATTGTAGTTCGTGAATTATTTGTGTTCCCGAAGGGAGCCGTAGCGGAAGGGTTACTCTAAGCATCCCTCTCCGTGGTCGTAGTGGAAAGTACCTACTCCATGACCCAGTGTCTCTTCACTTGAAGGGTTGTAGTATTTCCATCACTCCTTGTCCGTCCTACGTTCGGGACTTAGCAAGGGTTCAGGACTGAGATTTGGGTAGGAACCAGGGGTCCTTAGTCTCCTCCCTTCTTGGATCGGTTTCTGTGAGTGTTCGCAGGGGACTCGACGTGAAGGAACAGAGAGATTTTGTCTTTACGGTCTCGGACCAGATATTAGTCGTTTTGAGTCGGCCACTCGGTTGTCGTCTTTATTACTTTTCTTTAATAAGTAACTCTAAAAATTTATTTCGAGAAGAGACTATCGAGTCATTCCTTAGGCGGACGTTACGTCCTCTGGGGCCAAGTTAAGGACCCAGTCCTTCTAGGAGACCTCTTCCCTGTCCGATGGGTGAGGTCATAAGAACCCGAAGGGAACACCGAATCGACCATTTCTTAGGTGGACGTTACACCCTCTGAACCCAAGCTAGGGATCCAACACTTTTAAGGGACCTACGGCCCTCGGTCACACTCCTTAGGGCGGGCACTGTTCCAGTACTCCTTCCTTCGACTGTATGCGTTCCGTACGAGTCTGAAGTCCCCGGGGAGACCTTTAAGGATTCGTACATGGGGTTGTTTTTAGACGGCCAAAAACAGGAGACGAAAAGGTGAGAAGACTGTAAAAGACCTTTTTCAGTTAAGTCCCGAAATCAACAGACGTAAACTTTCTCACAAAGTTAGGTTTTTGGGGAGACTACCGAAAGATCGGACGGACGTCGTACACTAACAAACTCCGGAGGACTGGCGTCCTCCGTGTCCTTCGAATTTTGTAGGATCCTTACATCGTCGAAGGTTCCTCAGTTTTAGAAATCTTATCCTGACTAATTTTCAAAGTAAACAACTCAGTTATGAACGACGGTTTAAAAGTATAGGAAATAAAAATCTATATCAACCATATATTTTTTTGTTCATCATCTGGACCATAATCGTTGTAATCTAGAAACTCAATTCATGGAAGAAACAATTTTGGGTGACGTGGAAACAAGATATCTCTACATTGAAATTGCGAAATTCCTCTACGTCTAATTTCTTTTTGTGAAGTCCCCTTTGCTTTAATTGTAAGTAATTTCTTCTCGGTTTTTCTCACAATTGTTCGGAGAACCGGTCTTCTATTACATTTAGTGGACTCTGGAAAACATATGTTTTACTATAT